>CM028342.1:20554057-20693128 GCA_016618105.1 Dendrobium huoshanense
CCACCGTGGGCGATCTCGTGGTTGAAAAGCAAAAGCCGGAGAGTCTGGTTGAGTACATCTTGAGGTGGTGAAACCTCTCGATGAAGTGTGAACCCCGTTGCAAGAGCAAACATGCTGTAGAGATTCTTTTGAAGAATATCCACGGCCTGTTGCTTTTCTCCTGAAGGGTTTCACTATTAAAACTTTGAAAAACTTCTTAAATAAGGCTAGCAATGCAGGAAGAGGCTCCTAGGATGCCATTCTTACGAGAGCAGTCTGAAGAAAGGAAGGGTCCAAAATTGGTGAAAACATTTGAAAAAAATCTGTGGTCTCAGCAGTAGATAAAGGCAAGAGGTCAGTGATTAGTTCAGCCTAGCACTCCACTTCCACCACAGCCGCTCAGAAGTAGCCCTTTCAGATAGTTCCTCAATATACTAGAGATCCCTCTTTCATCCCTTTAGAGAGAGATGGCAAAGCCTATCCATTTAAAAGGGAGTCAGTTAAGAAGATCTTCAGGAGTTGTTAAAGAAACCAGATTCAGTTGCCAGAGGCCAGAAGGCCTGAGGATGAGAGCAAGAAAGAAAGATGATCCCAAGTACTGCCCCTACCACAGGATGCTTAGTCAACCTCTGAGGACTGCGTTGTGTTCAAAGATTGGCTTGAGAGGAACTACACCCAAGGTAACATCATAATACCTAAGGAATACTTGGTCGATCCAGAAAAGGCTTCATTAAAACCATTTCAGGTAATCCTCTTAACTCTTCTTGTCTTGTTGAAGATGGTTGGGACATTGCTTTGTCCCGGGCACTTAAAAAGTCGATTAACAAGTCTTTTCGTCTTTCTCAACAGCTGACTACGATAGCCCAGGCCCGGTGTGGAAGGTTGACCTGGACGCTTCGCAGAAGGATGTTGAGCCACTTCCCTCTCCAGTAGTCTTAGGAACTACTGAGAAAAATGTAAAAGAAGAGAAATTGATTTGTAGAGAGGAAGTGTGTAGATGAGAGATGTATTAGAATGGCGGATGGTGTTGTTAAAACCCTTTCCCTCTTTTTGTTATCTGACTTTTACTTTTGCCCCATCAAAGGCGAAGGGTCAAAAGATGAATAAAAAACATCCTTCTACTTCTGTCTTGATGATTAACCATGAATCTCAAATGCAAATTGATGACTCTCCTGTTCTGAATCAAACTCCTAATGAAATAAATATTGAGGTTAATCAAACCGACCTCCCCGAATCGACTATTCAAGAAGAGGTCGAATGTGAAGCTTTATCAGAAAGTGATTTCCCCCAATTGATTTCCAAGGAAATCCTATCGAGATAGAGTTTTCAGATTCTGACTCTCTTTCGGGAAACGACGATCCAATGCCTACAGTGAGTGTAGACACTGCCCTAGTTTGCCCGCCCGAAGACGTCGAGCAGGTGCAACTCCGTGTGCAGTAAAGTCTTACCTCCTAGGTTGCCCCCTCAGACAAAGGCAAGCAATCATCATTCGAAAATCTAAATCCAGATTCCCCTCAACAACCAGAATTTCCTTTAATTCCTCCGGGTTTCGAGTCTGTCGTTCCTAAGGTTGATTACAATGTTCTAGCCCACCTTAGGAAGTTGCCAGCAAAATTAGTATTTATGACGCCCTCCTTCTCTCCAAAGAAATGAGGGAGTCTTAATTAAAGCACTTCTCGATCCGAGATTTGCTTAACACAGTTGGCTGCAACTTGAAGGTGAGGCTCTTTACTTCAAAGAGGTCCCTGGGTTTACCTTTTCGACGAAGATTTTACTCTTGGGAACTGCTGACCACAATCGTCCCCTCTACATTACTGTAGATGTGGGAAACTTCAAGTTATCAAGAGTCCTTGTGATCCGGGTGCATCGGTCAACGTGATGAACATAAAGACTCTTGCTTATCTTAGAGTTGATACTAGCAAGCTTTCAATCGACAGGTTGGTGCTTCGGGGTTCAACGAGAAGGGCGAGAGAGCTTTAGGTTCAATCACTTTACTCCGGAAATAGGAGGGTTAAAAACTGAAGCTAAATTTCATATAATTGATTCGACTACGTCCTTTAACGCACTTCTAGGTAGACCTTGGATTCACGAATATAGAATGGTTCCATCTACCCTACACCAATGCGTTAAGTATCAATGAGATGGCATTGAACATGTGATAAGGGTGATTTGCAACCATTCTCGTTCAAGAAGAATTGGGATCTACGAAGATGCTGCATATTTATACCAAAAGGGTCCTCGTCCCGTTCTAAATGGAGATCAAATTTGAGGAGAAAACGGTTGGACAAAAATTCAACCAAAAGAAAGAAAAAGATAAAAATATCAATTAAGAAATGACGCGATCGAGTAGTAGTGAAGACGACCTGATATCGTTGTCCTTAGGCCTCCAAGCACATTACCTCAAAGAGGTGGGAGGATGGCTTTAAGGGCACGAGGTCGAGGCCGTGCTTCATTAGATAGGAGAGCAGCACCTGTGTATATTGATTGGAATCAGATTCCGATGTGACTAGAAAGTCAAGGTACTGCCCTCTCTCTCGATTATCAAAACATAAATACTCCTCCAAATTTGATCTCACCTTAGACCAGGACAGTGACCCTGAAGTTGATATTTCAAAAGTTAAAAGTGACGAGCCTGAATTAACAATGTATGAAAAGCTCACTAGAAGGATTGAGGCCCTTTCTCTGACCCCACTGTCGGCAGGCAGGGTTGTAGGGTTAGAAGTCAAAGTGGCCCCCAACTTGGATGGTGAAGTTAAGAAAGTCCAGAAATTCTTTCCTGGCTCCTCCTCCGCAAGGGACGAAGGTGATGTAACCTTGAGGAGGCAGATTTAATGAATTAATGGAATTACCTTTCGGCTACTTCCCGTTTGTGTAAAAAACACTTTTTCTAAAGGTTCTATACCATACCGATGGACTAAGGGTCAAGCTAGATACCACGAGAATATTTGGCGAACAAAAATAAATAAAAATCTAACAAGTGGTATTGGCTTTGGAACAGTTAGTTCATTTGATGATGATGAGTATTGCCTAATGATAACTTACCACCTCGATTCTCCAAATGTCCCTATAGATCCTCCTTGCCCTCTAGATGGACTCTGTTTGGAGACTTTAGATGCTCCCGATGATCTTCAAGTTCGGGATGCACCCCTGAATTTGAAGAAGAAGAAATTAAGTCGACAGTCGATGAGTTGAGAGAAATTAACCTGGGAAACGATGATGACCCCCGTCCGATTTTCATAAGTACTTTGTTGAGCGAGGGTGAAACCCAAGACTTAATCCAGTTGTTATTCGAGTTCAGGGATTGCTTTGTCTGGTCATACGACGAAATGCCAGGTTTGCCTGTTGAGGTAGCAGTTCACAAACTTGGGGTTCGGCATGATGCCATTCCTGTTAAACAAGCTCCCCGACGCATGCGCTTAGAGATTGAGCAACAAGTCGTTTCTGAAGTTAAGAAATTGGCAGAAGCCAGATTCAATCGAGAGGAGCAATACCCTCTTGGGTGGCCAGCGTCATGCCAGTTCGAAAGAAAAATGGTCAAATTCGGATTTGTGTCGACTATAGGGATCTGAATAAGGCATGTCCTAAAGATGAGTTCCCTTACCAATACCAGAACTCATGGTGGACATTGCCTCCTCACATGCTATTTTCTCATTCATGGATGGCTCATCGGGTTATAACCAAATCAAGATGGCCCCTGAAGATGAGAGAAATACGGCATTCAGAACCCCTATTGGAATCTTGTTATAAGGTAATGCCATTCGGCTTAAAGAATGCCGGAGCAACCTACCAACGGGCCATGACCCGTATCTTTGACGACTTAATTCATAATCAAGTTGAATGTTACATTGACGATTTAGTTGAAGAGAAAGGTTAAAGAGGCTCACCTGTAAGACTTAAGAGTTGTTTTCGAACGGTTGCGCCGCTACGATTTGAAAATGAACCTCTTGAAGTGCGCCTTCGGCGTCGCCTCGGGAAAATTCTTAGGATTCGTAGTAAGGCACCATGGAATCGAGATCGATCCTGCTAAAATTGAAGCCATCTTAGATATGCCATCCTCTAAGAGCCTTACCCAAGTTAAGGTCTCTACAAGGTAGATTGGCATATATAAGGAGGTTTATTTCTAATCTTTCCGGGAGATGTCAACCCTTTTCTGTCCTTGCGAAAAGGATACTAAATTCGTATGGGGCGAGAAGTGTCAAAATGCTTTTGACGATATCAAACAATACCTTTCTAATCCGCCAGTCTTGGCAGCTCCGATTCCGGGAAAGCCGTTAATCCTCTACACTGCAGCCCTAGATGAGTCTTTAGGTGCCTTGTTGGCTCAAGTTAACGACGAAGGGAAAGAGAATGCTCTCTACTACCTCAGTCGAAGACTCCTTCCTACTGAAATTCGATACCCGTATTGAGAAGCATGATCTTGCTTTGTTTTTGCAGCTCAGAAACTGAGGCATTACATGCTCTCCCACTCAATCAGTCTGATTTCAAGAGTTAATCCTTTAATATCTTATGACCCGACCTACGTTGTCAGGACGTTTAGCTCGTGGTCTATGATATTATTGCAATTTGAGATTACTTTCACTCCCCTTCGTGCTATGAAGGGACAGGCTATCGCCGATTTTCTGGCAGCACACCCGCTGCCGGCAGATTCTCCTCTGAATGATGACCTACCCGACGAACAAATCATGAATTTGAGGGAATCTGGCGAGGCCATCTGGGAATTATATTTTGATGGGGCAGCATCATCTCGTAGGATTGCGACCCAACAATCTGTAATTCCTGGAAAGGCTGGAGTCGGTCTGATTTTCATTACGCCAGAAAAAGGAATGATGCATTTTTCTACCACCTATCGGAGCCTTGCACAAACAACAAAGCTGAATACGAAGCTCTGATAACTGTTTGGAACTTGCAATTCTAATGGGAATTAAAGAGATAAGATATTTGGAGACTCCCATTTGGTGATTAACCAAGTCGCCGGAACTTATAAAGTCTTGAATCCGAATCTCCTAAGATATCACCAGTACACACTTCACTTGTTGGAACAAATCCCTATTGCTACTTTGTATAGGGTTCCCCGTGGAAGCAATTCCGCGGCAGATGCCTTAGCAAAGCCTTCAAAGGAATTTGCATGTCCTGAGGAGGATTTCATCCCTATAGAGATTCAGGGTCGTAAGACCCTCTCCCTTATAGATTTGGAACACATTAGTAAGACTCCCCTTCAGATCCTTTCTGCCTCTTGACAATCGACGAAGAAGGCGACTGGAGACGACCCTTAATCGATTACCTTAAAGAAGGGAAGCTTCTCCAGGATAAATCACTCTCCAACCAGATTAAGAAACGTGCCCTATCATATGCACTAGTTAACAATCTGTTGTACCGTCGGTCCTTCGATCACATGTGGCTGCGCTGTTTGAACAAGCGAGAAGCCCAGAAAATTGTTAATGAAGTTCATTCAGGACTGTGCGGTGCACATCAATCGGGTCCAAAAAAGAAATTAAAGATTAAAAGACTTGGATACTATTGGCCTACAATGATTGACGATTGCATGAATACTGCAAAGCACTGTCATCAATGTCAGGTCCATGGTGTGGTTTTACATCAGCCGCCTAATGTGTTACACCCTACGATAGCCTCGTGGCCCTTCGAGAGTTGGGGCACGGATATCATTGGGCCGATTGACCCTCCCTCCGCAGAGGTCATCGTTTCATATTAGCAGTGACTGATTACTTTTCAAAGTGGGCGGAAGCAATTCCCCTACGAAACGTAACATCACACCATGTCTTAAAATTCTTTCGTGATCATATGTATATCGATTCGGAGTACCTCGCAGAATCATATCCGATAATGGGTCCGCATTCAAGTCTACAAAAATCAATAGTTTTGTAAGGCGCCATAATATTGATTGGAGATATTCGACGATCTATTACCCTCCGGCGAATGGATTGGCCGAGGCCTTCAACAAAACCTTGGTACAAATTATTAAAAAGATCCTTGATGATAACAAACGGCAGTGGGATGAGCAGTTGGTGGAAGCTTTGTGGCTTATCGTACCACTTATAGAACCCCGACCCAATCCACCCCGTTTGCACTAGTGTATGGATCTGAGGCTGTCTACCTTGGAAATACAAATCCCTTCGCTCAGAATTGCAGTTCACAATCAAATTACCAATGAACAAATTGCAAAACTACGATTGGAAGAACTCGAAGGCCTTGAAGAGCGACGTCTCCAAGCTCAACAAAGTTTAGAGTTGTATAAATCCCGTATGGTTCAAGCCCATGACAAGTAGTGCGACCTAGGACCTTCCAAGCGGGAGACTTGGATTGGTCCTTCGGAGGCCTATCTGGGCCATCGGAAGCTGGGAGGCAAATTTGAACCTACGTGGGAAGGACCCTTCGTTATAGAGACTGTCTACGAAGGAGGCTCGTATCAGTTAGTAGATTGTAAAGGGAACCACCCGATGCTACCTGTCAATGGGCGTTTCCTTAAGAAATACTATGCTTGATGTAGCTCATTTTATCAATATAAAACTTCCTTTTCTTGATTTACAACTTGATTCTACCTTTTTTTTAGGTCTTTTTTTAACGCTCTTCGCCTTTCCTTAAGGTTAGGTCCTTCCTTCCCTTAGGATTAGACCCGCTAGTGGTGGAATGCGCCCTTCGTGGCACCACCATAGTTTGCCAGTTAATTTGCCTATTTGGAGTAAGTCTTCTATCAACATCCTATAGGCCTAAGGTTGGGTGATGCCCTTCCTTAGACCCAAGGTTAGGTATTCCCTATCTTGGTTTCCAGTTGATCCGTCTACTAGGAGTAAGTCTTCTATCAGCATCCTGTAGACCTAAGGTTGGGTGATGCCCTTCCTTAGACCCAAGGTTAGGTATTTCTACTTGGTTTCCAGTTAATCTGCCTATTAGGAGTAAGTCTTCTATCAGCATCCTATAGGCCTAAGCTTGGGTGATGCCCTTCCTTAGACCCAAGGTTAGGTATTCCCTATCTTGGTTTCCAGTTGATCCGTCTACTAGGAGTAAGTCTTCTATCAGCATCCTATAGGCCTAAGGTTGGGTGATGCCCTTCCTTAGACCCAAGGTTAGGTATTCCCTATCTTGGTTTCCAGTTGATCCGTCTACTAGGAGAAAGTCTTCTATCAGCATCCTGTAGACCTAAGGTTGGTGATGCCCTTCCTTAGATCCAAGTTAGGTATTCCCTATCTTGGTTTCCAGTTGATCCGTCTACTAGGAGTAAGTCTTCTATCAGCATCCTGTAGACCTAAGGTTGGGTGATGCCCTTCCTTAGACCCAAAGCTAGGTATTCCCTACTTTGGTTTCCAGTTGATCGTCTACTAGGAGTAAGTCTTCTATCAGCATCCTGTAGGCCTAAGGTTGGGTAATGCCCTTCCTTAGACCAAGGTTAGGTATTCCCTATCTTTGGTTTCCAGTTGATCCGTCTATTAGAGTAAGTCTTCTATCAGCATCCTGTAGACCTAAGGTTGGGTGATGCCCTTCCTTAGACCCAAAGCTAGGTATTCCCTACTTTGGTTTCCAGTTAATCTGCCTATTAGGAGTAAGTCTTCTATCAGCATCCTGTAGACATAAGGTTGGGTGATGCCCTTCCTTAGACCCAAAGTTAGGTATTCCCTACTTGGTTTCCAATAATCTGCCTATTTGGAGTAAGTCTTCTATCAGCATCCTATAGGCCTAAGGTTGGGTGATGCCCTTCCTTAGACCCGAGGCTAGGTATTCCCTACCTTGGTTTCTCCAATCCTCTCTTCAGAATAGGTGTAAGCTTTTCTTTAGTTTCCAATGGACTTAAGGTTGGGTGATCCCCTTCCTTTAAACTCTTTTAGATCCTACTCCTATTCGGTCAACGCCAATGTGTGCAGCAGAAGTTCCTTCTACCACACACATTGGGGGTCCATTTGTTGACCTCGTTTTTGTATGAGGTCACTAAAGCCCTTCCAAACTCCAGATTAATTAAGATCCTATGATCACTCTAGACCTTAGGATTCTTTCCTAGAACTAGACCTTAGAGCCTACTCTAGAAGCCTAGGATTCCCTTAAATCCTAGATCTTAGAATCTCTTGGATTCTAGGACAATTCCAGACTCAAATCAATCTCTACCCTTGATCAATTAAATCTCAAATCAACCTGAACTCCATCAATTCAAATCCAATTAATTCAAATTTCAAACATATCCAAACTTTTACTCAATCCACTTGAGAATCCAAATTTCAACCCAGACTTTGATCCTACCCTTAATCTAGCCTTGACCCTATCCATCCATTAGCAATCACACATGATTGTAAATGGTTTGGATATTTCAATTTTAATTATTCAAACCTGAAATTCATTCAAATCCAGAAATCCAAACTCAAATCTAAGTCTTAAGGCCTTGTCCTAAAGACCCTTTTCAAAGAATTTCAAATATTTCAAAACCCAGCCAAATGGTCTCTGATTCAGGGTCTATCACTTGCAAAGTGATAATACATGTCTCTAGAGGTTACCCTCCAACTTTGAGCTCATTCTGAAGTCTCTAACCCCAGAATCTGAATTAAAATCCGAAGGCTGTAAAACCTTCAAATATTTACAACCTATGACACTGAACTAACCCCTTTGAGATCTTGACCTTGGAATCCTTATCAAAGTCTCAATCACTTCGGACTCTTGATTTAACCCATTGAGCATAGTAAACTGCATTTCCAGACTCATTTTTGACCATAGTTGACCAATAGGTCAAAATTGACAAAATACCCCTATGGGGCTCAAATAGGGATTTCAAACCAAATGAGTTCCAAATTGAATGCAACCACCTTTAACAAGTTTCAAATGTCATTTCAAATCTTTTGAACCTATTCCCAACCCTTGGGTCAACCTGGTTGACCAAGTCAACAGGTTTGACCCAAGAGGCCCTTTAAGGGTCCAAACATGTGTTTTGACCCAAATGACCTTTCTAGGCCACCAACCACTTCCTTTGGACTTAAATATCATTTCAAACCTGTTGAGCCCAAATCCAGACCCTGGGTCAACTGGTTGACCAAGTCAATCCAGGTTGACCAAACAGGCCCTTAGGGCTCAAATAGGGATTTTGATCAATTTGACCTCCCCAGACCTAGGAACCACCCTCAATGGTCTTCAAATGCCTTTTCAAACCTGTCCAGCCTAGACTCACCCATTGGGTCAACCTAGTTGACTCAGTCAACATGGTTTGACCCAATGGACCCTTATGGTTTCAAATGAACCATTTCAACCTGTTTAACCACGTCGATATCTCCAATCCCTTGAAATTATTCTATTCAAAGCCTTGAATATTTCTAAACCTATTTTGAGTTCACCCAACTTGGGTTGACCAAGACAACCCTCAATTCTAGGTCAAAGCTTAATGGCATTTGCTCCCATTCTTTCTAAGCTCTCACTTTGACTTTTAACCCTTGATTAAATCATTCCAAATGAGCCTTTACCCCCTCAAATGCCACATCACCAACTTTGACCTGGTTGACTGGTCAAACCAAGTCAACAAAGCCCTAAATCCCTCCTTGAATTGGTCAAACCTTCTATTTAACTTCAAGGAGTGTGAGATTAGGCTTGGAAGCTCTCCCATTGGCTGCTCCTACTTCCCTTCATGCCACATCACCAGCCTTGACCTGTTGACTGGTCAAACCTGATCAAAACTCAAGCCTAAACCCCTTCTAGAAAGCTTTATCACATGCTAAGCCCCTTTCCCTTGATTTGAGCTGCCTTAGGCCGACCCCTTAATGTCCTAAAGCTCACTTGGAGCTCTCCTAACCAGGCTCAGAGCCTGGTTTAGCCTTAAATAGCAATGGTCCCCCCCACTTGTCCCAAGTCCACCCAATGGAGGCAAGGCTTGGCCAGCCTTTGAGGCAGCCTTCTAGCTGTCCCAGGGACATGTGGCACCATCTAGGGAGCTCCTGCATTAATCCCAGCCATCCAATCTAGCCCAGGTCATTTGAATAGGGAAAAGCCAACTTTTGAGCACATTGAATCAAAGTTCCTTCTCTCACTAACCCAGCCTCCCAGATCGAGCTCTCTGTTCGTTTTGGATCTCCAGAGCCCTATCTACCTCCCCACTACAAAATCCAAGTGGTTGCACGTCACCGGCGGTGAGTTCTCCGGCGAGTCCACCACCTAGACCGTTCTAGGCTTGTAGTAGTCGATCCAGGCATGTTCGAGCTCGAGTTCATGCTAGGGATCTTCACTTGGACAGTCTACAAGCTCATCCATCCAGAAATTTTAAAGATCTAACGGTATAATCCCTTAAAACCTTAGATCTAGCTCACATTAGATGGATCTAAATAGCTTCATGTATGGATGCTTTAGCTAAAACAAATATTCTCCAATATTTCTGTTCATGTATACTTCTTAAGTCTAAAATTTCAAGCGATTTGGTCTATCCGATCGTAAGAACGAACCAAAAAACGGAATCTAGGGCGTCATTGCAGTCGCTGCAGATGTACGTTTTCTAGACCGTTGATCACATGATCAACGGTCTAGATCTTGCCGTTCTGCGCCTTGGTTCGACCGTGTATTCGGTTTAACATTCGATCGATCGACCGGCGAGATCAGGGCCGTCCATTCGGAACAGCGGGATTAAACCTCTGCCGTTTGATCTTCTCCTGCTGAGATCGAACGCGGAATCCGATCTCAGCCGTTAGATCGAACCCGCGGTCAATCCAACGGCTGTCACGAGCCGCTGACGTGGTTAAGTGAAAAAACCGCGTGTAGCGGCCCGCGGCGACGCGTGTCCCCGCCGTCACGCGTTTTGATCCCGCGAATCCGCGCGTGCCGCGTGTCTGACCGCCGCCGTTAATTAGGGAAAATGTCTTTTTAATTTATTTTAATTACAGGAACTTAAAAAAATCATAGTAAATCAAATATATGGTCAAAAAATGAGTATAATATATCATTTTTTTAGAATTCTATCTAGTTTATTTTAAAAATAAAATCAAACCATTTTATTTATTATTTTACTTGTAATTTGAGAAATACAGAAAAGGGTATTTTATTTTTAATTAATTATTTACAAATTATTTTTATCTGAAATTTGGCATGCATGTCTTTGAGTGCATGGCTGATCTCCAGGAAAATTTTCAACATTATTTGAATAGATTTTGATATTAATTAGAATTATTAGAGTATCTTTTTTTTTATAATATAAATATTTTGAAAATTAAAAAAAAATCTTTTGTTGTTATCAAACTTCCCTGGAGATCAGTGGGTCTTTCAACTCATCAAAATCTATTTAATAATATTTTTTAATTATTATTATAATATATATTATATATATGTATATATCCATTTATATTTAAATATTTTAAAACCTATTTTGAGACTATATATATATTTAAATCTTTAAATGTTTAAGAAGTCACTTGAAATCTTAAATGTAGGTTGAGCATATTTGAATAGAAATAAAGGGGATGATTATTGGATAATCATTTCTTGATATTCACTAATTCTGTCTTAATTATGTTAATTAGTTCTTGCATGTTTAGGGATCACACACCACTTAGTCTTAGGCTCTCCTAGATTTAGGTGTTGAATGTGTTATGTGATTAATGCATGTCTTGTGTATTGAGTATGAGGGTTAGTTCAAACATTGATTCAAGTCCATTAAGTTAGTGACATAATTAAGGACAATAATTAAGGACTCATGTATAGAAAACTTAGAAAAATCTCAATAATTAGGATTCACTTCCCCTTGAGTTGAAACTTTGAACATTTGAACTTAGTGACACCCTTAGCCCCTAGAGAAATTTTCATTAATTTTTGAGGTCATTAGGTCCCCTAATTAATTTTCATAAGGTTCAACCCCTAATTAAGCCTTCAAACCTAAAAAATTGTAATAAATCCAATTTAAATCTAAAAAATACATATGAACCCTCAAACTGACCAAAATCCAGTCCTTAATCCATGATAATTAAAAGCCCCTTGATTTGATAGCAATTTAAACCCTAATTTAATTTTAAGTGAAAATCAATATTTAATTAAGATAATTAATTAATTATAATTAAAAATTCTAAAATTTTCCCAAACACTTGGGAATCTCTCCTTAGGTCATTTCTGACCTTTGGAGTTGATTTCAAGGAGTTTGGGATTCATTTGGAGGAAAATCACAAAAGAGGCCTTCTAATTAAGAAATTCCCAAAATTCATTAAAATACCAAACTTCAATAATTCATAACTAATTCTAGAAAAATCCAAATCACCCAAACTCACTTGCATTCAACTCACAATAACTCCTAATATTTATTAAAAATATTATATTCCAGAAAACTGTAATATTTCAAAAAGTCAACAAATCGGTCAACTCTAAGTTCAAACTAGTTCATAACTTCAAACCTTCGTAATAAAATGTAGAAAAATCCGATTTCAACGTACTTACCTTCTAACTGATTGTAGTAAGGTCTAGTATTTTAATAAAATACAAACATTCCAGAATTTGGGCTTAATCAAAAGTCAATTTTCAACCCTTAATTAAATCATTAAAATATTCTAAAATATTCATAAAACTCAAAATTATTCTAAAACTCCAGAAAATGTTAGCTTAATATTTAAAACATTCAACAAACTTCTTAAAACACAACAACCATCCTAAAGATGAAGTTTATTGGCTGGACTACTCCGGGCTGCGGGGCTAAGTGTCCTAAGGAGGCTGGTTCCTCGAGCCTGGTGGCACAACGCCACGAATGGATTCCAAGGGATGTTAAACCTTAAAAATAGATTAATCATTAATTATCTAATCTTTTAAAACTTCTAATTTAACTACATTAATTTGGTTTATCGGCTGGACTACTCCGGGCTGCGGGGCTAAGTGTCCTAAGGAGGCTGGTTCCTCGAGCCTGGTGGCACAACGCCACGAATCAATTAATGGCAAACCTAAATTAATCAAACTTTAAAAATCAGCAACTAACATTTTTTTATATTAATCCACTCTTTTAATTCTAACCAATTTAAATAACTTAATCAACCCCGATTGCTACTGGGTAACCCGGGCCTACGAGGCTATTAGCTTAGCCCCAAGGAAGGTGAAATAAACTTTATGGCATCGGTGTGGAACAAAGGTAGTAATCAATTAACTTTAAAAATATGTTTAATTAAAATTCTTAATCTATTAATACTTAAATTTTAATCTAAATCACCTTTTAAGCCTTAACAAACCCAGACTTTTAGACAACTTCAATTAATCACCTACTTTAGGATCTATCCCAACCACACGACCTTTCTCACACACTTTAGATGATGTGCTAGGACAACCAACTCTAGATCTAGGTTAGGCCGGTGTTTACTTTACTGCTGTGTGCCGGATTTTTCATAGTTTTCACTGCATGTTGTGGATAAAATTGCTTTGCTGTGTCTGCTTACTTTTCTTGTACTCTGTGGATGGATTGATGTGTTTGGCGACTAGATTACCCTTAGGTTAGGTACGATCTGGATGTTGACACAGTTTTCTGTAGGTGGCCACGCTCATGCAGGGCAATATAAAAAGTGGGCAAATAAAAAAAATGCATAAATATTATAAATTCTTTGCACAGGTGCTTCAGCTGCTAAAGCCCCCAAATCATAAAAAGAGCGTGGCCAGTGTGTTTACTTTCTTTTCTGCACATATACAACTGCTTGGGAATAACTGCTTTTTATATATTAATTGCTTAGGATAACCCTGTAGGTGAGTCTAGATTTTTTTTTATTTTGATATAAATGTAATTTGTGTAAGTGTCAAGTGTTGTGAAAGTTGATTTTGAGTTGGGATACATAGATCCAAAGCTTGGATTCCAAAGAGGAAAGGATACCCCTTTAGGGAACACTCCTTTTCCATTTGGAAATCCAAATTTGGATCATACCTCTTCCTTACCCAAAGAGGAAAGAGTGACCTTCCCCTTAGAGGGAAGTGCCCTCTTGTCCATTTGGGTAATCCACTACGAAGATTCCAAAAAGATTGAAGAGAAGGAGTCCAAAGAAGAATGAGATTGAAGACTTGAAGATTTGAAGATTGAGAGTATCCCACTCAAAACAACTTGCGTCATTACTAGGTTTAGAATCTAGGGAATTAGCCGGGGATCGACCCCGGGGTCGCATGCATATTTTTGCATTCTTCTTTCCTTGTTTTAGACCCTTCCCCGCCTGCGGGTAAAGTCCGGATAGTCTGACCTATGAGGACGAGGTAATGGACCTGGGGAAGTCCAGTCTTCTAAAAAAATTATTTTATAAGCCTGTTTTTAAAAATTTCAAAGCATATCTGATTTGAGGTTGTTAACCAGCATGCATTGCATTAGATACAAATTAAAGAGTCAAAATTTTAATTTCATAGTCCTTAGCATTTTTGCACCCAACATAAGTCAAAGGGGCCAAATAGGAGAATCTCTAGATGTCGGCCCCAACTCTCCAAAACTTTAAATACAACGTCCCTACCACTCTTTCATGAAAAGACCGGATTCATGTATTTTAAATCGATTAGGTGGTTAGCTGGCTCCCTAATCCAGGCCGGGGTAAGTCCAGGTTCTGCACTGCATTAGTTAGGTTCGGACGACTGTGGTCCAGTGTCCAAAATAGATTTAGGATCCAGGGCAGATTTTTTATTATAAGACCCAAAATTTCGGGAATATAATCCCAAATTTCTAATAAAATGCTCAACCCTAATTAAATATCATTTCAATCCAAAATATAAAGCCCAACACTTAGATTAAGTTGGGACACTTCCGGATGGTTCTGGAATCTCAAAGTGTCCCCTACCTCTCCTCCTTTAACTCCGTTAATAACTGCTCAATTTTGATCCATTCCCTTTTGATTTTCTAATAACTCTATTCATACTTTGATATTACTCCTAGAAAATCTAACAAAATTCTGCCACCATTTTAATCGGAAGTTTTCGTGGGAAGATTTTTTTTGTCTCCCTACGATGTAATTAACTACGAGGGCTTGCGCTCGTAGGGGATTTGGAACCACACACACCTGATTTTTTTTTTAAAAAAATTAATTTCTAAATTTTATTAGACTTCCTTGGGAAAAGTTAAGTAATGATCGTCATAGTTGCATTAGAAGGATTATCGTAGAATGGTCTCATTTTCCTTTGGGAGATACACCCTTCTCGATAAGACTTTGGATGTGAATGCGACGATTATGTTTCTTGAATATTATAATTAGGTACTTAGTTGAACTATACTATGTCCCCTCGGGGCCATATAGAGTTTCCTTAGAACCCGATCATAACATTCAAGATGAGTTTACATAATTCTAAGTCTGAACACCGCTATGAAAGTTATTTTCATCCTTCGGGGGTGATACACTCTTTCTAACGAGTCGATTCGACTTTAGAATTAGACTCAACTTAATCTTAAAATCCCCAAAGAAAAACTAATATTTTTCAAAACCTATTTTCAAAATTCCACCAACACGCAGCTCAGCATTCTGCTCGGCCGACAATCCGCCGGGTGAACAATCAATTTCCTACAGCTCCAGTATACTTCTCTCGGCAGCCACCTTCTGATCAGTCAATCCCCGAATACGACTCTGGCTCCAATAGAACAAAGCCCGCAAAGTACGCTGGCATTTTCGATTCAGCACAGCAGCTGGGTCACCCATGTCTCTGCGGGACCAATGTTGCCACACCACCCTCCAGGAAGCCGGGTATGTGGTCCAGACATCTTCAAAACGAATGATTTTTTCCTCCCTCATAGGGCCGCCGGGAGAGAGGGTTAATAGCAGGGGTGTGTGATCGGACGCAATTCTGCCCATGTGGCGAACCATACCAAACGGGGCCAGCTTAAGCCCCTCAGAATTCATCAAGAACCTATCCAGACATACCCAAATGCGACTGGCTCCGTCCTTGTTATTCGACCACGTGTACTTCGATCCCACAAATCCCAGATCATGCAGGTCCAAATTTGCCATGAACTCCGACATCTCTAGAGCTCCCGCATAGAAGGAAAACCGTTCCCCTCCCTTCTTCTCACTTTGGCTAAGGCAACAGTTAAAGTCCCCACCCACCAAAAGGGGAGAATCGTAACACTATGCCTGCGGCCAATAGCATCCCAAACTTCACGGCGTATGTGGTAGTCTTTGTTAGCGTAGACTACCGCAACGGTCCAGTTCTATCCATTGGGCAGCGATAACGATCCCACCACCACCTGGTCGTTCCCTTCCAGAGCGTTGAACAGGACGATGTCCTTGCGCCACAGAACAAGAATTCCTCCTGACTTGCCAATGGCCGGCCGATGAAGGAACTCCCAATTAGCCCCAATAAGTTTGTCCGCATCCACACAACCAAAAACTTCAATCTTGGTTTCCATCAAACTAATAAATTGCACATCATTGTCACCCACAAGGTGACGCAGGTAGTTGCTCGTGTGCTTTTTTCGAGCACCCCTACAATTCCAGAACATGGTTGTAGACATTAACCCACCATAGGGGACGCGTCCCCGCCGCCGGAAGTAGTATTACCATCCTTTCTTCTTTTTCTAGGGGCTTCCTCGATCGGCCCCAAGGCCTGCAGCTCCTTATCAAAGTGTGCCTTAGACGCCCCAAGCTTGGGCCTCGCCGGCCTAGATTCTAACGAGCGGGTGCCCGCCGAGAACAATAATGGCTCTGTTACTCCAGGTTTCTTGTGGCCCCGGCTGGGGCGAAAGTTATCCTTCATACGACGAACCTTAGGTTCCTGGATCTTGGCAAGGTCAACTTGTTTGGGGATATTTTCCCCCAATGGTGACACAATCGCCGGCTGCTCCTTCCTCTGCGGCTTTCGTCCCTTCCTCGGGGGAACAACGTTCCAAGGACCATACAGTTTTTCATCCTCCGTGAGCTCAGCCGCCCTAGGAGGGATCTCCCCCACGGCATTGATAGGAATGGACGTGGAGGATGACTGTCCAATATCCCTCAGAATCAACTTGCCCGAGAGATTACCCACACTCGGCGGGTTGGGGCTGGCGCACGGTGTAATCACCCCAACAGTCGGAGTACCCCCAGGCGTGTGCTTGGGGCAATTGGAGGCAGCAGACGAACAAGCCCCCAATGATGGAGCCTTACCAGCGGCAACCCCGGCCTGCCCTGCCTCCGGTAACGCACCAATAACTGCTGCCCGAGAAGGGCAGAATTCCTTTTTATGACCAATGTGCCCGAATTCAAAACAGGACAAGCCCAGTCCCTCATATTCCACCTGCTGATGGAAACGGCCATTCCAACCGTTAATCCAAATGCCAGGTTGCAGCTTCCTCGCAAGGTCAAGCTTCACACAAACCCGAGCATATTCCCTTCGTCCCATATTACCCGTCTGGGCGTCAATCCACAACGGCTCCCCAATCATCGAGGCAATACGAATAAGAGTCTCCTGGTCCCAATATTGGAGAGGCAATTGCGGTAATCTTATCCAGATCGGAGAAGTCAAGCCTTCAAGGGAGCTTGGGGAAAACTCAGGCGACCATCTGTCAAGGCCAACAATGTTCCCACTGAAAAACCAGGGGCCTCCACACAACACGACGTCCCTAGCCTCCGACGAAATGAACGTGCAAGCAAAGCAATCCACCCCAATAGTGGAGAGTTGAAACTCACCAAAGCAACTCTAATGCCTTCTAACCTCTCCTTCCAGCACAAAGAAGGGCAGTCGCCGACCCAAAACTTTGCCAACCACCGCATTTTCCAAGAGGTTGATACTCCTCTCCACAACCTCCAATTGAAGATCCACCGAAACACCGTCGGACGAGAACTGCCCCCTTTTGACCCTCTTCGTGACCTTAATATGCTCCGGCCTCTTCCAGGCATTACTCGAGCCTGCCCGCTAGGTGGCAGCCACCTTTTCCCCAAAAATCCCCTTACTAGGTCCTACAGCGGCATTTTTGCAAGCACCTTGTGTGCATTCCACTGAATTCTGCACGCCGGCACTATTCGAAACATGGAGGTTCACACCTAGATTCGGGCTAGCCCCCAGATTTTCACCAGCCATAAATTCGGTGGATTCCATATCCACATCATCACACGCCGCCGGCTTCCCCAGTGTTTCCGGCTCTTGGAAGGCTGCAGCCCTTCGGGCAGCCACAGCTGCCTCCACACCCGCAACAATTGAAACCTTCTCAAGGGCTTGCTCGAATTCCATGGCAGCATCATCAAAGACGAAATTTTCCAAGACTTGTATCTCCTCCGTTTGCATCGCATCCGGCATTTCGCCCTACAGCCCTTCCGCAACTCAGCGGCATGCCGGCCAGGTTCACCCCCCACGCCCGTACCCGCATTGGAGCCTTGTCCATCCCGCCGCGCCTGCTCGGCATCAACAGATCCGCTTCTAGCGGTTCCCTGGCTTACGCCCACCTCCACGGCTCCTTTACCTCCACGCGTAGCACCAGCCAGCGCCTCAGCCCCGTGCGATCCCCCTTTGGCCCCACCCGCCGACACCTCTCCAGCAGCTTTGCCACCCAAGGTATTCTTCCCGGCCTGCTTGGCCGCCCCCGCCTTGCCCGGCGATTTAACCTCCACGTACCTCTTGCCACCGCCGGACCCGATGCCCGACCGCCTCCTGTCCCTTTCGCTACTGCCACCCGAACCTTCACCACTGTCACCCCCGCCGGAGCGGGGAGGAGACTGCCTGTCTCCCCCCCGCCATGCCCAGAGCCTCTCTCTCTAAGAAACACTCTAGTGAGAGAATGGAGTGGAAAGAAATGAAGAACCTCCAAAAGTTTTTGGGTTCCTTGAAAGTTGCATTTGTATTGATTAAGTAAAGAAAAAGTACATGATAAGTATGGAAATACTATCTGCCTTCCCAAGACAAAAAACAAAAGTGGGAAGGTCTAAAGCTATGAAGAGAACCATACATGTATGGTAGACAAAAAGTAAAGCAACTAAAGCAAGGATAAGCCCCTTTGATTCGCAAGGAGGCTCACCCCAATTACTTGCCCAAATAATGCTAAGATTGTCCAAAGAACCACTCCAGCGGGGGGAGATACATATAAAGGGTTTGAAATAGCCCGAAGGCTGAGAGATATCCCATTGCACCAGACATAGTATGAACATCCTTAGCATCCAAGGACAAGAATCAAGGTAGAGCCTCATTGTTCCTCAAAGGGGACAAAGTCCCCGCCAGTGTCGTCTTGTAGGTTTCTTCCTCCTCTTCCTGGGCAAGGTGGCAATAGGCCCAAGCTGTAGTAGTTGTTTCTCCATGAATGCCTTGGAGGCCTTGTGTTGACGCTTGGAAAGATTAACTATGGTAGAGTCTGGTTCTGTGCTTTGGCACTCAGCATTGAAAATAATTGGATCACTGTTGTTCTGCTTGCCATATGGGTTGACTATCCGACTAGAAATGTCTTCCATGCGCCTGAACGCCTCCTTGGAACTTGAATCGGGCTTGTTGTTCTCGGTTTGCTGAACTTGGCCGGTCGGCTGCTGCACTTGGCCGGGTGGCTGTTGCCTGCTATGGTTAGGCTGCAATTTTTCACTTGATTTGGCCCTACCTTTCTTCTTTCGAGTAACCAAATTCCAGTCGCCATACGACTTGTCTTCGGGTTCAGCACAACTAGTTGGTTCCTCCCGAGCCTGGTTGGCCAAACTGGTCATTGGACTGTGTTGGGGTTTGTCCCTCTGTTTGAGTTGAAAGTGGGGGGGAAGTTGGTGCGTGAGTGGGGGACGGGCCTTGGCTTGAGTTTTTCAAAGTGCAGCTGCCCTTAGCGTGGCCAATGTAGCCACAATCGAAGCAAAAATTCGTGAGTCCCTCATACTCAATCTTCTGAAAAAAGCGACCATGAATACCATTTATCCAAATCCACGGCAAAAGCTTTTGGGAGAGATCAATACGAACACATATGCGAGCAAAAGAAGACCTTCCCCAAGTGCTAGTATGCAAATCCATCCACATTGGGTCTCCAAGCATATTCGCAATGTGTGTGATGTTGCTTGTATCCCAATACATCAAGGGCAATTGGGGAAGATGAATCCAAATGGGTGAGTGAAGCCCATGTAGGGAATTGGGGGTGACTGACGGAGACCATCTATCCATTCCTATTATATTACCGCCAACGATCCATGGTCCACCAGAGAGCACAGCGTCTCTAGCCTCCAAGGTTTGAAATAAACAGATAAACGAGTTGGGGGCTATAGTAACAATCTCAAACTCACCAAAGGTACCACCTCTTCTTGAGTTCAGTGAGGAGGTAGGGGAAAGCAATGCGACGCCCCATTACTTTAGCGATAATAGCACGATCGAGCTTTGCAATGTTGCTATGGACGGCTTCAATTTCAGGATCCATAGATTTGCCATCTTTGCCAAGGAAGGACTCCTTGCTAAGCTTGGCTATAGGAACCAACTGGACCCTATTCCAAGCAAACGGATTAGTTGCTGTCCCTCTTAGGTGGCCGGGCGGCTTGTAAGCTGCATTGTCTTGGCTGGAAGAGGCTCTTGGGTCCTTGGTGGCATTTCCACAAGCACCTTGCGTGCGGGTTCCTGTAGCATCATAGTCGGTAATGGCTGGACCTTGGGGTTGTTCACGCCTAGGACTACTGCAGTTGCTACCGTTTTCCATTGGAGTATTACCATCTCCCTTACCCTCATGATCCGAAGTGGGGCTATCTTGCATTTCAGCACAATCCGCCCAAGCTGTGCCAACCCGCACAGCCGGGCAAACAGCCGCCTCAAGCGCCTGCAGCTGAACTTCGGCCAGCATGTCCAGCTCCTCTTCCCGTTCCATTTGATGTCCCGAAGACTCACTAGACGCCTCCATGTCACTGGCCTCACCGTCCCCCCCCCCCCCCCCCCCCCCCCCCCCCCCCCGTCGGAGGCAACTCCACGGTCAGACCTACCTTCCATTGCATCCTCCACCCGATGGCTATTAGCTTTCTCCTCCTCCATGTCACTATTGGCAAAGGCCTCCCGGTTGGTATTCCCGAGATTCTCATCCTCCAGCCCACAGCAGCTACTACGCGGGGAGTCACGGCCAGAGCTGCACCCGTCTCCCAATGTCACCTTGGCAGCCGTTGGAGATAACCCAATGGAGCTCATAATAAGTTCCCTAACCGCAGCAGATTTTGAGAGGGGGGAGGTAATCCCGAGCTCAAACTTACCATTATGAGGCGTAAACTTGGTGGCTGGCACCATGTCCATGGGAGCAGCACCCGTGCTCTTGGTTCCCGCCATTCTAGCCATGTCAAGCTCATTCTTTTTGCCCGGATGGCTGTTGTTTGAGGCCCTCCTCACCTTCTCCTCCCGAGCCACCAAAGGACCCATCCCCTTACTAGGGTTGGCCGAGAACCGGCCAATACCCGGTGACCTAGAAGGCAGCCCGCCTCTAACAACCGCAGCCGCCGCCTCATCACCACCAACCTCCTCGTCGGCCAGCACTTGCCATCTATTCCCAATCTTCCCCTCCTTATTGCCGCCATTTCTTCCCCCAAACCCCCCATTTGGAGGAGGTGACCTAAGGCCACCCCCTCTAGCCATCCCAAAATTTCTCTCTCTAAAACCACTCTAGTGAGAGAAAGAGATAGGAACAAATAAAGAACCTAAAAGTTTTTGGGTTCCTTGAAATTTGCATATTGCATTAAAAAAGGAAAAACAAACTAAAGGAATACAAGCTAAAAAGTCTAGACTCTATCACTGTCCTCCCTAAAAAGAGAAACAAATGATGGAGGCACAGTTCTACAATCACAATCCTCCCATACAAAATTCCCAAACCGTGCCATGTGGGCACAATAGTCGACCGGCCTGTTGCTAGCCCGTGGAATATGGTGGAATAACACTTGCTTGAAGTCCAGGAGGAAGCTTAGGTCCGGGTTTGTCATCAGCCAATGTTCCTTGCACTTATGGTTGAACATATTTTGGAGCCATTTGATTGTTGATGCCTCCCCCTCAATTATAATGCCCTCCAACTGTACCATCCAACTGCGAATAGCGTCCTGCACCGTTAGGGCCACCAAAATCTCAGCCTTGATCACATCCCACTGCTCCACCTTCTTTCCAACCGCAACCAACAGCCGCCCGTACTCATCCCGTGCCACAACCCCCAATCCCGCCACACCCGACGGCTTGACCGAGGCGTCAACGTTAAACTTAACCCAACCCGGAGGGGGGGTGCACCAAAGTTTATAACTAGACAGCCCATAGGACTGAGAAGTGCACCATTGCTCCAAGACAGGCATAGAACATGTCATCGGCATCATAGATAAAGCATTGGCTGCAATAGCCGTGGGCGTGCAGCATGAGCGGCCGTGAGTTTTGTCATTCCGGGTACGCCAGACTTGATAAAGTGTGTAGCAGTAAAGTCTTCCAAAGCTGGCATTGTCTTTAGCAGCCTGACGAAGCATCTGCATAAGGTTATTCCATGATAAGATGGGCGGCATCCGAAATCCCCAATTAGCCAGCACAGCCAAAGAGGCCATTAGGTAGTTGCAGTGCACCGCCAAGTGTTCCCCCGTTTCGGGTTGTGGACAGCCCCACGGGCACCACGAAGAATCTTCAAGGCCGCGCCGATACATCCACTCCATGGTTGGTAGTGCATCCCTAAGCAAACGCCACCAAAAAAACGGCTCCCGAGGGTGAAGTTTAAAATTTTGGAGCCACCTAAATTGGTAACCAGCAATCCCCTTCCCATGGTTATATGCCATGGAGGTAATAGTAGAAGATAGCGTGGACTGTAGCAATTCCGGCACATCATGGCCATTGCCCACATTGGTTTGTGAATTGATCACCCGTTGGGCAAGGTCCTCCCCAAGGCACTCCTGAAGTGCAGTCAAATTCCAATTCTGCTGATTATCAAGCAAACAGCTAACCATCTGGCCTTCCAGCCCTCCCACCGCGAGGAAGGTTGGCCAACGCGCTAAATTGAGATTCCCAATCCAGTTGTCATTAAGGATATCCACTTGCTCCCCATTGCCAACATTCCACCACAGAATGGGACGGAGAGCCGTAGCCCCATCCTGGAAAACCTTCCAAGTCACCGAAATGTTCCGGCCGGTTCTAGCATGCCATAAGTCCCGGCCGTATTTAGTCGTGACCATCTTACCGAGAATTACTATTTTGGAGGACATCCCAAGCCAACCGGGCACGCAACAACCCTTCCCATTCTGCCGAGGCATGAAAGCCAAGTCCCCCACTAGTCATAAGCTGGCATAACTCTTCCCACCGGACATAATGAATCCCATGGCTATCCACATCTTTTTGCCATAAGAATCTCCTTGCCATACGCTCAATGGCCCCAAGAATGCTCCGTGGGAGGGTAGTGTGAGTCATAAGATACATAGGGACGGCAAGAAGTGAGGTGCGGATAAGCATGGCCCGTCCCGCAAGTGACAAGTGCCATTTGCCCCAGCTATTGATTTTTCCCATAGCATTCTTCACAACTTTAGGAAAGTCGGAAGCCACCAATTTGCGCATGGTCAGTTGTAGCCCAAGGTATTCTAGATTGTGGACTCTGCGGTAATTTAAGAGCTTAGCAATCCTTCTCTGTTGCCAAACTGGGCAGCACTTACTAAATAAGATAGCTAATTTGGCACAATTTATACGTTGTCCCATCCAATGGCAATAATCTTCAAGAAGCTTCCCAATCCGCTTAGCATTGATAGTGCTCGCCTCCACAAAGGTGAGAATGTCATCGGTGTAGAGAAGATGTGAAATTTCCGGAGCTTCCTTGGAAATCCGAACACCCACAAGCTCCCCCCGCTCCCGGAAAGCTTTGGTGAGGAGTTTCGAGCAAAGTATGAAGAGGTAAGGCGATAAAGGACAGCCCTGACGGAATCCGCTGAGGCCGTCGATCCAGTCACTCCTGCGACCGTTAATAAGCAATTGAAATCTGGGAAAGGAAATACATTGCATTACCCAATTAGTGAACCGATCCGGGAATCCCATGTAGCTCATCACTTGGCGAAGAGTATCCCAAGCCATACAGTCGTAGGCCTGCTTCATATCCACCTTGAGCGCAATCATGCCAGCCTGCTTGGTAGAGTGTTGAAAATGGCACATTATCTCCTGTGCAAAAAGACCGTGGTTGGAAATGGAGCGTCCCGGAACAAACGCCCCTTGTTCTTCACCAATCACCATTGCCAAAATGGGTTTCATTCGGCTCACAAGAATCCTAGCCGTCACCTTATACAGTGTTTGGCACAAGCTAATAGGATGGAACATGGAAGGCGAGTTAGCATTGTCAACTTTAGGCAGCAGAATGATCAATGTCTCCTTCCAGCCACAATTCAGGTTGCCCGTGCAGAAGAATTCCCGCACCTCCTCCATGACTTCCTTGTTAATAATCTCCCAATAATACTTCAGGAAGGAAGCCGAGATCCCATCCCGGCCAGGAGCCCAGTTGTTGTCCAACCCATTAATCGCCTCCCTTATTTCGGTTTTCGTAATATCAGTAAAAAGACCATCACAAAAATGAACCAGGATCCTATCCCTCTCAAGGAAATTCGGCTAGTTAAGAAGACTAGCATTACGGTCCTTTCATTTGTCCCGAAAGAAATCTAAGAAAATCTTCTGGATACGGTCAGGTTCATACTCAAGTTGGCCGTCCCCAGTACGGGCGCACAAAATACGATTCTCCCACCGTCAACCGGTTGCCACCATATGAAAGAAATATGAATTCGCATCTCCCTCCTCAATCCATCGTACCTTAGTACGTTGTTTCCACCACAAGGTCAGCCGGCTCAAAGCATCATTGAGAGCCCCCACGGTTTGACGCAATTCAACCTCCTGCTCGGGCGATAAGCCGCCAGGTGAGCAATCCATGTCCTGTAGCTCCAAAATCCTTCGCTCCGCTGCCACCTTCTAATCCGTGAGCCCCCGGACACGACTGCGGATCCAATGAAATAAAGCCCGCAGCGTGCGCTGACACTTCCTATTCAGCACATCCGCCGGCTCTCCCGTGTCCTTGCGGGACCAATGCTGCCAAACAATCCGCCAAGAAGCCGGGTAAGTAGTCCACACATCCTCAAAATGAATAAAATTCTCCCTCCGCGAATGGCCATGGGGAGAAAGGGTGAGGAGCAGAGGTGTGTGATCAGATGCAATCCTGCTCATATACCGGACTTTGGCAAACGGTGCCATCTTGAGTCCCTCGGAATTCATAATGCACCAGTCCAGACGGACCCAAATGCGACAGGCTCCATCCTTGTTATTTTACCACGTGTACTTAGGGCCCACAAATCCCAAATCATGCAGATCCAAGCTTGCCATAAACTCGGACATCTCCAACGCACCCACCGAGAAGGAGAAACACTTCCCTCCTTTTTTCTCCGATTGGCTAAGGCAGCAGTTAAAATCCCCTCCCACAAGAAGGGGGGAGCTCCTATCACAATGCCTTGCAATAGACTCCCACACCATGCGGCGGATGTGGTAGTCCTTATTGGCATACACAACCGCGACCACCCATTTTTGGTCATTAGGCAAAGACAATGAGCCCACCACCACTTGCTCATTATCCTCCAACACATTGAACAGAGTGATATCCTTACGCCACAAAACAAGAATCCCACCCGACTTCCCCAGGGCCGGCCGATGGAAAAACTCCCAATTGGCGCCAATGAGCCTGTCAACATCCGTCCGATTCAACACTTCGATCTTGGTCTCCACTAAACCAACAAACTGTACATCGTTATCACCCACAAGGTGACGCAGGTAGTTGCTCGTGTGCTTTTTTCGAGCCCCCCATGCAATTCCAGAACATACTTGTAGACATTAACCCACCATAGGGGACGCGTCCCCGCCGCCGGAAGCAGTAAAACCATCTTTTCTTCTCTTTCTGGGACCTTCCTCAATCGGGCCCAAAGCCTGTAGCTCCTTGTCAAAATGTGCTTTGGACGCCCAAAGCTTGGGCCAAGCCGGCCTAGCCTCCAAAGACCAGATGCCCACCGAGAACAACAAAGGCTCTGTCATCCCAGGTTTCTTATCACCCCGACTGGGGCGGAAGTTCTCTTTCATGCGACGCACTTTGGGCTCCTTGATTTTGGCAAGATTAACTTGCCTGGGCACGTTTTCCCCCAGGGGTGATTTACCCACCGGCTGCTCTTTCTTCAGAGGCTTCCGTCCCTTCCTCGGGGGGACAACATTCCAAGGTCCATAAAACTTCTCATCTTCAGTAAGCTCAGCCACATTAGATTGTGCATCACCTCCCCCCATCGTGGGGGTAGCAGCCGAGGAGGACTGTCCCACATCCCGAGAGGTTACCCACTCTCGCCAAATTGGGACAGGGGATCGGCGTGATCACGCCAACAGTCGGGGTGCCCCCATGAACCGGCCTGGGGCTGTTGGATGCCGCGGACGAACAAGCACCAGCCACAGGGGCTTTTCCCGTGACAACTCCGGGTGTGCTTCCCTCGGGATTGCCCATTCCAGCCACTGCCCGAGACGGGCAATGCTCCTTCCTGTGTCCAATGCGACCGCATTCGAAGCATGATAAACCCAATCCCTCATATTCCACCCGCTGATGGAAGCGGCCTTTCCACCCATTTATCCAGATACCAGATTGAAGCTTCCTAGCGAGGTCAAGCTTGACACAAATGCGAGCGTATTCCTACCGCCCAACATTGCCCATTTGGGCATCGATCCATAACGGTTCTCCAACCATCGAGGCGATGCGAATTAGCGTTTCCTGGTCCCAGTATAGGAGGGGCAATTGTGGTAACCGAATCCAGATAGGCGAAGTCAAACCTTCCAAAGAGCTCGGCGAAAATTCCGGCGTCCATTTGTCCATTCCGACAATATTGCCGCTAAAAAACCAAGACCCGCCACATAACACTGCGTCCCTAGCCTCAGCCGTCATGAAAGTGCAGGCGAAACAGTCAACCCCCATTGTAGAAAGTTGGAATTCTCCAAAGCGCCCCCATTGCCTTCGAATTTCTGCTTCAAGCACAAAGAACGGGAGCCGCCGTCCCAACACTTTACCCACAATCACATTTTCCAAGAGATTGATGCTCCGTTCCACTACTTCCAATCGAAGATCAACGGACACACCATCAGCCGAGAATTGACCTCTCCTAACCTTCTCGGTAACTCTGATATGCTCCGGCCTCTTCCAAACATTGGTCGTATTCGTTTGTTGCGCAGCAGCCGCCTTCTCCCCAAAGACCCCCTTGCTCGGTTCAGCAGAGGCATTTTCACGAACACCCGATGGGCGCTGCAACGACTCCTTCACGCCGCTTCCATGCAGATCCGAGAGGTTCACACCTAATCGTGGGCTATCCCCAAGTCTTCTCCCAGCACACAGCTCGGAAGCATCCATGTCCACATCCTCACCAGTGACCACCTCCCTTGGCACCTCCTGCTCACGAAAAACAGCAGCCCTCCGGGCCGCCGCCGCTGCCTCAACACTAGCAGCAGCCAAAACCCTCTCAAGGGCTTGTTCAAATTCCATGGCAGCATCTTCAAACACTGGATTAGCCGAAACCTGCATCTCCTCCGTTTGCATCGCATCCATCTCAGTTACCTGAGCCGCAAACCCATGTGCTGCCGCAAGCGAACTATGGGCGACCCGCCCCCCCAGCGTGGGCAACTCCCCACTGCTCTCGGCTGATCCACAACCTTCATCCCCCACGGGTGCAGGCCCGACCCCAGCGCGCCCCGCCTGCTTCGCAGCAGCAACAGCTCCATGAGCATTCCCATGTGCGCCTCCCCCGCTCTCGGCGGCCTTGCCGCCCCGCGTAGGGCCAGCGCCCCCATCGCCCAAAGGCTGCCTCCCAGCACCCTTGCCCGAGTGCTTGCCACCTCCCACCTTGGCCGATGAGGTAACTTCCACATACCTCTTGCCGCCGCCCGAGCCAATACTCGACCGCCGCCTATCCCATTCACTGCCACCACCCGAACCTTCATCGCCACCCCCGCCGGAGCGGGGAGGAAACCGCCTGTCCCCCCCCCCCGCCATGCCCAGAGCGTCTCTCTTTAAAACACTCTAGTGAGAGAAACAAATGGTGGAAAATGAAGACCCCAAAAAACTTTTTGGGTTCCTTAAAGAGTTGCATTTGCATTGATTAAGTAAATAAAAGGGACATAACAGGTATGGAAAAACTATCTACCTTCCCAAGACAAAAAACAAAAGTGAGAAGGTCTAAAGCTATGAAGAAAACCATACATGTATGATAGACAAAAGGTAAATAAACTAAAGCAAGGATAAGCCCCTTTGAGTCCCAATGAGGCCCCTCCCAATTACTAGCCCAAGAAATCCCAAACATGCTCAGAGACCCACTCCAGCGGGGGGAGATACCTAAAAAGGGTTTAAAACAGCCCGAAGGCTGAGAGATATCCCATTGCGCCAGACATGGTATGAGCACCCTTCGCATCCAATGACAAGCATTAAGGAAGAGCATCATTGTTCCTCAAAGGGGACAAAGTCCCCGCCAGTGTCATCTTGTAGATTCTTCCTTCTTTTCCTAGGCAAAGCAGCAATCGGTCCAAGCTACATAAGTTGTTTCTCCATGAAGGCCTTGGAAGCCTTATGTTGTCTCTTGGAAAGATTGATGGTCGTCGAGGAAGTATTTTTTGCGGGGGTAGATGCACTGAAAATAATCCTTTGATCCTTGGAGGGGGATTTGCTCAGGTTGACAATCCTATTGGAGATCTCCTCCATTTGTTGCTTGATGTCATTGAGAGCCCGTGAAGGAGAGGGAATCTGGTTGTTGTGTTCTTTTTGCGGCATGGCCGGTTTCTCAGAAGACCCTTTGGGTTTGCCCCTCTTCTTGTGAGCAACCACATTCCAGCTCCCAATGGAATCCTCTTCAATTGCTGGCCGGTCAGAATGTCCGTCCCTAGCAGGTTCCAGATTTGGAGGTGGGCCAACCACGGGTGAATCCTGTGGCGAGGATTTATTAGGTTGAGGGATCTGTCCATTCATAGGGGACGGCTCCTTAGCATGGCCCTTGGACGGGCAGTTGCCACATACATGGCCAATGTATCCGCAGTCATAGCAGAAATTAGAAAGTCCCTCGTACTCAATTCATTGAAAAAACTTACCATGGATCCCATTGATCCAAACCCCAGGGAGAAGCTTTTTTGAGAGGTCAATCCTTACACAAAGACGTGGAAAGGAAGACTTGCCCCATGAGCTTGTATGCGAATCCATCCAAAGGGGCTCACCAATCCCATTGGCAATACGAGTGAGATTGTTAATATCCCAATAAATCAGCGGTAGCTGCGGTAGTCTGATCCAAACTGGGGAGTGGAGCCCATGCAGAGAAGAGGGTGAGGAAGTGGAGGACCACTTATCCATCCCAATAATATTGCCGGCAATGATCCAAGGTCCACTTGAAAGCACGACATCTCTAATTTCAAGACTTTGGAACAAGCAAACAAAGGTATTCGGGGCAATGGTGATAATTTCAAAGTCCCCATAGTGATACCACCTACGTTTGAGTTCTTTGAGTAAGAATGGGAAGGATATTCGACGGCCCATGAGCTTAGCCACAATCGCCGCATCAAGCTTCGCAATATTGTCTTGAACTGAATCAAAAGCTGGCTCAATGCAAATCCCATCCTTTGCAAGCCACTGGTCACGGCTCAAACAACTTAGTGGCACATGTTGCACCTTGTTCCAAGCAAAGGGGCCCATGGGCAGCCCATTCGGCACCTGTTTGGAGGCTTGAGCAGGCTGCGGTTTGTGCCAAGCAGAATCCTGAGGCTTGGGAGCATTTTCACGAACACCTTGCTGGCATAAAACTGTAGCCGCATGATCAAGGGTGGCTGGGTCCAGCAGCTGTTCACGCCTAGAGCTATCATATTTGTCATCTCTTATGCTACAATCCATGTCCATCCCATTTTGAACACCATCCACACCGAAATCCTAAGCTGGGCATACCTGATCCTCGGCGCAATCGACCCAGGAAATGGCCTCACGCACGGCTGGGCATACCACACTATCCAGCGCCTGGAGTTGGGGACCAGCTTTCTCGGCTTGATCATCATCCATGTCGGTTTGGGATCCAGAGGCCTCCCCCGATTCTTCCATTTTGCTAGCTGATCCAGCCTCCCGATCGGACTCCACGAGTTGGTCACCGTCCACGCCATGGCTGCTGTCCCGAGCGCTGGCATTGCCCGAAATGCCAAAGCCAATGTCTTCCACAAGATCGGGCTCTTGGTTTGAAGCAAAAACAGGCTCTGTCGCTGTATAAGCTGGGGTATGGATGCCAAAGGAGTTCAAAATGAGCTCCCGGACAGCCGTGGACTTTGACACCGGGAGAAGTGATCCCTGGTTCAAATTTTCCTTTGCTAGGGGTGAACTTGGTAGCCGGCAACTCCTCCAAAGCTGCCTTGGAGGTCGCCGCCATGCCCGTCCCATGGACATTTTCCTTTCCCGGCCTTGTCGCGCCGTTGGGCTTAGCCCCCTTCTCCTCCCAAGCCCCACGAGGAGCAGCCCCCATAGTTGAAGAGGCAGAAAAATGCCCCACACCCGGCGACCTAGCGTGGCCGCCGCCCCTACCATCCGGCTCTGCCAACTCCATCCCGTCGGCCAGCTCATTGGCAAACACTTGCCAACGGTTCCCTTGCTTCCTGTCCTTCTTACCGCCACCATTCTTGCTTCCACCACCTCCATTCCCCCCATTTGGAGGAGGTGACCTAAGGCCACCCCCTCTAGCCATCCCAAAGCTTCTCTTTCTAAAACCACTCTAGTGAGAGAAAGAATTTGGAACAAATGAAGAGCCTAAAAGTTTTTGGGTTTCTTGAAATTTGTATGTTGCATTGATTAAGTAAAGAAAAAGTACATAACAAGTATGGAAATACTATCTGCCTTCCCTAGGCAAAAAACAAAAGTGGAAAGGTCTAAAGCTATGAAGAAAACCATACAAGTATGAAAGCCAAAAAGGAAAGCAACTAAAGCAAGGATAAGCCCCTTTGATTTGCAAGGAGGCTCACCCCAATTACTTGCCCAAACAATGCTAAGACTGTCTAAAGAACCACTCCAGTGGGGGGAGATACCTATAAAGGGTTTGAGACAGCCCGAAGGCTGAGAGATATCTATAAAGAAAAAGTTTTTGGGTTCCGGGGGAGGGGGGGGGGTATGGTCGCAAGGCAGAAACTTAAAGGAATTGACAGAAGGGAACCACCAGGAGTGGAGCCTGTGGCTTAATTTGACTCAATACGGGGAAACTTACTAGGTCCAGACATAGTAAGGATTGACAGACTGAGAGCTCTTTCTTGATTCTATGGATGGTGGTGCATGGCCGTTCTTAGTTGGTGGAGCGATTTGTCTGGTTAATTCCGTTAACGAACGAGACCTCAACCTGCTAACTAGCTATGCGGAGTTCAACCTGCGCGGCCAGCTTCTTAGAGGGACTATGGCCGTTTAGGCCATGGAAGTTTGAGGCAATAACAGGTCTGTGATGCCCTTAGATGTTCTGGGCAGCACGCGCGCTACACTGATGTATTCAACGAGTATATAGCCTTGGCCGACATGCCCGGGTAATCTTTAGAAAATTTAATCATGATGGGGATAGATCATTGCAATTGTTGGTCTTCAACAAGAAATTCCTAGTAAGCGCGAGTCATCAGCTCGCGTTGACTATGTCCCTTCCCTTTTGTACACACCGCCCGTCGCTCCTACCAATTGAATGGTCCAGTGAAGTGTTCAGATCGCTATGATGCGGGCGGTTCGTTGCTCGTGACTCTGCAAGAAGTCCATTAAACCTTATCATTTAGAGGAAGGAGAAGTCGTTACAAGGTTTCCGTAGGTGAACCTACGGAAGGATCATTGTCGAGATCGAAACACAACGAGAAATTTTGTGAACCTGTAAAAATAACCTGTGGCTCTTGTTGCTGCGATAAAATCCACCCGAGTCATCGCCTCATCCCCTCTTTGGGGTGGGGATGTGATGAAGGATGGATGAACCCTCAAATCGGCACAGCGTAGCGCCAAGGGAATCTTGAAACACAAGCCCATAAATGAGTTTTGTGGGATGGGGTGTTGTCGCACGCCATATTGATTGACACGACTCTCGACAATGGATATCTCGGCTCTCGCATCGATGAAGAGCACAGCGAAATGCGATATGTGGTGCGAATTGCAAAATCCCGCGAACCATCAAGTCTTTGAATGCAAGTTGCGCCTGAGGCCAACTGACTGAGGGCACGTCCGCCTGGGCGTCAAGCATTTTATCACTCCGTGCCTAGTCTCCCATCCATGGATGTGTTGCCAAGGCTCGGATGTGCATGGTGGCTCGTCGTGCCCCTTGGTGCGGCAGGCTGAAGATCGGGTCATCTTCTCGTTGGCTGCCAACAATAAGGGGTGGATTAAATAAGGCCTATGCTACTGTATCAAGCGCGCCTGAGAGATGGTCATACTTTTTAGGTGATCCCAATTCATGCATTGATCCATGGATGGCGTATCGAATGTGACCCCAGGATGGGCGAGGCCACCCGCCGAGTTTAAGCATATCAATAAGCGGAGGAGAAGAAACTTACGAGGATTCCCCTAGTAACGGCGAGCAAACCAGGATAGGCCCAGCATTGGAATCGGGCTGCCATGTAGCAGCTTGAATTGTAGTCTGAAGAAGCGTCCTCAGCGACGGACTAGGCCCAAGTACCCTGGAAAGGGGTGCCGAGGAGGGTGAGAGCCCCGTTTGGCCCGAACCCTGTCGCAACACGAGGCGACATTTATTCCCGTATGCATCAAAAACTATAAGCCGTGGGCACGTTGGCAAGCAGGGTCTCGAAATATTCGCAAGAAGGGCTGAGGCACACTTGCAATTTCCACTAAGGGCCAATGTCACGCTGGCTTTGAGGGACAATTATGATGTGTAACTTGGCACATCTGATTATTTTTTCGCAACCAACAATCGAAGGCACAGGCAGCATGTCACCTCATTTTTTCATAACCAATAATTGAAGGCACATGCAACAAGTGAAAGGACTGCTACGTTGATGGTTGTCCATACAAAGTAACCACCAATCAATCGAAGCAGAGCATACGACAACTCATGTGCCAATACGGTGTCAAGCACTTCCACATCAATAAGCTCAACGGCACCACCCAGTATCGAAGAGTAAGCACTCCTACGACAGGCGAACCAAGGGGTCAGAGTAAAGATGTGGACGGCGAGCTCCCGCCATGCACGTATGGTAGCTAAGTTTGGGCCAGTTGAACATCCATGGAAGAAGTAAAATAATAAGCGACATAGGGAGCATATACTCCAATAATGCCAATGATGACATGCGACTTGGCATATCAATTCAATCCTCCGAATCCGACAATCGATGGAAAGTGTCGTCCCTCGCATGACAATCAAGTTCTACGAGAAAATTTTGTTACTCTGTTGTATGTTTAGCCTTCCCCTCAAAAGACAGACAAGGCTAATGACACCAAAAATGCCCCGGTAGTTCAAAATGGCCCAAAAAGCTTAAAAACGTTTTGCCATAAAATTGCACATTTTGCTTGTACATGCACACATGAGTTCCCAACATGCCAACTCGATGCCAAAAAGTACATATTTTAGTACTTATTAGTACATTTGAATGGCCTCTGCAGGCTGCCAGCCATGGCCTCCGCAGGCTGCCAGCCATGGCCTCCGCAAGTTGCCAGCTAGGGCCTCCGCAGGCTTGCAGCCAGGGCCTCCGCAGGCTGCTGCTAGCCAGGGCCTCTGCAGGCCGCTGCCAGCCAAGGCCTCCGCTGGCCGCTGCCAGCCAGGGCCTCCGCTGGCCGTTGCCAGCCAGGGCCTCCACAGGCTGCCAGCCATGGCCTCCGCAGGCCGCTGCAAGTCAGGGCTTCCGTAGGCTGCCAGCCAGGGCTTCCGCAGGCTGCCAGCCAGGGCCTCCGCAGGCTGTCAGCCAGGGCCTCCACAGGTAGCCAGCCTTGGCCTCCGCACGCAGCCAGCCAAGGCATCCGCAGGCAGCCAGCCAGGGCCTCCGCAAGCTGCCAGCCAGGGCCTCCGCAGGCTACCAGCCATGACCTCCACACGCAGGCTGCACGAATCGCCGCAAGCCAGATTATTCTTTCGCAACCAACAATCGTATCGTAGGCACAAGCGACTTGTCACTTCATTTATTAGCGGAATCATTTATTCCCGTATGCATCAAAAACTATAAGTCGTGGGCACGTTGGCAAGCAGGGTCTCAAAATATTGGCAAGAAGGGCCGAGGGACACTTTCAATTTCCACTAAGGGCCAATGTCACGCTGGCTTTGAGGGAGTATCATTTGAATACGGTGCAAATATTCAAATGCACGAATAGTAGCTACGATACAATTGATTGGTGGTTACTTTGCATGGCCAACCATCAAAATAGCAGTCCTTTCACTTGTTTCTTGTGCCTTCGATTGTTGGTTGTGAAAAAATGAAGAGACAATGCTAATGACATCAAGATGTTTCAAGATTTTAAACTTCTAAGTGTTTTAATATATCTATATTTCCAAATATATTACATAATAATTAATCCTGTAGGATTACAGATAATATTTTCCACTGGATTCACACGTTTCCAAATCCTTTCAATAATATTAGAGAGAAAATCCTATCAAGTAAAACAATCAAATCATAAAAAAGGAAACTGACCAACCCATCTCTACGTCTATAAATACCCATCTTGCTCTCCAAAACTCATAATCTTCTCTACTCTCTCTTCATCTTCGTCTTGCTTTTTACTGTTAACAATGAATCCCATTGAGACGAAGAAGAAAGGTAAAGGCAGGAAAAAGATAGAAATAAAGCGCATCGACAAAGAAGCAAACCGGCAAGTATGTTTCTCGAAACGCCCCCAAGGTCTTTTCAAAAAGGCTAACGAGCTGTGCACCCTCTGCGGGGCCGAAGTCGCCATTATCGTCTTCTCAATTGCCGGCAAACCTTACTCCTTTGGTCATCCCTCCGTCGACCATGTCCTTCAGCGCTTTCTCAACGTTCCTGGCACATCTGAGTCCAGATCTGCCGCAACAACTTCATTTGATCCGATGAACGAAGAGTTAGCTTATTTGTGCAAGAAGTTAGAGGAGGAGATAAATAAGGGTAGAGTTCTGAAAGTGGCTCAGAAGACTTTGTCGCCAGTCTCAAATTCTTTTGGTGTGATATTAACTTGAGTTTAATGGGAATGGAGAAGTTGACAGAGTATGAAAAAGTTTTGCTCGAACTCCAAGCCATAATTTCACAGCTAGCGCAACAAAGCTGCTGCCATGCTCCAGAACCGGTAATACGGCAGATTGATGGCTCATCTATGGCTGAAGTTGGAGAAGCAGATTATCTTTTGTTGCAACAGCAGTGGCAAAATTATGAATTAGCTTAATGTGACTGTATCAATAGAGCTTGGCCTTGTTATACATTTGTACGATCTTATTTTTTAAACAGTATTTGTATGTTGGCATAAAATAGCTCGCTATTAATCGATTCTTTTGCCTAAATAAATTTTAGTTTCTCTAAGGGCTGAAATTGAGCTCTGCTAATATCCCTTAGAGTTGTAACAAAGTTCTATTTTCTTTTTTAATAATGAATAAAAAAATACACATACTTTGGGTAGAAGTATATTTTATTTCATATCAAAAAAAAAAAATGACTAATTTAAATTAACTTAGTAAATAATTTACTAAACTATTTCAAATAATTAACTAATATTTAATTTTAATTAATTATTAATTTTAATATTCTATCAGTTATAATTTAAATAAAAAAGAATAACTATTTTAACAAAGTATACCTCATGGCCAAGTAGATGGGCATGATGTTTCTTGGGGAAGGAGGGGAGTGGGGTTCGTATCTGTATTAGCGGGCAGGGGGCCGTAAGCAGGCAGCAGGTGACTCGGAACAGGGCACCAGCGGCAAGCTTGAGTGGGCTGTCGGCAAGCAGGCTAGCATGGTCGACATGCTTGTTGTTTTTTTAATGGATTTTTATTTTATTTTATCAACGGATTATTTTTCCGGTATATATTTTTCTTTGCCTGTTTTACCTGCAAATTTTTTTCCTCAGGAAACGTATATTTATGCCGAAAATTCAATTATTTTCGCAAGGAAAATTTGCCTGAAAAAGTGTTTTTTCTGTAGTGATCATCACGAGTTGGAGGAAAGGAATGCTGGTCCAATAAGCCTAAAGCATGACTTAACCACTTGGCTAGCCACCTTCTCTTTTAAGCATGGTGACTCGCCAGGAAAACTCAGTACTCTCCAGCTTTACATTTTAGCCGAATTGATCAAAGCAAGTGCTTCATTATGATTAATATGGAGAATTTGATTAGATTTTTTTTCCTTTAGGGGGATGGGTAAATTCTGCTTCTTTTTAAACAAAAGGGAAAATTTATTTATGTGAGAGAATTAGAAATTAAATAATTAAGTTGGTACAAATGAAAACAAAGAAAAAAGCTACAGAAAGAACTTACACTATCGTTCATGGTGCTTAAGAATGTTGAGTAACAACGAAGGGAATGACTTCTTCACAACCTGCCAAACGGTTTTTAGATAGCCCCGAAATAAGAAATCAAAGAACTTGCTAAGGATGATGTTCTTATCCATCTAAATCCCCAAACTTATGGGAAAGCCAAGAAAATGCAACATCCTTAATAATGCCTAGAATAAGCCTATGATACCACTTGAATCAAATTACCATAAACAACCCCTGTAAACCAACAGACAAAGAATTAGTACAAATTCAATGGTAGAACACCAGAAACCAATTTTTTTAGATAGAACTGAGAATGAAAAATTAACATAAATGTATATTACGAAGATTCCATGAATCCATCTTAACACAATCTCGGGCATGAAAGTTTCATAAGCCTTTGAACTCTTGAAATTGAACCATTCTTAAAGGTAATTATATCATTAACAAAATAAAGGAGTGTGATGCTCAAATGACATTTAGTTTTATACTGCTTAGAAGAAAATTCATTAAAAAAAATTAGATAAGATCTAAGAGATGGTATACATGCATTAAATAAAAAATAATGTTGGGAATAAGGGGGGTTTCCTTGTTATAACCTCTAGAGGACTTGAAAAAACATGTATTATAATCATTAATCAAAATAAAGAACCGATAACTATTGATACAAGAAACAACTAAATTAATAAAGAAGTTAAAAAAAATCATAAAAATCAAAAGAAGAAAACTCCAACTTATTGTATCACAAGCATCAGAAAGATCTGATTTGACAAAAAGGCGAATCATTAAATTTAAACCATTTATGAGTTTTGGGCAAAATAAAATTATCTTTAAAAATCGTTCCTTTAATAAAACCATTTTTATTAGGAGAATCAATTTTGGGCAGAGTAGAGGATAATTTGTTGATTATGATTTTTGAAATAATTATGCAAAAATAAAAATGGTTACTCCGATGAAAGTGAGCAACTAAACATTAATTAGGAGAAACTTTTATGTTTTAAAATATCCTGAACTTATGATAGATAACAATTTGTGTACATTGATTGATCTATCTAATTGGCATTGTGAATCAAAGCATATGCAACATGTCTCTACTGGGTTCTCTAGAGTTTCTTACAAAGATCTCCTTCACTACAGTGATACTATCTCCAAAATCATCACTCTTTTTCTCTCACATTTTGGGCAGAGTAGAGTTTTAAGAATAGATAGAACCAGATTTTTCTTGGAATAATAGATACAAACACCCCTTGCTTTATGAACCATCACTCTTTTTCTCTCACATATACTCACTCTCTACTGGACCCTACCTAGGACGGAGTACAAATGATAAAATGGACAACACCTTCAATAATTTGGTGATGTTATTTATAATAAATAATTAATAGCTAACTCTAGATCCATGACACTCAGAGTAGTAGTATTCCAACCCTCTTGAAATGAACTAACGTCGCGGTGCTGATGAAGTACTCTGCTGCAGAGTGCTGACTAAATCAACATGTCATTTCAAAATGAGTAAATGAATTAGCAGCCCTACTGCGATGCTTTAGTGATTTGGTTCTATGACACTCTATATAGCATTGAAGAGTTTAAGTTATTTGGTGCTGTGATTCTTGGATGGTACTTTGAAGATGAAGACCTGCAGTTGCACTTTTTACTCTCTGCTCTTAAGGTTGTAATATTGCCTTGGATGTGGTAATGCTTTAAAGTACGATGCTGGTTCTTTTATACATTTTCATGTTTTTCAATTTGAATTTTCCTGCACAAAAATTTAAAGGGAGGAAATGTTAATGCAAAACTTGATAGCTTAAATCATAATAAATTTTACATTGTTAAAATTGACAATTTGATCTGCAATGGTATGAGGGCTCAGGTTTAGGTTGGACAAGATGACTCAAACTCTCCCCATTTTCCCTAGTAAGTGCTTAAAAGATTGGATTTTATTTTTAGCTAAAATAGAAATGGGGAACAAATGCTCCTTCTAAAGTTTTCCAAGGACTTCTGCATGGACACAAAGAAAATAAATTAAGGACTGGTGCTTAAAACCTACAAAAGTTGAACCTCTAATCTTATCCGGAGATATTGATTAATAAATTTTCCTACATTTATAGTGAGGCTAGTTTTAATGATATATTTTTAAAAACTATCTTTTTTATGACCACATTAATGTTAGTGGTTGACATTAGTCTTGCAGAAATGAAGTAATGTAAAGACTTACAAACTTAGGAAAATAAAGAGTAGGAAACTCTATAATGTTTCCCTCTTCACATTCTATTGAGCATTAAAGTTAGATATGGTAAGGAATTTTAGGAGGACATCACTATTTATAGGTGTGTTAAAAAAGTCCATACAGTCATCTAGTTTATAATTTTGGGTCTCATAAATTTTATTTATTTGGAAGCTATCTACAAAGATATACATACCCCAAATAAAAACACTGTTGTCATGAGGCTCCTTCACATTCAGAAAGAGTTCCTGAACAATAAGGACTATACATCTAATAGGCCCAGCACAAAAGGCTTCTCATCCTTCATTTACTATCATCAGCTCTGCTTGTCCCCTAATACTACAAAATTCTATATGTTAGATAAATTTATTATAGATAACGAAATGATTACGCCTCTTTTCAATGACAACACTAACAAATTTTCCTTGAAAAATAAAGAAGAGGGTTATGAGTACATCTTCTTGCCCAATGCGATCTTGGATACTATTATCCTCCACACGAAAGGACTCTTGCTCTAAATTTGAAAATTTTGAAACGCATGGGTAAATGAGTAAAACTAATAACACTGCGGTGCTAGTCGATCAAATAGTTAACTAGTCAAATGAAAGGATCGACTATAGAGTGTTATAGTCAGGTACAATCACAATGCTCATACTTTGGAACTTAAAACACCAGCCTTTTAATCAGTTCCCTATCACGATATTCAACTCATATTAGCGTCGTAATGCTTGGGAAGACCACCTCCATGGAGCTCATATAATATTCTCAATAGGGTTTATGGAGGTGCTACGGCGCTTACTCAATTTAGAAAAAAACTCAAGGGCATTATTCCACGATGCTTGATCTCATTTTTATATGAGGTAACTAGAACATGCTTTGAGTTTTTTGCTGGTAACCTAATGATTGGAAGCTATCCACTTCTCAGCCATATTGGTCATAATAAAAAAAACATATTATAAGAGAAAAAAAAACTGTGTTGTGATGGTGATGTATATAAATTAATGCGGAGTAAGCTAGTGAAACTAGACAATCTCAATATACACGCTTAAAAGAAAAACATTGCAAAGAGGCAAATGAGCCTTATATGGAACTTTATGTATAACCCTTATAAAAGGCCATACACTTAGCACCTATAAAAAAATATGTAATAAGGCATAAGCTCAAGTAATCTCTCTACTCTTCACTCTTATCACCTAATTTAAATATATACTTATTGGTCGAGTATTAAGAAAGTTATTCATGAATGTTGTTGGAAAATTGCATATGATAAGTAAATTTTTTTTCTTTTACCTTTTTTTTATTTATGAAGCCATGTTTATATAAGCAGTATGAAAAACAATTTAGTACTAAATGAATCCATCATAGTAGAGCTTATAATACACAAAATATATATATTATGAACCTATCTTGTCACATATATTCAATTTTTTGACACTTGATTATTTGATGCAAGACCCCTATTAAAGTAAAAGAGCGATGGTCATAGCTTTATCACCTACAAAAGAGAATATTTTTATAATACTCTTTAGTGTAATAAAGTAGCAAATCAATTAAACACAAGCTAAAAATCTCATATCTAACAAATAATGGTCCAACCATTCCCATTTATCACAATAGAAAAAAAATTCTTCCCACCTTGCATTATATGCTCCTACTATAGGCATTTTTATCTTCCCAAGTTTTCATATAATCTTTTATCTATTCAAAAATTAACATCTAATAGCAAGTACATTTTCTATTTCATATTCTCTCAAGAATCTTAACCTTTCACTCCATAATCACCTCAAATATTTGTTATTAATGCTTAGATATTCCTCTTCAAGCCATTGCATCAATGATACACCAGAAGGGCAAGTCTCACAATATCCATTCTCATCCTTTTTGTAATGCATGTAGTTATTATAAAATTCACAAACATTCCTTTTTGAATGTTTATTAGAAAGTATCAAAAGTTATTTTAAATAGTGTATTTTTACGTAAGATCTTCATAAGTACATTCTTTATATCCATGATATAAGTTGACAATTGACTTTTTCTAGCCACAAGATCAATTGTAAAAAAATCACTTGGATATGATTATTAAAATCAAGGCGTCAATTTCTCCAATAAAGAAGGTTTAAATATTTTGAATCTCTGCTTCAAATTTATTCATTTTGTAAATATTCTTTTTAATGTGGTCATATTTTTGTAATTTAAATAACTTTCACTTTAAAATTGTTAATTAATAGGTTTGCTTCACAGTATTAGATAAGTTTAAGATTTTGACTCTCCTATTTGTCGTCAAGCCTAAACTTCACAATAATAATTTCATGTATATAAAATGCTAATTAATAAGTTTACTTCACAGTAAAAGATAAACAAAATTTATAATATGTAAAAATAAAGCATATCAAAAAAGTATAAAATTAATAATTTTACTTTTCAAAATGCCTCCAAGGTCTTTTCAAATAGGCTAATGAGCTCAGCACACTTTACATGCCCACACTACACTATCATCGTATTCTTTCTAGGGGGAATACTTACTCTTTTGGCCACCTCTGAGTTGGCATTTCCTTCCATCACTTTTTTAATGTCGTTCCTACCCCCATCTGAAAGCTCGATGTCGACAATAAAAAAGTGCTCTTAAGGCTTTTTTGGGGGGATAATAACTTATGTTTAATGGGAATCAAAAAGTTGGGAGCAAGGGCGTAACTAGCCTTTTATTTTAGGAGGGGGCAAAATTTTCAAATAAATAGAAAAAATAAAATAAAATAAAATAAAGTGGCATAATTCAAAGCAAAATATTATATTACATAATAAAAATCAATTGAAAATTATTACAAGCTTAATAATCTATTTTATATCTTTTGATAATGTTGCATTACAACTTCATTAGGAATCAAATAAAACACATCTTCGTCAATGTAAGTACCAAACAATCATCAAGCCAATCATCACTTATCCTTCTAGGTAATCGATGTTTGATAATCATCTTTGCAAAAAATTCTCTTTCAAGTGTAGTAGTTGTTGAGTCTAGTAATTAGGTTGTTAAGCATAAGTTAATGTCCCAAGGCTACCAAGAGGGGGGGTGAATTGGTAGTTTTAAAAATTTTTAATCCCTCTTTGAATTTAAGTTGAACCGAAATGAAAATTTTTCTTTTAAGTTTTTCTAGAAAATGTTTTTCAACCACAGAGTTCTTAAAAATTAAAAATAAAATACGGAAACGTAAAAACTGAAAAGTAAATGACACCAGATTTATAGTGGTTCGGTCTATAACGAGACCTACATCCACTCCCCAGAGGCACCCTTTGAGTTTTGTACTAATACCAATAGTGACTCTCCTTTTGCACTCACAGCAAGGCGGAGAAGCCTTTACAACACACTCTTTTCACCACTACTCGGTGCGGCAGAGAACCGTTGTCCTTTTACACAATCCCTAGTGTTGGTAGATAACCGTCCGTCCTTTCACACTCTCCTAGTGTGGGCAGAGAACCCTTCCGTCCTTTCACACTCTCCTAGTGTGGGCAGAGAACCCTTCCGTCCTTTCACACTCTCCTAGTGTGGGCAGAGAACCCTACCGTCCTTTCACACTCTCCTAGTGTGGGCCGAGAACCCTTCCATCCTTTTACACTCTCATAGTGTGGGCAGAGAACCCTACCATCCTTTCACACTCTCCTAGTGTGGGTAGAGAACCCTACAGCTGTTCACACTCTCCAAGTGTAGGAAGCGACCCTTTCGGCTATTCACACTCTCCAAGTGTCGGAAGCGAACTGGATCTCCTTGACAGATCTTCTCACAAGAAATCTAGAAGGAAGAATGAAAAGAGTGAAGTAATTCCAATTCACAAGTAGAGATTCTTACCTTTGAACTCCAAGTGAAGCCTTCATGCTCCAGTGGTAGGAATCCTCCTTTGAATGCACTCTCACACTCTCTTCTTAGCTATTATCTAAAGAGGCACGAAGATCAAATGACAAAAAGATTTGGTGGCAGTCTAATTTGGACTATTTATTCAAAAGACAAGAAAAACTGCCCAAAAACTGCAAATTTTCAATTCTGTAAGCAGTAGATCATCCCGTACGATCGTGGATCATCCTGGATGAGTTTACTTAAACGCTTTGAAACGACCCTGTTTGTATATGTGTACAAAATGTCTTCATACACGCTGATCGTCTCGTACGAACTAAGTTTGTCTGGACGAACGATTATTACTAGATCGGTTCTAGAAAACTACTGAAAATCGTTCTAAGTCGGTTAATCGTCTGGACGAAAATTGGTTCGTCTGGACGAAATTTTCGCAGAGACCAGATCGTTCTGGACGATAATTAATTTCGTCTGGATGAAAATTTTACAGAGAGCAACTCGTTTTCTGACGATAATTAATTTTGTATGGATAAAAATTTTACAGAGACCAGATTATCCTGGACGATAATTAATTTCGTCTGGATGAAAATTTAACAGAGAGAAACTCATTTTCTGATGATAATTAATTTTGTCTGGACGAAAATTTTACAGAGGCCAAGTCGTCCTGGACGATATTTAATTTCGTCCCGGACGAATAGGACTTAGTCAATAGGAGATAACTGTCTGATAGTTCCGTACGATCTGATATCGTCCCGTACGATCAGTATATATTTTATATGATCTCCTTATGTGTGTGTGTGTATTTTTATTCACTCAATTACAATCACTCTCTTTCAAATTTAATTCAAAGAAAAGTACAAGCTTCAAATTCACAAAGTATCTCATGTTGAATTTGATTTGAAGTCTTCGTAGTCTGGAGTTTGATTTTCCTGAAATGTTAGTACACACAAGAGCAAATACAAATCTTCTAAAATTGTTAGGAGATAACTACACATTTGAACAATAATGTTTGAAATCATCAAAATTATAAAAGTTACAAAAATGTAAAGCATGCAAATAGCAACTATCTTAACAATCTCTCCTTTTTGATGATGGCAAAATAATTATTGTTTGTATAATTTCAATTTAAACAAATCTCCTTAACTCCCCCTGAATTGATGAATACATGAAAATAAGGAGGCATTTTGAAGCAAATAATAATACTTTTGTTTTTCAAAAAAATTTTAACAAAATAACACAAGCCAAAGACACAAAATCAAAATGCAAACAAAACATACAAACATAATAATTTCTCCCCCTTTTTGACAACAACAAAAAGTGAAGAAGAAATAGACAAAAAATGTAAGTAATTATATGAAATTCATTTGAAAATTTAATCTAAATGGTGATTGACATAAGGTATGCAATCTAAAACAAATAACATTAGGTAAATCATCGAAATTCATAGAATTTAAGAAGTGATATAACATTGTAAGTAAGAAAAATTTATCAAAAACATGATTCAATTTAGACATTTGAATATAGAAAATCATTACAAGAGAGATGAATAAAAATTCTATATTTCAAAGTTCAATAGAATATAAATGAACATAAGATCAATTTGAATTAAGAGATTGAAAGAATTTGGAAAGAAGAGAATTACCACATGTGGCGGTTTGTGCATCTTTTTCAAATTTTTTGGCACATTTTTGTGCATCTTTTAACATTAGGCTAATTTTGTGCATCTTTTTCATATTTGTGAACCTTTGCGTATTCCTTTTGATTTTTGTACTCTTTGTATAATTTTCAAGAGTAATTTAAACCAATTCTTTTCAAGATCAATAATCTAAAATTTCAAATTTTTCTAAGTGCATAAATATCACTTGAGCAAAGAAATACAAAATAAGAAAACATCTAAATTTTAATAATAATATTAACTTTTATGTAGTCTAAATGAATAGACATGAGATTAAAAATTCTAATTATGACAAGTTATAAACAAATTTTAAATTTAGAAAGACTAGATTTTCTAATGTAATTAATCTTAAATCACAATCTAATTTAAGCACAATTAGGATTAAAAAGACTAATGAAATTCATAAGAACTAAACGCATTTAAAAAATAATCCAAAATCAAAATCAACTACAACATATATTGATATTTATGAGAAGGATTACAGGATCATTTCATAATATCAATACAAAGAAAACAAAGACAAAACCACAGACTCTAAAATAAACTCATTCAAAACACACAAAAATCAACAAATCAAAATAAAATTAAAACAAATAAACTAAGAAAACATAAATATCAATGTTGTAAAAATATTTTTATTTTATCATTCAAATCAATAACACCAAGCCTTGTTCTTAATGTACTGAAGGTATCAAAGGCTAAAGGTTTTGTAAAAATGTCTACAAGTTGATTTTCAGTTGAAACATGAGTAAGTTCAATTTCTCCCTTGGATACATGATCCCTTATGAAATGATGCCTTATGTCAATGTGTTTGGTTCTAGAATATTGAATAGGATTTTTGGAAATGCAAATAGCACTAGTATTGTTACAATAAATTGAAATAGTGCCTATAGTTAATCCTAAATCAATCAACTATTGTTTTAACCAAAGTACTTGTGCCACACAACTTCTTAATGCAATGTATTCTTCTTCTGCAGTAGATAGTGCCACTGAATTTTGTTTTCTACTAGACCATGAAACTAATGAATTTCCAATGAATTGACATGTTCTAGAAGTGCTTTTGCTATCCATTTTACAGCCTGCAAAGTCAGAATCTGAGTAACCAATAATTTCAAATGAAGAGCTAAACTTAGGATACCAAATTCCTAAATTCTGAGTTCCTAGTAAGTATCTTAAAATCCTTTTCACTACTGTCAAATGTGATTCTTTTAAATCTGATTGAAATCTAGCACATAAGCAAACACTGAACATAATATCTAGTCGGCTAGCAGTCAAGTAAAGTAAGGATCCAATTATCCTTATAAATTTCTTTTGATCAACAGATTTTCCCTTAAGGTCCATATCCAACTGAACTGAGGAACTCATTGGTGTACTAACAGGTTTAGCATTGTCCATTTCATATTTTTTGAGGATGTCCTTAACATATTTAGTTTGACTAAGAAATGTTCCTTCCTCAAGTTACTTAATGCTAAAGCCTAGAAAGTAATTTAAATCTCCCATAAGACTCATTTCAAATTCACCACTCATTATTTTAGAAAAATTATCACAAAATTTTTATTTGAAGATCCAAAAATGATATCATCAACATAAATTTGAACAATGAGTATATCCTTTCCAAATTTCTTTAAAAAGAGAGTTGTATCCACACTTACTTTTTCAAAAGATCTTTCAAGTAGGAAGGTGCTCAACCTCTCATACCAAGCCCTAGATGTCTGTTTCAATCCATATAATGCCTTTTTTTAACTTGAAAATTTGATTTGGGTATTTAGAATTTTCAAAACCTGGAGGTTGTTCTACAAAAACATCTTCTTTAATTACCCCATTTAAAAATGCACTTTTGACATCCATTTGAAATAATTTAAAACCTTTAAAACAGACAAAGGCAAGTAAAACCCTAATTGCTTCAAGTCTTGCTACAGGGGCAAAGGTCTCCTCAAAATCAATTCCTTCAATTTGATTATACCCCTTAGCAAGTAATCTAGCCTTATTTCAAATAACTACTCCTGAGTCATTCATTTTATTTTTTAACACCCACTTGGTTCCAACAACACTTTGATCTTTTGGCCGTGAGGTTAATTTCCAAACTTTATTTCTTACAAATTGATTCAACTCTTCTTGCATGGCCAATATCCAAAATTCATTAGAAAGTGTTTGATCAATGTTAGTAGGTTCAATAGTTGAAATAAAGGCTGAATGATTGACTTCCTTGTTTAATTCACACCTAATTCTAACACCCTCACTCGGTTCACCTATAATCAATTCCTTTGGGTGGTTTTTAAAAAATCTCAAATCTCTAGGCAAAGGGTTTTCTCTTTCCATATTATCTTCCATATTTTCTTCCAAATTTATTCTATCAATCTTTTGGGAGTTTTTCTCAATCTCATCTTCAACAATATTTGGCTCTTCTAGATATCCAGATTCATCAAATACAACATGTGTGGTTTCTTCAATGACCAAAGTTCTTTTGTTGAATACCCTATAAGAGTTTCCAACACTTGAATATCCAACAAAAATTCCTTCATCTGATTTTGGATCAAATTTTTCTAAGGCAGATTTTCCATTATTATGAATGAACACCTTGCAACCAAAAACATGCAAATGAGACAAATTTGGTGTTCTACCTTTTAGCAACTCATAGGGTGTTTTATTCAAATTTGGTCTCACATTCACCCTATTCAGAACATAGCATGCAGTGCTAACCGCCTCAACCCAAAAATATCTAGGAAGTGAGTATTCTGCCAACATTGCTCGGGCGGCTTCTATTAATATTCTATTTTTTCTCTCAACTATCCCATTTTGTTGAGGGGTTTTAGGTGCAGAAAAATTGTGATCAATCCCTTTTTCTTTACAGAAATTTTCAAATATTTCATTTTCAAATTCTCCTCCATGATCACTTTGTATATAAATTATTTCACTCCCTAGTTTCCTTTGAATCCAAGTCAAATAATTTCTGAATTCCTCAAACGATTCACTCTTATGAAAAAGAAATCTAACCCAAGTGAATCTTGTGAAATCATCCACTATAACAAATCTGTATACCTTCCCTCCTAGACTTACAGTTCCTACAGGTCCAAAAAGATCCATGTGAAGAATTTCCAATGGTTTACTAGTTCTAAGATCCTTATTAAACTTAAAAGAGGACTTCATTTGTTTTCCTAATTGACATGCATCACAAAGGTGGTCCTTAGTAAAGTCTAGTTTTGGTATACCTCTCACTAAGTTCTTTTGGGTAATTCTCCTAAGGTTTTTCATACTAGAATGACAAAGTCTCCTATGCCAAAGCCATGATTCATCAGAAACAGTTTTCAAACAAAAAGCAGTAGGAGATTGAATACAATTTAAATCTTGCATGTAAACATTGTTTACCCTTTTTCCATTTAAAATATTTTTCTCATTTAGGCTTATTATGCAGCTAGTAGATAAAAATTTTATATTATAGCTCTTATCACATAGCTGACTTATGCTTAACAAATTATGTTTTAAGCCTTCAACTAATAACACATTATCTATGTAAAAGTTTTTCAAATTTCCAATCATACCTGATCCAATCACTTTCTTTGTAGTATTATCTCCAAGTGTAACCTTGCCTCCGCTCCTAGTTTCCAACGTTATGAATTGAGCAGTATCTCCAGTCATATGCTTTGAACATCCACTGTCCAGGTACAATATGCTCTCACGAGATCTTGTGTGAGAGCAAACCTGGAAAAACATCAAATGTTAGACCTGGGAACCCAAACAAGTTTGGGTTCACCTTTTTGAAATTTATAATCAGATGCATGTATGGTATGTCTAGGTTTATGCATCTTAGTTCTCCACACCAAATTAGTTTTCATCTTTAAAGTGCAGGTGTGAGATATATGTCCCAAATATCCATAATTATTGCATTTAACATTAGGGAAAGTATTCCTAAGTTTTCTTCCATTTGATTGTCTTCTAAGGGATTTCATGTATTTAGGATAATATTTAGGATTTGTAAAATCTTCAAGTTTAGGGGTTTTCCTATTATTCTCGAGAGCTCTTATTGTCAGTTTATAGAATGAATTCATATCTTCCAAGATTCGATTTATATAATTGATTATATATATTTTTCTCTCTGATTCATCCTTAAAATTCTTAAATTCTTTTTCAAGATCAGCATAGGATGATTTTAAATTCTCAAAATTCTTATTCAAGTCATCATATTCATCAAGTAGTTTCATATGGTTGTTATCTATTAATGCATGATCTTTCCTAAGGATTTCATGTTCTTTCTTAAGTTCTTCAAATTCTAAACTCAAACTAGCATGCACCTTTTTTATTTTCCTATATGCATCATGCATGTGTTCAGAAACTTCAAATAATTCATCATAGGTTAAGTCACATACCTCTTCTTGATCTGAGAGTTCAACATTATCTGTCATCAAGCAAAGGTTGGTGACTTCTTCTTCTTTTTCAGTCTCAGATGAGTCTGAAGCTGAGTCCGCCCAGAAAGCTCTTTGAAACTTCTTCTTGCCATTCTTTACCATTGGTTTCTCCTCTACCTTCTCCTTGCTAGGAGTGGCTTTGAGTTTTGGGCATTCAGTCTTGATATGACATGGTTTCCTGCATTCAAAATAAATCACTTCATTAGAAACCTTGCCATTTCTGTTATACTTACCTCTATTCCATTGCTGGCGTCTCTTCTGCTTCCTCTTTAAAAAGCTTCTGAATTGTCTAGTCATCAATGCAATATCGTCTTCATCCTCAGGTTGTGAGTGTTCACTCTCTGACTCTTCCACCTTTAGTGCAATATTCTTCTCCTTTCGTGGTTCACCTGCATCAATCTTTCTTTGACTTACTCCTTGCTCATAAGCAATGAGTGAACCAAGAAGATTGTTAATAGAATAAATGTTTAGATCTTTAGACTCTATAATTGCAGTATTTTTAGCATCATAAACAGTAGGTAAACAACAAAGAATTTTATTAACCATTTCAGCATTAGTTAATTCCCTACCAAGTGCATGCAAAGAAGTGACTATTTTTGTGAATCTCATGTACATGTCAGAAATAGATTCATTTGGTTTCATGTGAAACAATTCATAGTCATGTAACAAGATATTGAGTCTTGATTGCTTAACCTCATTAGTCCCTTCATAAGTTATACAAAGTCTATCCCATATGTCCTTTCCACTTTTGCAATTGGAAACCCGCAAGTAGTCTTCAGATTTTAAAGCACAAAAGAAGTTATTTAAACATTTGGCATTTAGTTGTGCTAAGTCACGTTCTTCTATAGTCCAATCTGCAAAAGGTATTTCTACCCTAACTCCATCAACTAATCTAGTTAGTTTTGTGTAACCTTCCTGGACTAGGATCCACATACAATAATCAAGTTACTGTAAGAAAGTAGACATGAGTGTTTTCCAAAAATCAAAAGGTATATTGTCAAACAGTGGAGGTCTAGTTATAGAGTAACCTTCAGGTGTGTTTCGGTTTCCGAATGTAGCCATCTACGTTAATAAAAAAGTAGTTCAAACTTATGATTTTGAAACGAAGCTCTGATACCACTTGTTGAGTCTAGTAATTAGGTTGTTAAGCCTAAGTTAATGTCCCAAGGCTACCAAGAGGAGGGATGAATTGGTAGTTTTAAAAAATTTTAATCACTCTTTGAATTTAAGTTGAACCGAAATGAAAATTTTTCTTTTAAGTTTTTCTAGAAAATGTTTTTCAATCACAGAGTTCTTAAAAATTAAAAATAAAATGCGGAAACGTAACTGTAAAGTAAATGACACCAGATTTATAGTGGTTCGGTCTATAACCAGACCTACATCCACTCCCCAAAGGCACCCTCTGAGTTTTGCACTAATACCAATAGTGACTCTCCTTTTGCACTCACAGCAAGGCGGAGAAGCCTTTACAACACACTCTTTTCACCACTACTCGGTGCGGCAGAGAACCGTTGTCCTTTTACACAATCCCTAGTGTTGGTAGAGAACCGTCCGTCCTTTCACACTCTCCTAGTGTGGGCAGAGAACCCTTCCGTCCTTTCACACTCTCCTAGTGTGGGCAGAGAACCCTTCCGTCCTTTCACACTCTCCTAGTGTGGGCAGAGAACCCTACCGTCCTTTCACACTCTCCTAGTGTGGGCCGAGAACCCTTCCATCCTTTTACACTCTCATAGTGTGGGCAGAGAACCCTACCATCCTTTCACACTCTCCTAGTGTGGGTAGAGAACCCTACAGCTGTTCACACTCTCCAAGTGTAGGAAGTGACCCTTTCGGCTATTCACACTCTCCAAGTGTCGGCAGCGAACCGGATCTCCTTGACAGATCTTCTCACAAGAAATCTAGAAGGAAGAAGAAAAAGAGTGAAGTAATCCCAATTCACAAGTAGAGATTCTTACCTTTGAACTCCAAGTGAAGCCTTCACGCTCCAGTGATAGGAATCCTCCTTTGAATGCACTCTCACACTCTCTCCTTAGCTATTCTCTCAAGAGGCATGAAGATCAAATGACAAAAAGATTTGTTGGCAGTCTAATTTGGACTATTTATTCAAAAGACAAGAAAAATCGCCCAAAAACTGCAAATTTTTAATTCTGTACGCAGTGGATCGTCCCGTACGATCGTGGATCATCCTGGACGAGTTTACTTAAACGCTTTGAAATGACCCTATTTGTATATGTGTACAAAATGTCTTCGTACACGCTGATCGTCCCGTACGAATTAAATTTGTCCTGTACGAACGGTTATTACTAGGTTGGTTCTAGAAAACTGCTGAAAATCGTTCTAAGTCGGTTAATCGTCTGGACGAAAATTAGTTCGTCTGGATGAAATTTTTACAGAGACCAGATCGTCCTGGACGATAATTAATTTCATCTGGACAAAAATTTTATAGAGAGCAACTTGTTTTCTGACGATAATTAATTTTGTCTGGACGAAAATTTTACAGAGACCAGATCGTCCTGGACGATAATTAATTTCGTCTGGACGAAAATTTTACAGAGAGCAACTCATTTTCTGACGATAATTAATTTCATATGGACAAAAATTTTACAGAGACCAAGTCGTCTTGGACGATATTTAATTTCGTCCCGGGCGAATAGGACTTAGAAAATTTTTAAAGCCAGTTCCTATTCGTTCTATGTGCTCAATAAGAGATAACTGTATGATCGTCCCGTACGATCTGATATCATCCCGTACGATCAATATAAATTTTATATGATCTCCTTATGTGTGTGTGTGTGTTTTTATTCACTCAATTACAATCACTCCCTTTCAAATTTAATTCAAAGAAAAGTACAAGCTTCAAATTCACAAAGTATCTCATGTTGAATTTGATTTGAAGTCTTCGTAGTCTGGAGTTTGATTTTCCTGAAATGTTAGTACACACAAGAGCAAATACAAATCTTCTAAAATTGTTAGGAGATAACTACATATTTGAACAATAATGTTTGGAATCATCAAAACTATACAAGTTGCAAAAATGTAAAGCATGCAAATAACAACTATTTAACAGTAGTGGCAATTGATAAAGTTAATGATAAATGATAATTTTAAAAACCAGATGATATACACAACCCTTCTTAACCTTAACAATTTGATTTGCAAGATCAATAATATTTTTTAGAGAGATGAACTCATAATTGGTGCACATATCGATGATATAAGTTGACAATTGACTTTTTAGAGCCATAAGATCAATTGTAAAAAAATCACTTGGATATAATTTTTCTATACGTATCAATTTTCTCTCATCGTAAGTATTGAATGAATCAGTTGGATTTAAGTATATCATATAAAGAAGCAACTCAGTACTAGATTAAGAAAAATAATTATTTAGCTCTTAAAGTTGCATGTCAATCACAATGTAGAATAGCTCTATACGATAATGATGTAGGTTTAATATTTCTTCACCTCTTCCTATTGATCGACAGTGAGTTTTGTATGTATTATTCATGTTTGAACTTTAACTTCAAAAATACTACAAAAACTTGATACCTCCTCAAGTAAAGTAGTCCATCCATTCTCCCTTAGAATATGTAGTCGTTGTTTGGATATTTTCACCAATTTCATTACATTTTATATGTATTGATTTTTCTTTTGTAATAATTGTGATAACTCATATGTGATTTCCAAGATATCAATCATTAAATGCATTGTAAAAATAAAATAAAAGAATCTATTATATTAATGAGAGCATCTACTTCAACCAAATGTTGATCATGTTCTCATTCTTCTTTAACAATCTCAAGCACCTCAATTACGAAAGCATACATTCTCATGAGACTAATTAAAGAATGATAATATAAACTCCATCAAATATCATCATATCCTTGTAAATTAGTCTCTTGATTTAAACCTTGATCTCTTAACAAACAATTTCATCATTATGATTTGCAAGGAAATCAAGAAGCTCCAAATAATTTCCTCGATTCATTTATTTGGATGACTCGTCATGCCCACAAAATGATAACCCTTGATGTAATAGAAATCAAATACAATCTACCACAGTAGTTAACATGATCCTATAATCTTTTTTGTTCTTCTCCTCATTACTCAACCATAACGTAGAGAGTTTGTGTTCGTGATTCTTCAACAAATCTTCACTTTCTTGTCTTTCCTTGTTATGCTCACTACTATGCTCTCCAACATGAACAAGTAGTTTTTCTTTCTTCTTTCAATTTCTGAATCCTTCGCCAAAAAATGAGTCTCCACCAGCTTGGCCCTTCCTAATTTATTCTTGGGGTTTGAATAGGTAGCAATAAATCTAGAAAATATCACCTTTTTGTATGTTGTACTCTAACCAATCAGCATATTCTTCAAATCATTTAGGATTAAACCTGTGTGCAATATTCCCAATTAATGTTTGGGGGAATTGATGACTTCTCGGTTGATGTGGTCTCTTTAAAAGATAAGTTCTTCAAATTTTGTCCCTATCATTTATATCATAACTCCATATTGAAGGTCAGAGACCAAGATCAGCTGGGAGATCGATCAAGTCAATCTCTACACATTCTTTCCTCTTTAAATAGTGTTCCATTTATTAAGTCCTATGAAGGTATTCAGGATCAAATTGAAAATTAAATATACATTATTAAGTATACATTATTGAATTCACTCACACCAAATAAATAGATTGATGCAAACACATTAACAGAATGAAAGTAGGATATTAATAAGAACTAAAATTAAAAATTCATTTATGTTGATAAATGCATATACCAAAATATTTTTTATTTAATTAATGTCTTAAATTAATTGATTTAACCTATGTAGTACATTATAAAATTTTTTAATTATAGTGCATATTTTATGTATGTACTTTAATTATTTCAATTATAGGAATTGAAATTAGAGGAGTTTATATTAAGATTGATGAGATTTACCATGAATTAGGTAAATCTTAATCTCTCTAAATATTAGGAGAGCCAAATATTAACAATAATTCTTCTAAGATAATTCTATGATGTTTATCAATTAAACTAATATCAGATTAATTATTTTGAGCTTAACTAAGTTAAAACAGCTTATGTATTTGCTTATTCTCTTCAAATGTAATAAAAACCAAATATTAACCATAAATCCTCTTGGAATGTGAGTGAGATATATAGTATATTACTCTCTTGATTAAATATTAAGAACTATGATGCTTTTTCTATTGTGGCAGCCTGATCTGTTGCTGTTTATAGGGATATAGATTTGTTTAATTGGAATATATTATAGACAAAGCCCTACATGGGCTCCTAGTTGGGTACCCATGATTTACTCGGAAGGGCTTTGCCCATCCACGCCCACCCATGGTGAATTTCGGGATGTCGTACCCACCTATATCAACTCACTTTACATGTTTTTTTGAATACAGCCTGCCATAGACTGATGCCCTTGAGGCTTGTTGCCCTTTGCATTGCTCTCAAACTTTCAGGCCGCATGTTAAAATTTATTGTAGTCGCAGCGTGCTTAAGTGCTACACACTGTGTAGTGAGGATTGCAGTAATATAAGATATACAGTGATTAGCAATGCAAATCAATTTATCCCCTAATGTTGAGTACCCATCTATACCTACCCATAAGGCCATGGGCGTACCCATAGTATTTCTCCAAGGGTGATACTTAATGGCTTGATTATAAGATGTAGTAATAATAACCGATTGAGGAATCATAAGCAAGTCAAGAATAACTTTTGGCCTTTGATGACCTGTTTTCAATCTTGTTTGCATAAGATGTGCAGAAATAGGTTGTTGTTGTGGAGGCTGTAGACTTTGTGGAGATAAAGAAGGGTCAGAAGAAGACATGGAGCCATTTGTAGAATTTGGAGATGAGATAGGCAAAAAAGGATTATGTTCTGGAGAAATGGGTTGAATTGTAGGTAAAGTAGATGGAGAGGATGGTGTAGTAAATGTAGGAGTTGTCGCATGAAGAGAAGTTGGTGTTAATAGAAAGCGATTTTGAGGTGGATTAAGTAATGGGTTTGGTGATGATGATGAAGTGGAGCTAAATGGAAATATATGTTCATAGAAAACAACATGATGAAAGACATAGATTCGGTTGGTTTGTGAATTTAGACAACGATAACCCTAGTGAGAAGCAGAGTAACCCAGGAATATGAACTCATGAGAACGAGGTGATAATTTATTTTTTGAAAGTGGTTGAAGCCAAGGGAAGCAGAGACAACCAAATATTCTCAAATGGTTGTACGATGCTAATGTGTCATATACTAGTTGATAAATAATTTGAATACAACAAGCTTTGATTGGTAAGATGTTAATAAGATAGTTGGAGGTTAAGAGAGCTTCAGCCCAAAAAATTTGTGGAAGATGAGCATTATGAAGAAGTGCTCTGGTTGTTTCGAGAAGATGACGATGCTTGCGTTCTACAAGTCCATTCTGTTCAGGTGTATACGGACAGCTGAATTTGTGAGTGATACCATGCTGAGTTAAGAAAGTGCGAAAAAGAGTTCTTGTGTACTCTCTGCCACCATCTGTTCTTAGAGTTTGAATAGAAGTATTAAAGGAGTTCTTTATAAGTTGGTGAAAATGCTGAAATTTTGAGAATGACTCATCTTTAGAATGCATAAGATAAATCCAAGTATATCTTGTGTGATCATCTGTAAACAGAATATAATAACAAAACCATTAAAAGATGAGACAGGAGCTGGTCCCCAAACGTCAGAATATATTAATTGAAAGGGTTTAAGTACATGACAAGTAGATGAAGTAAAAGGTAACTTGTGACTCTTGGTCACATTACAAGACGTACATATAAAGGTAGAAGGAGTACATATAGATAGAACTATATTAGAAAGAAATTGCAAAATCCAAAGATTCGGATGACCAAGACGTGCATGCTATGGTTCGGGTAAGCAGATAGTGGATTGCAAGGCTTGAGGAGAAGCAGTGGAGACCATTGGAACAGGATAAAGACCATCTCATGAATGATCACGAAGAAGGATGCTATTGTCCGAGAGATCCTTAATAAGAAAACCATGAGTATCAAACAATATAGAACAATTATTATCAGAAGTTAATTTGTTAAAGAAGATTATGAGAAAGAAGTGGAACATGTTGAAGATTTTTAAGACGAAGCTTACAGTTAGTATTGGGAAGAGGAAGGACTCCTTGCCCAGTATGTTGAATTGGAAGAGTATTTTTGCTAGCAACAGAGATGAAATCAGCTCTAAAATATGGTGTGGGTTGTTGTAGCTGAGTAGCATCAGATGTCAAATGAGAGGATGCATCGGAATCTAATACCCATTCAGTGATCGGAGAGGTCACATCGCTATTTGAGTTGGTGAGCAGGGCACGTGGGTTGGTAGTTGAAGAAGTTGGAGAATATTGTATATTGCAATGATGACAACAATTTAAAGCAACATGACCAAGCTTTCTACAAATTTGGCAAGTTGGACAGATAACAGTCGGAACAGATGATCGATTGCTATTGTAATTTTGTGTGTATGAAGCATTTGGTCCATAAGAACCTGTTCTGAAGGGAGCTCCTCTTCCTCTAGCTCTTGAGGAAAATCTACCACGGGGTGTGTTAGAACGTGCTGTCCACAATGCAGTGTGATCTGAAGGAGGAGGAACCTCCTTTTGCTGCTCATTTTGTAAGTTAATTTCTTCACTGCACAAAAGAGAATACAGTGCATCTTGACTAACCATCTGCTGGGTTGTGCAGATAGCAGATTTGAATGGGTTGTAGATGGACGACAATCGATTTAATGTATGTAAAATAACATCCTCAACATCTTGTTGACCTCATTTTTATATGAGGTCACTAGGGATCCATCCAGCCTCCAGATCAATCCTGACCCTACATCAATCTAGACCCCAGACCCTAGGATCTACCTTGACCCTAGGATTCTCCCAGATCAATTTAAACCCTAGGATTCTTCTAGATCCAGACCTTAGGATCTATTCTAGATCCTAGGATCCTTCTAGAATCTAAATCTTAGAATCTATTCTAGGTCCTAGGATTCTTCCAAATTCTAGGCCTCGGGATTCATCTAGGTCCTAAGATTCTTCTAGACTCCAGACCTTAGGATCTATTCTAGATCCTAGGATCCTTCTAGAATCTAAATCTTAGAATCTATTCTAGGTTATAGGATTCTTCCAAATTCTAGGCCTCGGGATTCATCTAGGTCCTAAGATTCTTCTAGACTCCAGACCTTAGGATCTACTCTAGAACCTAGGGATTTTATAGACTTCAGATCTTAGGATCTATTCTAGACCCTAAGACTCTCCTAGATCCAGACCCTATGATCTTCTCAGGCCTTAGGATCTATCTAGACCTTAGATCAATCCAGACCTTGAGATTAATTTAGATCTCATATCAATTCAAACTTCAAACCAATCCTGTCCTTAAGCTAACCCAGATCTCAATTCAAATCAAACCTCAATCAAAATCCAAACTCTAGTCCAGTTCAAGATCTTAATCTCTAGTTCAAACCTTGATCTTATTTTTTATCAAACTTTAACCTTATCCAATTAATTATGATCCTCCAAATGATCATAAGTGATTTAGATAACTCAAACTTAATCAATCAAACTCAAAATCCAGATTAAATCCAAAATCCATATTCAAATCCTAAGTCTTAAGGCCCTGTCCTAAAGGCCTTTTCCAGTGAATTTTCAAACTCTTCAAAACCCAGTTAATTGAGCTCTGATTCAGAGTCTATAACTTCCAAAGTGGTAAGACATGTCCCTAGAGGCAACCCTCCAAATTTGAGCCCATTCTGAGGTCCCTAACTCTAGAAACTAAATCAAAATTCAAAGGCTGTAAAACCTTTAAATATTTACGGCCTATGCCACTGGAACTGTCACCTAGAAGGTCCTGACCTTAGAGCCTTCACCAAAGCCTCTAATCACTTCTAGACCCTTAATCTTGAATTATTAATCATTAAACTACATTTTGTTGGACTCATTTCAGCCCCCAGTGGACCTGAGGTCAAAATGACCAAAATACCCTATAGGGCTGTGAATAGTCATTTTGGATCAAATGAGCTCCAAATCAAATGCAACCACTTCCAACAAGTTTCAAATATCAAATTTAACCTGTTGGACTCAAATCCAGACCCTGGGTCAACCTAGGTTGACCAAACAGACCCTTAAGGGTCAAAATATGCATTTTGACTGAATTGACCTTCCCAGACCTTGGGACCACCTCTAATGGTCTCCAAATGTCAGTTCAGATTGATCGAACCCATTTCCAGACCCTGGATCCACCTGGTTGACCAAGTCAACTAGGGTTGACCCAATCAACCTTTAAACACCTTTATGTTGAATCAAGCCTCAAACATATTTAAACCTCGTCAAATTCTCAAACCCTTATCATTTGATATTTACAATATTTTTGAATACACCATGAACCAAGTCATGGTCATTTTGACCAAGTCAACATTTTTAGACTTGATCAAACTAGCTCAAACTCCCTCTCATGCCTTCAAAACTCAAACCCTTGAACATCAAATCCCCTCCAAGACCTTCAATTAGCTAAATAAATCTCTTTGCATGCCATGTCAGCTGATTGGACCTATTGACTGATCAAACCAGTCAACAAATGGTCAAAGGGGCTTCCAAGTAGTTAAAACCCTTAACCAAACTTATTAAATCCAAATCCCATTTAAACTCTTGCTAACTAAGTTTCTTTTGGAACCTTCTTGGAGTATTTTTCAACCCTTGATCAAAGATCCAAAGGTCTCAAATCATCCCATATGCTCAAAAGGACATAGGAGGCCTTTCCACTTCACTAGTCCTTGTGTCCTTGATTCTCCAGCCTTCCAACCACTCCCTTGACATGTGGCATCATCTAGGAGTCCATCCAGCAAATCTCAGCCACTCATTCAATCAGGGAATGAGTGAATAAGGAAAACACCCTTTGAGAGCTCTCATTCTAACCTAGCCATTATCTCTCCATTCAATCCCTCCCAGAGCTCAAACTCTTTTTGTTTGAGCATTCCAGACCTCAATCCATATTTTCCCAGCTCGATCCAGCCGGTCAAAACCCGTCGGCAGCCGGATTCCAGCGAGCTTAAGCAAAACTCCATCCAAGTTGATTTTTCATTGATCCAGGCGCTTTCGAGCTGGGTTTTCTTCTACAAAATGGAGCGTGGACAGCCTACAAATGCAACACGCCTTTAAACGGATTAAACCGTCCATTAAATGAGGTATAAACTGAAACCCTAGATCTAGGTACACTAGATTAAATAGAATTTCTTATAGTGTATTTCAAGTCTTATGGTTATATCCCCATTGATGCTCTTCGTTAAGGGATTCAGAGTTTAAAATTTCAAGTCAAATGATCAAGCCAATATTTCGAACGAGCCTTTTCTTTGATTGAGGTTTCAGTTTCATAACGTGCATGAACTGCACGTTATCTAAGCCGTTGATCATATGATCAACGGTGCAGATTGATCCTCACTGCAGTTCAGTTCGACCGCTCGGTCGGTCCCGCAGATAAATCTCCTTCTAACGCGATCTGAGCCGCACATTACAAACTGCGGGATCGAGCCCAACCCTTCGATTTCGTTGGCTTAAGATCGGCCGTGTGGTTTGATCTCGACCCTTAGATCAAACCATGTGTGATCTAATCGCCGCGACAAGATGCCATGCTGGATAAGTAAGCGGGGCCCATTTGATCGCCGACATTAATCATTGGCACCGCCACCTCTGCACTGGACGAAGCAGGAGGCGCCACGTGGTCTCCGCCGTCGCCTAAGTTAATTAAAGGGTTTTAAATTAGTTTTAAATCTATTTTAATTACATAAAGTTTAAAAAAATGATTAAAAATTATTTATAAATCCAAAATTTAATTTTAAAATATCAAAATTCTCAGAATTTCAAAATCTTTCAAATAAAATTAAAATTACTTTGAAATATTTAATATATTTTAAATAATTTTAAAATGCTTAAAGTTTGATATTTTAATTAGTAATTAATTAAAATATATTAAACTAATTAATAATTTCAAAATAATTTATTTTGAAATTTGTTTCAGATCATAGAGAATATTTTAAAATGAAATGTTTTAATTATATTTTAATATATTAAAATAAATATTTGATATTCTTTAAATAATTTAAATATCTAATTTATATTTAACTATTAAATTAAAGATTTTGAATAATCAAAGATTTAATTTCAAAATATTTTAAATTAATCAGAGATCTCCCAAATGTATTTTAAAACATTTTGATACTATTTTATTTATTTAATTTTAAAATTTATATTTGGTATATATGTTTTTATATATGCATATTTTAAAATATATTTTAAAACTATATGTCTTTAAATGTTTAAATTTTGAGAGATTTCTTGAAATCTTAAACCTAGATTAAGCTTGATTGAATTGAATTAATGGGGAAGTGATTAGTGAATAATCATATCTTGATTATTCACTAATCTATTTATCATTTAGATATTCTTTTGCATGCTTAGGGTGCACACACTCGCACTTAGCCAAGGGATCTCCTAGTCTAAGGATTTGATTGTGTTGTTATGTGTGTTTTCTTATATGTTGTCCAAGGGTTAGATAGAACAATTGAGTTAAACCTAGCTAACCTAGTGACATTAGGGACAAAAATTAAGGACTTCGATTAGAAAACTTAAAAAATTCATTGTGATTAGGATTTACACCCTCTTGACTTGAAATCTAAACCATTTAAACTTAGTGACACTTTCAGCCACTAGAAAAATTTTCACTGATTTTTGAAGTCATTAAGCCCCTTAACCAATTTTCTTAAGATTAAACCTTAATTAAACATTAAGCCTTCCAAAAATTCTAATAAATCAAGTTTAAATCCAAATAATACAAACAATAACTCTAACTAACCAGATTTGAATCCTTAACAAATGAAAATTAAAAGCCTCTTGATTTGATAGCAAATAAAACCTTAATTTAATTTTAATTGAAATTCAATATTTAATTGATATAATTAACTATAAATAATTTAAAAATTCCAAAAATTTCCCAAACACTTGGGAATCTCTTCTTAGGTCATTCCTGACCTTTGGAGCTAATTTCAAGGAGTTGGGACTTCATTTGGAGCAAAATCATAAAAAGACACTCTAATTAAGCAATTTTAGAAATTAGTTAAATACCTCTAATTTCAAACCTTCATAACTAATTCAAGAAAAATCCAAATCAGTAAAACTCACTTGCATTCAACTCATAATAATGTATAATATTTATTAAAAATATTAAAATTCCAGAAAAGAATTCAAAAAGTCAACAAATCAATCAACTTTAAGTCAAAATTAGACCAAAACTTCAAACCTTCGTAGTAAAATGTAGAAAAATCCAATTTCAGTGTACTTACTATTTAACTGATCGTATTAAGGTCTAGTATTTTAATAAAATAATAAATTTCCATAAAACACTTTAAATTAAAAAATCATTTTCTAACCCCTTAATTAAATGATTAAAATATTCCAAAAATTCTAAAAAACTCAAAATCGCTCTAAAACTCCAAAAATGTTAGTTTAATGTTTAAAACACTCAATAAACCTTTTAAAACATAACAACAATCCTAAAGATGAAGTTTATTGGCTGGACTACTCTGGGCTGCGGGGCTAGGTGTCCTAAAGAGGCTGGTTCCTCGAGCCTGGTGGCACAACGCCACGAATGGATTCTAAGAGGTGTTAAACCTTAAAATAGATTAATCATTAATTATTTAACCTTTTTTTAAAATATCTAATTCAATTACATTAATTTGGTTTATCGGCTGGACTACTCCGGGCTGCGGGGCTAAGTGTCCTAAGAAGGCTGGTTCCTCGAGCCTAGTGGCACAACGCCACGAATCAATTAATGAAAAACTTAAACTAATCAAATTTTAAAAATATGCAACCAAACACTTTTAATAAAATTTATTAACCTTCAAACACTAATTAAATCAAATCACTTAATTATACCGGGTACCACTAGGTAACCCAGGCTTACGAGGCTATTAACTTAGCCCCAAGGAAGGTGAAATAAACTTTACGGCTTCGGTGTGAAACAAAGGTGGTATCTAACAAACAATTGAATAACTTTTTAAAATCAATTTTAAATTATTAATACTTAAACTTTAATTAAATTTTTCCCTTAAACCTTGCAACCAACGAGAATCTTAAGCAACTTTAACAAATTACCTTCTATAAGACATATCAAAACCACACAGCCTTTGCACCCACTTTAGATGGTTTGCTAGGACAACCAACACTAGTTTTAGGCTAGTCCGGTGTTTATTACTTTTCCGCTGTGTGCCAGATTTTTGAGTTTTCACTGCATGCTGTTTGTTAACCTAGAATTGATGTGATTGTTTGTTTATTTACTGCACCCTGTGTTGTATTTGATTAAACATTTAAATTTCATATATCAACTGCTTGAGATCAAATATTAATTGCTTGGGATTGTATACAACTGTTGATTATTAGGATAACCATGCAGGATTGAGTTTAGATTTTTTAATTTTGATTCATGTAAATTTGATTTGATTTGTGTTGTAATTTCAAGTGATTTGAGATGGGATAACATCCAATTTGGAATCCAAAGAGGAAGGGACATCCCTTAGGGGAGAGTCCCTATCCATTTGGAGCTTCAAATTAGGATGATTTTGAAATATCCAAAGAGAAAAGATAACACCCCTTCCAAGGGGGAGTTTCTTTTCATTTGGATATCCAAACCCGACAATCCGAGAAACAACAGAAGGACGAAGAAGTGGATAATGAGAAGACCCATGCTCAAAGTCTCTTGAGTCTTAGGATATAATCCGGGTTGTTGTCAATGGTTCCCGGCCACTTTAATTTTTTGCAAATTCTGTGATGTAACAATAAGTGGCACTTGCCACATGGACATTCAATTTGAGCTATTAATTTAATTGATTTATTTATTGATTGAAGTGTTGATTGCGATATAGGATTGCTTGTTTTTAGTAGTTTTTTGGTGCTTTTGCATGTCGATCTTTGTTTTAGCCTGGAATCCGATTGTAGGCTCTTAAGGACTTATTAAAAATTTTCTACTTAAATCAAATTAAAAATTTTAAGTCAACATAGAAACTCTAACGATTTAAGAAGTAAGCCCGGGACCGCAGGGAGTTCTCATTTCATAACTTTCACTCAAATTCAAGCCTTTATTTGAGTCGATTAGCATGCATTAGATTAATAACAAATTAAATTTCTAAAACTTTAAATTACATTTTTAGCTTAAGCATTAAGTCCAACATAAGTTAAATGGCCAATTAGGATCTGCTCTAGATGTAGGCCATATTCTAAATTTTTTTTCTTAATTAACATCCCTACCACTCAACATTAATTGACCTGACTCATAATTTTAAAAGCGCCTAGATGGTTTAGCTGGCTCCCTAATCTAGGCCGGGATAAGTCCAGATTTGCATTGCACTAGCTAGGTTCGGGTCACTTTTAAGTACCTAATTTTGACTTAGGTTACGAGGCTGGCTCGGGCTATAAGACCTCTACCTCCGAGAATCGAATCCAAAATTTCTAATAAAATTAATCATTTAAACTTAAATCACTTTCAATCAAATTTAAGCCCAACACTTAGGATAAACTGAGGTGTTTCTGAAGTAATTCAGAATCCCAAAATGTCTTCTACCCTTCTTCCTTTGACTTCAGAAATAAGTGCTCAATCTTGATCCAATCCCAATTGAAAATTCCAACCTTTACCTCCTTTGACATCCAGCTTTGAAAATCTTAAAATGAAATTTCTACCACTATTTTAATCGAGAGTATTCGTAGGAAAATTCCAATTTTCTTATGATGTAATTAACTACGAGGTCTTGCGCTCGTAGGAGATTTAGAAACCCAGACTTGATTTTCAAAATCAAGTTTTTTCAAAACTTTCAATTAATTATCTTTGGGAATTCAAACAAAAATGGCGATCGTTATCGTCATATTCAAATAATCGATAATAGGTAACATCATCTTTCTTTGGGAAAATATATTATTTTATTATCATTATTTTGATTATGAAATTAATGATCTTTTATCCTAATTATTATAGTTAAAAAATTAATTGAACGTCATTTTGATCTTTCGAGATCATATGCTGTTTCCCCTTGAGTTTGACTATGATAATCCGAATAAATTAGAATTCTGAAATTTGAACCCATTAGGGAACGATATGTTCGTCTTTCGAGGCGATATATTGTTCATAATGACATGTTCCATTTCAAAATTCAAAAATTAATTATTCCAAAAAAATTAATCCTTTTTCAAAACTATTATTTTTCAATCAAACACATCTATATGACCTCCGGAAGCTGATATGTTGTCTATAAGAGCTTTAACTTGAGCAAGATATTGTGTCATGGTAAGCTCTTTCATTTGAATATGGTGCAACTCATTTTTAGGTTGAATTACACGAGAACGATTTGTGGGTTGAAGTCGTTTTTCCAAGGTTATCCATATCTCATTAGCAGTAGATAGTGAAAGGATGTATGGAAGAACTAAAGTTGAAATTGTATATAGCAAAGCTGAAACCAAATTTTGATCAACGAGCTTCCAGAGATGAAAATCGGCGGTATCTTGTTATGTAGCAGAAACTGCTGGAGGAGTAACACTTCCAGTAAAATAACCTTCAAACACATTTGCTGAAATAGCTTGAAAACTTGAAAACGTCAGATGGGATAGTTCTCATTTGTGAGTGAAGTAGACACAATATGCTTCAAGTTGATCACAAGAAACTTTACGGAAGAAGGGATAGAAATCTCTGCCATTGCGGCAGAGAGAGGATGCCACTGGAGCAGAAGCGGAAGATCCTTGAGACGCCATTTGAAGAAAAAAAATAAGAAGCTGACCTAGAGCTCTGATACCATGAGAGCATTCTGCATCATGACTGTATTGAGAGATTAATGGAGATACAAACAGAACAGAACAGAGAAGAAGGAAACTTCAGGAGAAAATAGCTATGTATCTCATTGTCTCTCCAGTGAAATGAAGGCAAATATATATATTAGTTTTCCGGCGGCTATTTCCGATGGAATTTGAGCTTTTTCTGGCAGTTTTTTAGTTTTCCGGCGATTTTTCGGCGTCATTTGTGCCGCCGGTAAAACGGCGTAGGAAAATACTTTCCGACGGCTTTATCCGGTGGCAAATAATGCCGGCGGCTTGCCGGCGGACATAAACCGCCGGTTGAATTTAAAAAAAAAAAAAAAAAATTCTTCCGCCACCCCCTTACAGCCCGCTCCCGCCAGCATCCCGGGTAACCCGCTAGCGGCGGCACGCTAGCGCCCCATGCGGTGGTCGCGCCAGACTTGACCCGAGGTCATGCCGGACCGTTTCCGTTCCGGCACGCTAGCGCCCCATGCGGTGGTCGCGCCAGACTTGACCCGAGGTCATGCCGGACCGTTTCCGTTCGCCACGCCAGACCGCGCTCGCGTGAGCCAGCCCGAGCCCAAGTGCGCCAACCCGCCCCCGCTACCGCCTGTCTTCCCTAAGAATCGAACCCCGGACCTCTTCATCCTCAGCCGCAACCCGCGCAATAAGCCTGACCAATGCGCCGATCCTGCAAAACGAATAAATTCAAGTATTATTTTAATTATATTAAAACATGTTGAATATTATAATTAAAACATTGTTTATTTAACATTTTCATTTTAATTGATAATTAAAATAAACTAGTAAATTAACAATTAATTAAAATATGTTATTAAATTAATAAAAAAATTATTAAATAATTAATTAATTAAAATATACTATAAAATTATTAATGAATTAAATGTGTTATTAGTGTCAAATTATTTTATTTTAACTATCTTTTAACAGAAAATAAAAATTTCAAAATAAAATTAAATAAACCAACTAAATTAATTAAAAAAGTTAAAAAAAAATAAATAACAATGTAAATAATAATTTTTAATTTAAATCCTTATAATTAAATTAAGGAAAAAAATAATATTATTTTTTGTCATTTTTTAAAAAATCATTTAAATAGTTATAATTTTAAAATTCTGCCGGAAAACTTGAAAAGCCGTCGGAAAGCCGCGCGGCAAATTTTGTGGGAAATATGTCGTCGGAAATCCGCCGGAAATCCGCCGGAAAGCCGCCGGTAATAAGTGATTTTCCTGTAGTGATATATAAGCCTAAATACAGGGACAATACTGTAAGAAAATGACTAAAAGTTGACACCGCAGCTGCCCAGCAAGAGAAAGTGCTACCTTACTCATGTCAACATTAAGTGGAGTAGGTTAAGTAACATGTACTAAGGATATACTCTAACACCGATTACTGATCTCTTAGGACTACCTTGTATTCTCTTTTGTTTTTCTGTCATTTTGCTACATTGTTTCATGTACTCCTTTTTTGATTTTAATAAAAAATTAAAAAAATTGCTAAATATTTTTTTTTGAATGATCTTAAAATAAATTTTCAATTTTTTTTTTCACTTGACATTTGAAAATTTGTATCAAATCTAATTTTTTTGATCAGATTGACAATTGAATGGCATATAATATTTAATTTTTTTTCTCGATCGAAGATCTCTCTTTGAGACAAACTACAAGACAATAAAGTTAAATGTTGTAGAGATGAGAATGATCAGGTGGATAAGTGGTTTTACTCTTTGAGATAGAATGCAAAATGAACATGCACGTTAAAAAATTGTAGTAGCTCCACTGGTAGAAAAGATTAGTCACATTATTAGATAGGTTGATCACATAAAATGTCGACCTTCTGATGACCCAGTTAGTAAAATAGATGTATTAAATTTTGCTTATGTTAAGAAAAAAGAGGTAGATGTAAAAAAAATAGTTAGAAAATATTAAAAATAATTTTTTATTAGATTTAAATAAGAATTTGACTCTTAACAAAAAAAATAAAAAATAAAAAGAATTTATATAGCCGAACCCAAATTGTGCAATAAAAGCTTGATTGTTATTTGTTGCCGAAGATCATCTCTATGGAAATAATTTTGACAATTTTATTCTTACAACTTTGATAGAGATTTTTTTCCCAAATAGAATGGCTAGATAATTAGCGTATTTTTAAAATTTTGTTTTTTCTGCAATGCATATTTCGAAATCTCATTTTCAAAAATTGAACGTTTATTAAATTAGCCGTTATAGATTAGCACGATCCTCCTATACAAAATTCAAAATCTTCCCTGCTCTATTATTCCGAAATCTCCTTTAAAAAAAGAAATTAACGTTGAAAAAATTTCAAATCTCCCCTGTAATGATTAGAAAAATTAATCAGTGTATAAACGCAATCTTCCTATCCAAAATTTCAAATATTACCTGTAATAACCGTTAGAAAAATTAACCATTATATAAGACAAATACATTTTTAAAAATAATAGAAAATACAGACATTTCTTGAGTCTATAAATAACTCCTCCGCATTCCTCTACGACACTCTTCTGCATTCAACGAAGTCAAAAACTTCTAATCTCCCCTACGATCTCTCTTTTTCGGATCTCGCGGACATTTTTACATCCTCTTCTTATTGCTCTGCATCACTCCTTAGCATTTCACAAAGTCAGAAACTCCTAATCTCCCCTGCGCTCTCTGTTTTTCAGATTTGTTTTACTCTTCTCCCTCAAAACATCATGAATCCCGTCGAGGTCAAGAAGAGAATCTGCAATGGCCGTAAGAAGATTTATATAAAGCTTATAGAAAAAGAAGAAAATAGACAAGTCTGTTTCTCAAAACGCCGTAAAGGTCTTTTCAAAAAGGCCATTGAGCTTTCCACTCTATGCGGGGCCGAAGTTGCCGTCGTCGTGTTCTCTCTCACTGGCAAGCCTTACTGTTTTGGCCACCCTTCAGTCGACCATGTCCTCCGCCGCTTTCTCAACAATGTTTCTGACCCGTCCGACACTTTGTCGCCGGCAACCACAAATTGTTCAGAACTTATCAACGATGATCAATTAGTCCAGAAGCCTTTTTGGTGGGATGTTGAGTTGCATTCAATGGGAGACGATGAGTTGAGATTGTATGAAAAATTTTTACTGGAGCAACAAACTGTGGTTACCGAAGCTTCGGAAGCGGCAATGGAGCAGATTGACGCCGTGCCTCATACTAACCCAGAAGTTGGAGAAGCTGATTACTTTCTGTGGTTGCTGCAAGAGATTAAGGACTTACCGGATATTGATCCAATTTAATGCTTTGTATTTTTTTTTCTTTAACTTTCGTTCTACTAAGCTGTGTTGTAATTGTTTAGTGAATTGTGATAATTGTCTCGGGCTTTAGACTTTTTGTTTCCCAACTTGGGTATATTAGATGTTTGTTTTGATATGATTAATAAAATCAAGACATCAATTTCTCCAATAAAAGAAGGTTTCAAGGTTCTGATTCTGTGCTTTAAATTTATTCATTTTTATAATTTTTTTTTTTCAAAGTGGTCATATTTTTATAATTTAAAGAACTTTCACTTTTAAAATGTCGTCAAGCCTAGACTTCACAATAATAATTTCATGTATAAAATATGTTAATTAATAAGTTTACTTCACAATAATAGATAAGCAAAAGTGACGATAGAATTAAAGTATATTGAAAAAGAACAAAATTAATTAGTTCAAAACATCAAGATACATCAGGATGCATTGGAAGTTCAAAACGTTTGAGAACCATTGGACATTAATCAAGCATTTTTGGTCCCATTAGTTTTATCCCATCAAATAATACTGATTAAATTATATATATATATATATATATATATATATATATATATATATATATATATATATATATATATATATATATATATATATATATATATATATATAAAGAAATAAAATTTCAAATTTTATAATTTAAATATTCAATTTTTTTAGATTTCAAATTTTGTATCAAAATCTAATTATTTGTTGAGGATTGTAAAAATTCGCTTAAGAAAACCTTGAACTTTTCTATATTAATAATTGTGCTTGTGTTATAGAGAACAGCTAATATTTTATGTGAACAAAGTGTTCTTCTCTCCGTGCTTTAAAGTGAAAGACTTCATATATTACATACAAAGCGGACAAGCTAATTTTTCAGAACTGTTCCATCCTGAGAGCATACCGTACGCGGGAAAATCACCAATTATCTAAAGTAATGTTGCCCTGATAATGAAGTTCTGTTTGGTGGAGATGTCATATGTACTTATTCCCTCTCCCCATAATAATTTTAAATCATCAATTAATGGTTGTAAGAATACATCAATCTTTGCTTTTGGATTATGTGGCCCTGGAATGATAAGCTTCATAAACATATAAGGTGTAGTCATGCATAACTCTGGTGGAAGATTGTATGGTGTGAGTATGATGGGCCAGCATGAGTAAGGTGAAACAAACTGACTAAATGGAGTAAAACCATCTGCGTATAAACCTAATCTTACATTTTTTGATTCTGAGGAGAAGGTGGGATTTGTACGATCAAAGTGTTTCCAAGCATCTGCTTCTGATGGATGTGTAATAAAACCTTCTTGTGATATATGTTCTTTATGCCATCTCATATGTTCAGCAGTTCTCATTGAAGCATATAACCGTTGCAATATTAGAATTATGGATAAGTAAAATAACATACTGGCTGGTACTTCCTTCAGCATTCTTTTCATGATAGATTTGGTTTAAATCTCGGTGCGTTGCAATAAAGACCTGCAATATCTAATTGAAAATCTTTATAGAATAACATGCATCCATTGACACAACAATCTATCTTTATATATGTTAAACGAAGCTTAGAAACCAACTTCTTAGTCTGATATAAATCTGTAGGAATTTTGTTATCTGCTGGATTGGTTTCTTTGAGCAGTCGAAAGAATTGATTAAAACAATCACGCGGGGGGGGGGGGGGGCGTCATTATATTCTGCCTTGATATTTAACATCTTAACAGCAACGGATAGCTTTGAGTGAGTGGTGCACCCATTCCATATTAGTTTTTGGGAAGCATGCAATAAATCATAAAAATTTTGTGTTTCTTTATTAGGTGACTCTTCTGTATATTGTTCAAATTGTGCTCCACTTGCATCATGAATTAAGTCCTCAAGATTATGTATGATATGTTCTTCCACATCTATAGTAGCACTTGTCGATGACAGCATTGAGAATAAAAATTTGGTTCATACTTACCATGTGAAGTCCAATACCAATATTTTGGCATGAAGCCTCGACGATATAGATCAACAGTTACGTCATATGGGCTTAGGTGCACCTAACTTTTATGTTTACAACATGGGCAACAAAACTATCCACTGAGATGAAACTAGGTACTTGAGAAGCTGTTTGAATAACAATATTCACCCCTCTAATGACTCATCTGTTAATGTCTTCGTCCTTGCACTAATCGATTATACATCCAAATTCGTTGAGTTGTGATATCCATAATATGACCTACATATAATTTGGATAAATTAGATAATATTGTAACATTATTGGAGCTAATGTTGCTATGACACTTCAATAGTTTTAAGTTATTTATTTAATTTAAAATGACAAATTTTGTCAATGAAAAGGGTAACAACTGTCTGAGATCTCGCCTTTCTTTAAGGTTACAACATCTCTCTAATCAACATCCGTCTGAGATCTCAGGATGGACATCTCTCTAATCAACTAACACAATTTTAATTATACTATATGATAAGACAAACCTTTTGAATGAATTAGATTGAATAAATTGATTCAACCCGATCTCTCTTTAAATCTAATAAAGAAAGATCATTTCTAATACTTTCTAACCAAGGATCTTTTTATGTCTTCCTCTTCCTTTTTTAACATAAGTCAAATCTAATACCTCAACATTCCTAATCGGGGTCATTGGAAGGCCTCCGTTTAATGTGACCAAACCATCTAAGGTGAATCTCTCTAATATTATCTTCCATTGGAGCTACTCCAAAAATTTCACATATATGCTCATTTCTTTTATAATAAATGATGATGATTACTGCACAATGTAACAAGAGAAAGAAAGAAAGTTACCTACACAGCAAGTGAGCTCCCCTTAAAATATCGTAACTATCGATCCAACAAGCAAAGTCGAACAAGATTCCTACATAGAAAACAAGCAAACATTAATGTGGAAGCTAGGTCATCGATGTAGCAAAGTCAAACAACGCGAAAGGGAGAAAGTTACCTAAAGGAGCAAGTTGAATGGAGACCAAGGATCAAGTAGCGGCTTTGAAGGAGCGATGTCGAAGAATGGCGACCAAGGAGCAAGTTGCGGCTTTGAAGGATTAAAGTCAAACAGCGACCAAGGAGCAAGTCAAACGACGATGAAGGAGTGAGGTCGAACACTGTCGAAGGAGCAAGTCGAACCACAACGAAGGAGCAAAGTCGAACAGCGTCAGAGCCGTCAGAGCAAAGTCGAACATCGTTGAAGGAGTGAAGTCGAACAATAAAGTCGAATAGCGTCGAAGAAGAACGGTGGATCGATCGAAGGAGCGAAGTTGAACATCGTCAAAAGGGAAGAAAAAAGGAGGAACAAAGTCGGAGGTCGAAAAAGCACGAATAGAGAAATGAGAAGGCAGCCCTAGGGCTCGCCCGATATAAGATAATTACTGGCATATTTCTGGCAGACTATCCGACGGTACGTCTACCGGTGGATGCTCCGCTGGTATTATTTCGTCGTGTTTAAGTTAAGCCGATGCAAAATACGCTGGTACATTCGTTGGTAATTACCGGCGGACTATGCCTTGATAAAGTTATAAAACTGGCACAAAACTGGCACATTAGTCGCCGGTAATGTTGCGGCAGCCAGGCCGCCGGAAAGTCTGCCCTAACATTTTCGACGAACATATCTGCCCGAAACTGCGTCACAATTTCCGGCGTACATTTGTCTGCCAGAAAAATTCGACGGTAATAGGGCATTTTCCTTGTAGTGCGCTAGCTAGCTACTTTCTTTGAAAGTCATAAGTCTCATATTTTAGAAAAATTGCTAAATAAATTGTAATGACCTTAAAACCCAAACAATCTAATTGAAACCTATGGGCATCTTAGTCTCTAAAGGATTAAGTTGTAAGACGCGCTTTTCAGGCTACTTCCCAAGGGAAGCCATAAGTCCTATCTAAATAATTTAAAACCTCCAGGTATCCTAGCCTATAGGGTTAGGCTGTAAGACCGACTAGTGGGCAACTCCTAATTGGAGTCATAAGCCCTAAACTAAATAAATTAATGACAACTTCTAAGGAAGTCATAAGACCCAACCCAAATTAAATCAAACTAAAATTCAAACCTATGGGCATCTTAGTCTAAAGGATTAAGTTGTAAGATCCGCTTTTCATGCTACTTCCTAAGGGAAGCTATAAGTCTTACCCCAAATAACTTAAAACCTCCAGGCAGCCTCGCTGTAAAGCTAGGTTGTAAGACCCATCCTTGGGCAACTCATAAATAATACAATAAGCCCCAACCTAAATCAAAATACCCGGGCTACTTTCTACAAAAGCCATAAGTCCCAACCTAAATTTAAAACCATGGGCTACTTCTTAAAAAAGCCATAAGACCCGCTCCAAACCAAATTTCTGGGTTACTTCTAAATGAAGTCATAAATCTCAAATTAAATAAATCTCTCGGTATTCTAATTGATGTAAACCCCAAAACACCTAACAAAATTAAAATTAAAACTCACATCTAATCACTTTAGTCTACTTGGGATCCTTGAGATGAGGCAACTTATAGCTGCTAATCAGATTCCCTCGACACTACGGTTAATGATTGTTAGTGTTGGTAGACTGGAACTACATACGATATACCTGGGATGATGGAAATATGGGATCTTGATCGGGTTTACCTCCACTTCCCCTACTATTGAGACTGAACTTATCTAAAAATTTATTCATCCTTAATCGAGAGTTCTCTCTGACATAGTAAGAGGGACAATTAACTATGAGTGCTTGCGCTCTTAGGAAGTAAGGACTTTAGATCTATAAACCCTGACATTATCCTCAGGGGAAATCTGGTTAACTACAATAATCTGACTTAAGGAAAATGGAATCCTTCGACTGCAAAGAGGAATTCGTGTCGTTTTTCTTGAGCCAACAAAATCTAATAAAAATTTTATTTCTAGTATTTTCTAACCAAGTTTTTTTTTACATCTACCTATTTTTTTTATAACATAAGTCAAATCTAATACAACTACCCTCATAATTGGGTCATCATAAATTCGATGTTTTACATGATCAAGCCATCTAAGACAACTTTTTCTATTCTTATATGCCACCGGAGCCACTCCAATTTTTTCACATACATGTTCATTTTGCATTCTATCTCTAAAAGTAAAGCTACTTATTGACCTGATCATTCTCATATCTACAACATTTAACTTAATCATCTTGCAATCTGTCTCTAAGAGAGATCTTCGATTGACAATAAAAATTAAATATTATAAGCCATTCACTATAGTAAAGGAGATATTTGTTAGAAACTCCAATGAACCACCCACTAGAGACAAGTTGCATATGCTTTGATTCACAATATGATTGGTTAGATTAATCTATGTAAACAAATTCTTATCTATCATAAGTTCAGGGTATTTTGAAACATAAAAGTATCTCCTATTTAATTTTTAGTTTCTCACTTTCATCAGAGTAACCCTTATTTATTTTGACATAATTATTTTTAAAATCATGATAAAAAAAATTATCCTCTACTCTACCGAAAATTTATTCTCCTAACAAAAATGGTTTTATTAAAGCAAAGATTATTAAAGATAATTTTATTTTGCCCAAAACTCATAAATGATTTAAATTCAATGATTATCCTTTTTGTTAAATCAGATCTTTCTGAAGCTTGTGGTGCAATAAGTTGGAGTTTTCTTCTTTTGATTCTTAGGTATTTCTCTTGAACTTCTTTACTAATTTAGTTTTTTCTTGTATCAATAGTTATTGGTTCTTTATTTTCATTAATGGTTATAATGAAATTCTTTTCAAGCCCTCTAGAGGTTATGAAAAGGAAACCCCTCTCCCCAACGGTACTATCTATTACCTAATGAATGGGTACTATCTCTCAGGTTTTATCTAAATTATTGTAAAACTAAGCATTGTAAAACTAAATGTCATTTGAGCATCACACTCTTTTATTTTGTTAATGCTATAATTACCATTAAAAATGGTTCAATTTCAATAGTTAAAAGGCTTATGAAACTTTCATTCCCGTGATTGTAATAAGATGGATTCATGAAATCTTCATAATATACAATTTTGTTAATTTTTCATTCCCAGTTCTATCTGGGACTACTGATTTTTGGTGTTCTATTTTTGAATTTCTATTAACTCTTTATGTTTGTTGATTTATAGGGGTTGTTTATGTTATTCAAATTCAAGTGGTTTCATAGGCTTATTCTAAGCATTAATATGGATGTTGAAATTTAAGCTAAGTTCTTATAATCTCCCTTTTGTATCTAATTGTATTACATTTTTTGTAGCTAAATTTTTTGGTTGGCTTTTCTTGGCTTTCCTATAAATTTGAGTGATTTAGATGGTTAAGAACCTCGTCCTGAACAGATTCTTTCATTTCTTATTTTGAGGCTGTCTAGATACCATTTGGCAAGTTGTGAAGAAGACCTTCGCTTCGTTGTTCAACATTCTTAAGCACCATGAACAATAGTGTAAGTTCTTTCTGCAGCTTTTTTCTTAGTTTTCTTTTGTGCCAATTTAATATTTTCTTTTCTAGTTCTTTCATATCAAAAAGTTTTCCCTTTTGTTAAAATTAAAAAGAAGAATCAACCCATCCCCCTAAAAGAAAGAAAGTCTAACCAAATGCTCCATATTAATCATAATGCACTTGCTTTGATCAATTCGGCTAAACTGTAGAGCTGAATAGTCCTGAGTTTCCCTGGCCTTGACAAGCATGAGTTCTTAGACACAACAACTAAGCCACCATGCTTAAAAGAGAAGGTGGCTTGCCAAGTGGCTAAGTCATGCTTGAGGGTTATTGGACCAGCATTCCTTTCCTCCTACTCGTGCTGATCACTACAGAAAAACATGTTTCCTAGCAAATTTTTCCAGCTGAAATAATTGAATTTTCGGCATAAATATATGTTTCCAGCGAAAAAAATTTACAGGTAAAACACGCGTAGGAAAACAAAAAATCCGCCGAAGAAATAAAATAAAAATCCATTAAAAAAACATCAAGCAAGCCGACCATGCTAGCCTGCCGACCCACGGCCCAGTCCAGCCTGCACCCATGATACCCGCTACCATGCGCACCGCTCTACCTGGCGCCCCTCTCCGGGTCACTTGCTGCCCGCCTACGACCTCTGCCTGCTCCTACGGATACGAACCCACACTCCACTCCTTCCCCAAGAAACCTCATGCCCAACCACTGGGCCATGAGGTATACTTTGTTAAAACTGTAATTCTTTTTTATTTAAATTATCATGACGTTTTCTTTGTTAAAATTGTAATTCTTTTTTATTTAAATTATTACTGATAGAATATTAAATTAATAATTAATTAAAAATAAATATTAGTTTATTAATAAATTTTTATTAGGTAAATATTTGAATTAGTTTAGTAAATTATTTACTAAGTTTATTTATAGTAGTTATTTTATTTTATTTATATTTTGATATGAAATAAAATATACTTACTACCTAAAGTATGTGTTATTTTTTTATTCATTATTAAAAAAAAAAAAATAGAACTTTGCTACAACTCTAAGGGAAATTAGCAGAGTTCAATTTCAGCCCGTCGAGAAACAAGAATTTATTTAGGCAAAAGAATCTGTTAATCGAGCTATTTTATAGTAACATACAAATACTGTTTAAAAAATAAGAACGTACAAATCTATAATTTAAGCTAAGCTCTATTGATATAGTCACTTTCAGCTAATTCAAAATTTTACCCCTACTGTTTCAACAAATGATAATCTGCTTCTCCAACTTCAGCCATATATGAGCCATCAATCTGCCGCATTAACGCTTCTGGAGCATGGCAGCGGCTTTGTTGGGCTAGCTGTGAAATTATGGCTTGGAGTTCCAGCAAAACCTTTTCATACTCTGTCAACTCCTCCATTCCCATTAAATTCAAGTTAATATCCCACCAAAAAGAATTTGAGACTGGCGACAAAGCCTTCTGAGCCACTTTCAGAGCTCTACCCTTATTTCTCTCCTCCTCTAACTTCTTGCACAAGTAAACTAACTCTTCCTTCATCGGTTCAAACGAAGTTGTTGCTGCAGATTTCGCCTCAGATGTGGAAGGAACGTTGCTAAAGCGCTGAAGGACATGGTTGACGGAGGGATGACCAAAGGAGTAAGGTTTGCCAGCAATTGAGAAGACGATAATGGCGACTTCGGCCCCACAGAGGGTGCACAACTCGTTAGCCTTTTTGAAAAGACCTTGGCGGCGTTTCGAGAAACATACTTGCCGGTTTGCTTCTTTTTCGATACGCTTTATTTCTATCTTATTCCGGCCTTTACCTTTCTTCCTGGTCTCAGTGGGATTCATTGTTAACAGTAAAAAGCAAGACAAAGACAGAGAGAGAGTAGAGAAGATTATGAGTTTTGGACAGGAAGATGGTATTTATAGACGCCGAGATGGGTTGCTCGGTTTCCTTTTTTATCATTGATTGTAGGATTTTCTTTCTAATTTTAGATGTGAATCCGGTGGAAAATATTATTTGTAGCCTTACAGCATTAATTAGTAAGTAATATATTTGGAAATATAGATTTATATTAGAAAAGTTAAAAGTTTAAAATATATCAATCATTTATAAATTTAAAGAATCTTTTAGCTTTTCTTTATAACAAAATTATTATAATAGAGAAGTTTTAGATTTTTACAATCCTACTAAATAATTAGATTTTGATACAAAATTTCAAGTCTCAAAAAATTGAATAATTAAATTATAACATTTGAAAATTAATTTTTGTTTATTAAAAAAAAATATTATTTAATCAGTGTGATTTGATGAGATAAAACTAATGGGACAAAAAATGCTTGATTAAAGTCCAATGATTTTAAACGTTTCGAACTTCGAATGCATTGTGATGTATCTTGATGTCTTGATCACTCTCTCTCTCTCAACTCTTTGATTCCCATTAAATACCACTAATTATCCCATCAACAAAGCCTTAAGAATAATTTTTGATCGTCGACATCGAGTTTTCAGATGGGGGTGGGAATGACATTAAGAAATTGATGGAAGACGTTGCTAACTCAGAGGTGGCCGAAAGAATAAGTCTTCCCCCAAGAAAGAATATGATGATGGTGTAGTGCGGGCATGTAAAGTGTGTTGAGCTCGTTAGCCTTTATTGAAAGGCCTTGATGACGGCATTTTCAAAAATAAACTTATTAATTTTATGCTTTATTTCTAAATTCACTTTTGCTTATCTATTATTGTAAAGTAAACTTATTAATTAGCATATTAAATACATGACATTATTATTGTGAAGTTTAGGCTTGATGACAAATAGGAGGCATGTATTAACAACTTTTTTAAAGTGAATGTTCTTTTTTTTTTTTTTTAAGTGAATGTTCTTTAAATTACAAAAACATGACCACATTGAGAAAAATATTTATAAAAATTAATAAATTTAAAGCACAGAATCAAAATCTTGAAACCTTCTTTATTGGACAAATTGATGTCTTGATTTTATTAATCATCTCAAAACAATGATCTAATATACCCAAGTAGGAAAACAAAAACTCTAAAGCTGAAGACAATTATCACAATTCACTAAACAATTACAATACCGCTTAGCAGAACGAAACTATTAAAAAAAAATAGAAAGCATTAAATTGGATCAATATCTGGTAAGTCCATAATCTATTGCTGCAACCACATAAAGTAATCAGCTTCACCAACATCTGAGTTAGTATGGGGCAGGGTATCAATCTCCTCCATCGTCGCTTCCGAAGCCTGGAAACAGCATTGCTGCACTGCTTGAGTAACCACATTTTGTTGCTCCAGTAAAAAATTTTTCATACTCTCTCAACTCATCGTCTCCCAGTGAATGCAAGTCAACATCCCACCAAAAAGGCTTCTGGACTAATTGATCATCGTTGATAAGTTCAGAACAATTTGAGGATGCCGACGACAAAGTGTCGGATGGGCCAGAAATATTGCTGAGAAAGCGGCGGAGGACATGGTCGACCGAAGGGTGGCCAAAACAATAAGGCTTGCCAGTGAGAGAGAATACGACGACGACAGCAACTTCAGCCCCGCATAGAGTGGAAAGCTCACTGGCCTTTTTGAAAAGACCTTTACGGCGTTTTGAGAAACAGACTTGTCTATTTTCTTCTTTTTCTAAGCGCTTTATCTCTATCTTCTTACGGCCATTGCAGATCCTCTTCTTGACCTCGACGGGATTCATGATGTTTTGAGAAATGCTGACTGACGCAGAACAATAAGAAGAGGATGCGAAAATGTCCGTGAGATCCGAAAGAGAGAGGTCGTAGGGGAGATTAGAAGTTTTGGACTTCTTGGAATGCGGATGAGTGTCGTAGAGGAATGCGGATGAGTTATTTATAGACTCAAGAAATGTCTGTATTTTAAATTATTTTTAAAACTATATTCGTCATATATAATATTTGAAATTTTGGAGAGGAAGATTATGTTTATGCATAGTGATTAATTTTTCTAATCATTACAGGGGAGATTTGAATTTTTCCAACGTTCTTTTTTTTTTTGAAGGAGATTTCGGAGTTATAGAGCAGGAAGGATTTTGAATTTTAGATTGGAGGATCGTGCTAATCATGTTAACGGCTAATTTAATAAACGTTTAATTTTTGAAAAAGGGATTACGAAATATGTATTGCAGAAACAACAAAAAAAAAAAATTTTTTATTGCAGAAACAACAAAATTTTAAAAATCCGCTAAATATTTAGCCATTCTATTTGACAAAAAAAAAAAAAAAAAAATCACTATCATAGATGTAAGAATAAAATCGGCTAAATTATTTTCACAGAGAAGATCTTCGTCAACAAACAACAATCAAGCATTTATCGCACAATTTGGGATCATCTATAGAAATTCTTTTTTCCCATTATGTTATGTTAAGAGTCAAATTCTTATTTAAATCTAAAAAAAATTTATTTTTAATATTTTCTAACTTTTTTTTTTACTTTTATTTATTTTCTTAACATAAGCCAAATTTAATGCTTCTACTCTCCTAACTAGGTCATTAGAAGGTCAAGGTTTTTGAAATTCCAATATGTCTAATTAATTTTTTTTTTTTTTTTATGTTATCAACAAAACTAACTCAATTGAATATGTATATTGATTTAAAATTTCAAACATCAAAGCATTTAAGAATTTGAATTTGAATTTGAAATTTAAGCAATTAATTTCATGAATATAAAAAAATAACTTTTTCTTAGCAAATATGTGATCCAAACTGTACATTTGACAAGCCAAATTTAACAATACAAATAGCATCTTGATCAAAATTCAAATGAGCTTAACCTCATTATTGCTTAACTTTTTTTAACAAGTTAAAGTCAATAAAAGTATGATTTGGTAAAAAAAAATTTAAAATTTTCAAAGCATAAATTGAAATATTGATGTCACTTTTTTAGGCCAAATATTTTCCAATTAGATGACTTTAAGATGGCCCAATTCAAAATAATTAGGACATCGAGGTGTTTAGATTAAAAAAAAAAATTAAGATAAGTGTGAAGTAGTTCTTACAAATTAATCAGCCTTTTTCAATTAGCATTTCTTACTTAATTCATACCTTTATATGTAATGAACATATTATCTTTTTTTTTTTTTTGGTAGAACTTAATAAGCGACAAGAAGTAATCAAAGATCAGTTTCCTCTACTTTTTATGCTCCTTTATTTTCTTTGAAACACTTAAAACATATGCAGCATTATATGGTGAGCATATTGCCCAAAAGTCTTCAATAAAATGACCACAAAATCTAAAGTATGGTGAAAGAAACAATGTGTGCTTACTATTTTTCATATTAATTGAATGATGTTAATTATTTGTAACATGAATATTGATATTTCTATCAATGCTTCAGCAATATTTAATGCTATAAATAAGCATGACAACATAATTTATATTAATAGTGAATTTATTGTACAGTAATAAATCAGTGAGTTAGTAATATCATTTAAGTAAAGATTTTGAGAGTAAGACAATATCATTTAAGTAAAGATTTTCAGAGTAAGACTCGTTCGCCTATCTCGTGAAAATAATTTCTTTGAAAGCTGCTATAGGAAATAGTTTTTTAATATAAAAATTTTGTGAGATCAGTAAAAAAATAATGACAAAAACTGTAGTTATCATTGAAAAAACAAAACAATAAAAAAGTTGTACCGAACAAAGCCTAAGGCTGAACAAAGCAACACTAAACATTATTTATGGAGCACCTGAAACAGAACTTACAAACAATGCTTAAGAAAATTAGGGAGGAAGAAACTTCAATGTATGTGCGATTCTCATAGAGAGCAATGTTTTACCTTAAATTGAGAAGCAATTTTAATACCAATAAATACACATCTGTCTTTGACTACAAATCCCCCTTCAGATTATTCCTACGGTATCTTCACAATAGGATCCCAAGAGATTATTACATACAGACGCGGGAAACAAAGAACTACTTAGATTTATCTTTGTGAACAGTAAAAGCGTAGCAGTGAACAGTAAAAACATAATTCACTGCACTTTTATTATTCACAGAGATAATTTGGACGGTTCTCCTCGTCCGATGTCAGCACGTAATAAAAAGTCTAGGATCTATTGGTCTGCGTACACATGAAAACTTCAGCGCTAAAAATCCCAACAAATTTTTTTAAGATGGAAATGTGGGCTCCGAAAATTCGGCCCTAGCCTCCGCCCGCTTTGTTGCTTTCTTCTGCGAGGGAGTTTTAACGGATTTAAGTTCCAGGGAAAATTTTGGGAAGGCAGATGGGTTTGTAGATAAGACACTTCCCAGAGATTTCACCCTCATTTTGTGAGGACTTTATGATATGAGTTCTAGTTTCCTATAGGCGCAAGCCCCTATAGTTAATTATCCCTCCCGATCATGAGTGAGAACTTTCGATTATGGTTAGTCATCAATAAGATACGTATAAATATGTATTATCTAGCTTATAGTAGCAGCATGTATTTGAATTTAGAAATTTGAAAGGTTTGATATTTAAAATTAGAAATTTCACCATCTCACGAAGGATGGTAGGGGAGTGGATGATGGACCCGATCAAGATCCCATGGTTCCATCATCCTGGACCATCATAAACCCTGGTCTACTTAGTCAAAGAAGGTAGTCGACCCAACTTAATAAAAGGATCCTTGTCGGCAGCCATGGGTTGCTTCGTCTAAGAAAACATTATAGTCCCGAGGTGAATGTTTGTCTAATGGGACAAATTTGAATCCACCTTAGCTAACAGAGGGCTTTGTGCCCTATCAATCATGTCCTATTTATTCATATCTCAAGGATTTAATGCCACTAAGGAACGTATTGACTCTGGCCATAACCGCTATTTTGTGGTGCCATTTGGCGGCAAAACCATTCTGTTCAGAGGGCCCCGGGTCATAACTGTTTATCCTGCAGTGCCATTTGGCAGCAAAACAGCTGGTCAGAGGTCACGTATCATATCCTTATTGGTAAGAGATTGATTGAGACTAGATCCTAGTGATATTTTTGACCAGGCATTAGCTCTATGTGAGTTGAAGTAAATTTTAATTTATCCACCTCGGTAAACTGTTACGGATAGGGGTTGGATTTTGCTTAAAGTAGTTGATGATTAATTTTCAATTTTAAATATTTTGGATTCTGATGATTTTTTTTGAATTTTCCTGGGTATTTGGGTGGAGCTTTGTATGTTAGAATCACCCCTCCTGTTGATATCTACGTTCAACATAGCCATCATCGAGGTGTAAGGGGTCACTTCCATTTGAAAATATTTATATTTTATATATAAACTTTGTTAACTCTATCATGCTGTCAACAGAGGATCGGCTTCTGTAGTCTTTATGCCTTTACTAGTGAATTCTCATTGATATAGGATTTGAAGGTCTAATATGAATGTATTAAAACAAATATACTGGTCCTCTCAATCATACATTTATTTGATGGTTCGAACCCTATCGACTCCTATTTATCCGTATAGGAGGATTGAGTTTGAACTTGAATTCACGTATCGACCCGTGCATCATCCTTAGATGTCACTTGTGTACCAATAAGATGTTTTTTAGGGCGCTTGCGAGTCTTTGGGGATATTTTTAAATATTTGTTGAACCTTTTAAACTCCTATTTACTAGCTTAGGAGGATTGAGTTCAAATTTATTTACCCGCGCAGCATCCCTAGAGGTCATATGTGTTTCTATAATATGCTCGGTGTTTGGTAGCATTTTGTAATTATTTGATGAACCTTATCGACTCTTATTTACCCGCTTAGGAGGATATGGTTTCGTAGGATTTATACATTTATTAATGAATTCTCTTGATTATAGGCCTTAAATGCCTAATATGTTTGTATTAAAATAAATATATCAGTCGCCAGAACTATATATTTATTTGATAGTTCGAACCTTGTCGACTCCTATTGACCTGTATAGAAGGATTATATTCAAACTTGAATTAGCTTATTATTTATTGCTAAATATATCTAGCACATAGGAAAATACTAAATATTATATCTACTCTTCTAGCAGTTAAATACATATTTGATCCAATTACTCCTATTCTTTTTTTGATTTACTATTTTTTTATCTACAACCTTGTCTAATTGAATGGTTGAGCTCAATAGTGTATTTATTGCTTTATCACCTTCCATATTATATTTTTTTTAGAATTTTCTTAATTTACTTAATCTAATGGAGAAAGGTACCATCTTCCATTTACTACACATTAAATGAAAGAAAATATGTTAGTTCTCCCATCGTACTCATTTCAAACTCTCTACTCATAGTTCTTAAAAATCATTACAAAGATGTTTATGTATTGATCCAAGTAATATATCATCTACATATATTTGAATAATGAGTAAATTAACTCCTACTTTCTTAAGGAATATTGTACTAATCCTTTCATACCATTCATTAGGTGTAACTCATAAAAATTCTTTTTTAAGTTTATAACCTTGATTGGGAAAAGATGAATTTTTAAATCCTTGGGGTTACTCTATATCAACCTTAATAACCCCATTTAGAAAGGTAATTTTTATATACATTTGATATAACTTGAATCCTTTAAAGAATGTAAAGCTAACAATACTCTGATGGCTTCTAATATAGCTATAGGAGAAAAGTTTTCCTCAAAATCAATACCTTTAATTTGATTATACCCCTTATCCTATAACCTAGGCTTTTTCCTAACTACTGTTATAGAGTCATTCATTATATTCTTGGACACCCACTTGGTACCTACTACACTATGATCCTTAGCTCTGCTAACCAGCTCCTAAACATCATTCTTAACAAATTAATTTAACTATTAAAACATAGCTAGGATCCAAAATTCATATGTTAAATCTTAATCTATATTTATGCATTTTATCATAGAGCTAAATGCAGAATGACTAACTCCTTCCTAAGTCCATGCCTGGTTCTAACCACTACTGAAGGATTTCCTAGGATGGGCTCCTTATGGTGGCTAAATGAGTATCTCCATTCTTTAAGCAATGGATCATGAGGTTATTCTCTATCACCTAAGTCAATAGACTTTACTCCTTTGGATATCTATACCTCATCATTATCTTATAACCTAGGCTTAACTGATTTATCAAATTCATAAAAAGTAACATGGGTGGACACCTCTATAATTAAGTTCCTCCTATTGAAGATTTTATAAGCTTTACCTATAGAGGAATAACCTAAGAAGACTCATTCATAAGGATTTACACCTATAAGGATTTACACCCAAAAATATGCAAATAAGAGAGATGAAGTGTTCTATACTTAAGCAAATTATAAGGTGTCTTATTCGATTTAGATATCTTATTCACCCTATTAAAAATATAACATATAATATTCATTACTTCGACCAAAAAAATATCTAAGGAGGGAATATTCACCTAACAAAGCCTTAGTAGCTTCCATAAATGTTTTATTTTTTTATTTTCATTTATTTTGTTCTTCTGAGGGGTTCTAAGGGGAGAAAATTCATGCTTAGTTTCAAACACCTTATAAAAAATTCAAATCTATCATTTTCAAATTCCCCACCATGATCACTACAAATTGTGGAAATCAAAACTCCTAACTTCCTTGAAATCAATGTGGAGAATACTTCAAATTCATTAAAAGACTCACTTTTTGTGTGATAGAGATTTAACCCAAGTGAATCTAAAAGAATTATCAACAATCATATATCCAAAAAATTTTCCAGCTAAGCTGGCTGTACTAACTTGACCAAACAAATCCATATGCAAAATTTTTAGAGGCCTAGTGGTGGTGATGTCCTTAATAGAATGAGAAGATGACCTAGTTTATTTTCCTAATTTCCAATCATCATAGAGATGCTACTTAAAAATTTTAACTTGGGTATGCCTTGTTGACCCCTTTATCTCAAACCACGTGAGAGAGGAACCAAACTGGTGAATAAAGTAATACATGCCTTGGAGCCACACATCACTTTAAGGGTCAAATGACCTCTAATTGCCAAATGGAAGGCATCATTGCTATTAGGACAATAAATTTTTCTAGGTCAGGATTCCTCACAGTCGAATCAAATCAGATCGATCAAGAGGGACAACCAATACCCAAAATTAAAACGCGAAGCAAATCAAACGACGTCGATTGACGAAAAAATTTAATTTTTTCTTCTAAAGCATTATCAACATCTAAAAATTTTATTTTGTTTATTCAATTTGAAGCATCTGTATTGGTGACATAGATCCTAAGGAAAAAAAACTCAAATTTTGAGGAAAATCAGCATCGTCGTTATCCAAATGATGTCTGTTTGCAAAATGGATTCCACCATTAAGACCAAAATATTGAGAATACTCAAGAAGTACCTTTTCTATGTTCAATTTCAATCATCCAAATTGGTGGCACAAATTCCAAGAAAAAAAATACACATTCAAGAAAAATTAGCCTCGACATTTCTTAAATGATATTAGATCGAGAAATGGACTACATCGTTATGATCAAAATATCACTAATACCCTAAATACAATATCAAATTGTCCAATGAAAGTTATGTGGTGAGAATAACTCATAAATCGAGACAAGTGCATGAATTTTGAGGACGACATGCAAATCAAGGCATTTCCTTTTGAATTCAGCATAAATTGCAATTTTATTTAATAATAATATATTAGTATTAATGTTAATATTAATTTATAAGAAATAGAATCTAAAAAAAATTCAAAGCAAATTTTATATCTCATTTAATGCAGACCTCAAACCTCAGATATCCTTCTCTGAGATCTCTGATGAATTCCCGTAAATCCATTGAATCCAATTTTTATTCAACTCCAAACGAACTCAAATCAAGCTCGATTTATGATTCGTCGATGTCGATCGACTCAATCAAATTCGATTTCGATCAAATTGATATATCATTGGACTTAAAATAACTCACCAATCAAATCAAAATCAAATCAAATTAACTCAAATTGAATTCGATTTCAATGGCTCCGATTAACCCGTTTTGACTCGTCACAAGTATATATATAATAATAATTGATACGTCGTCAAAAATTATCTTAATCGGGCACGAATCTCGATGCAAAATCAAGTTTGGAAACTTCAAAAATTAATTCAGAGACCATCCAAACTCCGATTTCAGCAAACTTACAGTCGAACTGAGCGTCTCAGGAATACAAACCCAACGACACCAAGATCAACCCAATCTGAGCCCAAATGAGTCCAAATCAAGGGCTCAAAGCGCTGTTGGAAGGTTCAAACCGCAATTTGAGTTACCAAACGGTCTCCGATTTTGACGAGCTTATACTCGAATCGAACGGCTCGACGAGACAAATCCAATGAGCCCAAGATCACCGAATTCCGAAATCATTAAGGCCTTCAAATGTCAACCGAACGGTCCACGGTCAAAGGGTTCAGCAACAACCCATAACCACCCACTCTCCCTTTCCCTCAACCCATAACCACCCACTCTCACTCTCCCTCAACCCAAAAAACGTCCAAGCCTCCCTCCTCTCATACATGACACGTCCAAGCTTCTCCTCTCATCTAATCTCCAGCCCTAGGAACCCCAAATGAACCCCTCTATGCCACGGCTTGTTCAACCAGAGGCAACAAAAAGTGGTTGGGAAGTTTAATGGCTGCAGTTCACGATCTAAGCATGAGAAATCCACACGAAGCCTCTCAATCGCCCCCTCCAGAGATCAAAGACAAAGGAAAGTGGTGAACTTCCTTTTCTTATTGATTCTTCTTCCACTCTTCTCCCTTTTATCATTTTTCATTTTTTTTTATGGATAATTTTTGTTGGATAGTTAGCCTATCAAATGAGGTTATTTAGTAAACGTTCATTCATTTTATGCTTAAATTCCTGCACTTGTTTGGGTTGAGTATTATCCTATTTGTAAATGCTTATTCTTCAAGACTTAACTAGATAACCTCATGAATCATGAATGTGTTTATGGAAAAATCCATGTTGTTTGAAACTAAGTTCTTTGTGTGTAAAATCTGCATGAGTTTAAATACTATGGTTATTGTAGTTCATATCATGAGATGTATGCATAGATTGGAGGAAATTATTGCGTGATCTATTAAATGCATAAAATATGTTTGTGTTATTGTCTATTAAAGAATCCGATGAGTTTTGGTTAAATAAAAGTTAGTGGGAAAGCATATCTATGTTTTATTCCATTCATACTCCCAAGAGATGCATGAGTTTAAAGAATTTTCATAAATTTTATGCATGGTTGTGTTGTGTTTGAAAGGTGAAATCTATGTATTTTAGAGAAGTTAAGAAAATGTGTAAAAGTATAGTATGATATTTTTGGGAGGGTGAAGTGGATGAATCTTGTAGTATTTATTTGTGTTGGGAAGTATACAAAGTGTATATTGAAGAGAAAGTGCATAGAGTATGGAAGATGAAAAGTATTTGTTTTGAAATATAAAGTAGGTGAAACGTGTGCAATTTTGGATAAGTTAAATAAATGTGGTAAAGTCTAATATGATATTTTTGGAGGATGAAGTGGATAAATCTTGTAGTGTATATATATATTGGGAAGTATATGAAGTGTATATTGAAGAGAAATTGTATAGAATTTGGAAGGCAAAAGGTATTTGTTTTAAAAGTGAAATTTGTGTATGTTTTGAAGAAGTAGAATTTTTGTATAAGAAAAATAAGGTGTGTGTGTGTATCTTTTAGAAGATGAAAAGATGTGTGTTTGTGGGAAGTAACTTGTGTGTGTTTTTGAAGGATGACATATGTGAATTTGGAAGAGTAAAATGCTTGTTTTTGTAAAACAATGTGTGTTTAAAGGTGGAATTTGAGATGTATTGGAAAAGGGAGAAATGTATGTGTTGACCTCATTTTTGTATGAGGTCACTAAGGCCCTTCCAAACTCCAGATTAATTTTAGATCCTAGGATCCACTCTAGACCTTAGGATTCTTTCCTAGAGCCAGACCTTAGAGCCTACTCTAGAGCCTAGGATTCCCTTAAATCCTAGATCTTAGAACTCCTCTAGATCTTAGGACCACTCCAACTTCAAATCAATCCCCATCCTTGATCAACCTCAACCTCAAATCAATTCCTACCTTTGATCAATTCCAACTTCAATTTGATTCCTACCTTTGATCAATTTAAATCTCAAACTTCATTCAACTAAAATTCAAATTAATTCAAGTTTCAAACATATCCAAACCTTGATCCAATCAATTTGACAATCCAACCTTCAACTTAAACTTTGATCCAAACTTCAATCTAGCTTTGACCTCATCCATTCATTAACAATCACCACATGATTGTAAATGATTTGGATACTCAAATACTAATCATTCAAACTTGAAATCCAATCCAAACCCATAACTCATAGGCTAAAGACTTAGGTCCTAAAGCCTTTTCTAGGTGATTTTGCCATCACCTCGAAACCCAGTCTTTTGACCTCTGATTCAGGGTCTATCAATTTCATATTGATATGACATGACTCTAGAGGTAACCCTCCAAATTTGAGCTCATTTGGAGGATTCTAACCCTTGAAACTTAATCTAACTCCAAATATTGCAAAATCTTTGAATATTTACAATCCATGCCACTAGGCCTTTCACCTAGTGGAATTTGACTTTGGATCCCCCTCCAAATCATTTGATCCTTCTTAATACCTTGATATTAACTTATTAAGCAATGATCTACATCTTTTTAGATTCAATTTGACCCATAATTGACTTGAGACCAAAATGACTAAAATGCTCTTAAAAGAGGATTTTTGGACTTTTGGCCTAAACCCAATTTGATTTGACTTATCAACCTTTGAAATCTTCTTCAAATATCATTCCAATGGATCCTAAATGACTTTAGGAACAAATTGAACCCAAACTTACTCTTTGGTTTGACTTGGTTGACCAAGTCAACCATGATTGACCAAATCAACCCTTTAACCCAACACTTGTTAATTTTAATCATTCAAGTGATTTGGAATCAATTCAACTCATCAATATTGGTTAATTATACACTTTTGACTTCAAATTCCTTGGCATGATGTCTTGTAGCACTCTTGACCTCCCTCATGCACATCCTAGTCACCATTGACTAGTCAACAAGTCAATGGGTCAAAAACAACCCTTGAAATGAGACCATAGCTTGGCCACCTCATCATCCCATAAAGCAAACCCTTTTTACAAGCCAAAATCTCCTTTTGGCTAATGAGAATATGCTTTTTCCCTCCCTAATTGATCATTAAACAAGCTCTATTAACCAAGACAAGCATTGGTTCATCCAAATGGGGGAAAAGGTGTGGTCCCTCTTCACATGGACCAAGAGATGTCACTCTCAACCACCAACCCTATTCCATAGCTTTGGGCAGCATAGGGGACACTTGGCACTCATCCAAAACCACTCCAAATCAAATCTCAACCATCCAATCCAAAAGCCAAAGGTAAAGTGAGGGAAAACTTGACCTAAAGGTGGCTTCTTCATCATTCCCTTTGATATGATCAAAATCTCCAAACTCCAGCAGCTCCCAACCTTCCAAGAGCTCCTCCCATACACTCCAACACTTTTCAAGGCCTTCCCAAGCTTTTCCCAACCATTTCTAAGCCTCAAATCACTATTTTAGTGAAGAGAGAGCATTCTAGAGAGAGAAAGAGGACTTTCCCATATACCTTTCGATCCAGCGAGATCCAGCTTTTGGAGTCTTCAGTAAAGTTGTAGAGGATTGCTGCAGCTTTCTAACAAGCTAAAGATATCAAAAATCCGATGGTTGGATCGTAAGTTATGCTCATTTTAAGTTTAAATTTCAATTTGAAACTGTAGCAATTTTATAATGAATGGAGCCTCCAAACTCTAGGCATTGTAAGATCATATTGCCCTCTAGCTACAGTTCAAATTTCGTGCAATTTCATTGAGTATTTTGAAAGATATGAGCATTTAAAGATTTCTATTCAAAATGAACTAGAGCAGATCTGGACCGTCCGATCGAAGATCAGACGGCTCAGATCTGGGTATACCATGCGGCTTCCTCCATGTTTGAACGTGGGTCATCCCGTGGTATGGGAGGGTGACGTGGCGTCACGCCACGCCGCCACGTCACCGTCAGCTGATTTGACACAAATTTGAATAAAAAATGCTTTAAATGCTCCAAATCTTCAAAAATTCACAGAAAATCGAGTTCTCCACCAAATGGGGCGTTCTTAGGCTCGTTGGAAAGATAATCTAATGTAGTATTTATTAAAATTAAAATTATATTGATTTGATTTCTTTATTGTGAGATATTTGAGTTTATGTTAATTTCATTTATTGTTATTTTCTCACAATCCAGTGATCAAATGAAGCCCAAATTTTGGTGGATGATTATTGAGTATCTTAGGCATGTTTAATAATTTTTCTAGGTTTATATGCTCAATAGATTTCTGTGATATGAATTTTTAAGGTAAATGGTCTATTTTGGACCCTAAACTTTGAAAATTCATAACTCTTTAGGGTTTTAGTATTTTGCTGTGATATTTCTGTGGTATGATTGAATGTACGTTAGGGTTAGACACACCAAGTTTCATGCTTATTTGAATAGTAGAGACACCTAGGAAAAATAATTAAGGAAATGTCTAGAAAACTTAGAAAATTCATAGGGCATTGTAAACACACCCAATAGAGGTGAAACTTGAACATAGTAAACTTAGTGACATCAGATACCTTAGGTTTAAATTTTACTCAATTTGGAGGTCATTAGGTTAGAAAATTGAGCATGTCAAATTTCAGCCCTTTAAGGACTTAGAAAATTCAATAAATCATTATAAATTTATATTAATTCCAAAAAAAACCCATAATACCTCTAATTAACCATATTTAAACTCTTAATCATTAAAAATTGAAATTACATTAATTTGACATTAAAATCCACTTTAATTTAATTTTAATCAAAATCAATATTTAATCAATTTTAATTAATTAAAAATTATTAAAAATCCCAAAAAATCTTTAAACACTTGCTGATCTCTCCTTAGATCATTTCTGATATTTGGAGTTGATTTCAAGAAGTTTGGGACTGATTTGGGATCAAATCACTAAAATGACCCTTAATTGAAACAATTTAATAATTTCAATAAATATCCAAACTTCCAAAATTCATAACTAATTGTATAAAATTCCAAATCAATCAAACTCAGTGGCTAATCACTCTAATTAAAATCTAGTATTTTCCAAAAATTTCAAACCCCCAAAATCTGGTCAAAGTCAAAAAGTCAACAAATTGGTCAAACCGTAGTTAAAACTAGTTTAAAACTTCAAACCTTCGTAATAAAATGTAGAAAAATCCGATTTCAACGTACTTACTGTCTAACTGATCGTAGTGAGGTCTAGTATTTTAATAAAATACAAAAATTCCAGAAAATACCTTTAATCAAAAATTCAACTTTTGACCCTTTAATTAAATGATTAAAATATTCAAAAATTCATAAAAACTCAAAATCATTCTAAAACTCAGAGAATATTGGTTTAATGTTTAAAACATTTAACAAATCCTTTAAAACACAACAACCACCCTAAAGATGAAGTTTATTGACTGGACTACTCCGGGCTGCGGGGCTAAGTGTCCTAAGGAGGCTGGTTCCTCGAGCTTGGTGGCACAACGCCACGAATGGATTCTAAGGGGTGTTAAAGCTTAAAATAGATTAATTTTTAATTATTTAACATTTTAAAAGTCTCTAATTTAATTACATTAATTTGGTTTATCGGCTGGACTACTCCGGGCTGCGGGGCTAAGTGTCCTAAGGAGGCTGGTTCCTCGAGCCTGGTGGCACAACGCCACGAATCAATTAATGGCAAACTTAAATTAACCTAGCTTTTAAAATCAGTAACTAACTCATTTTAATATTAATCCACTCTTTTAATTCTAACCAATTTAAATAACTTAATCAACCCCGATCGCTACTAGGTAACCCAGGCCTACGAGGCTATTAGCTTAGCCCCAAGGAAGGTGAAATAAACTTCACAGCCTCGGTGTGAAACAAAGGTAGTAATCAATTAACTTTTAAAATATTTCTAATTAAAATTCTTAATTCATTAATATTTAAATTTTAATCTAAACCCCCCCCCCTTTCTAAGCCTTAACAAATCCAAACTTTTAGACAACTTCAATTAATAACCCACTTTAGGATCTACCCCAGCCACACGACCTTTCTCACACACTTTAGATGATGTGCTAGGACAACCAACTCTAGATCTAGGTTAGGTCGGTGTTTACTTTACTGCTGTGTGCCGGGTTTTTTGTAGTTTTCACTGCATGTTGTGGATGAAATTGCTTTGCTGTGTCTGCTTACTTTTTCTGTACTCTGTGGATGGATTGATGTGTTTGGCGACTAGATTACCCTTAGGTTAGGTACGATCTGGATGTTGACACAGTTTTCTGCAGGTGGCCACGCTCATGCAGGGCAATATAAAAAGGAGGCAAATTAAAAATACATAAATATTATAAATTCTTTGCACAGGTGCTTCAGCTGCTAAAGCCCCCAAATCATAAAAAGAGCGTGGCCAGTATGTTTACTTTCTTTTCTGCTCATATACAACTGCTTGGGAATAACTGCTTTTTTTTATATATTAATTGCTTAGGATAACCCTGCAGGTGAGTCTAGATTTTTATTTTGATATCAATGTAATTTGTGCAAGTGTCAAGTGTTGTGAAAGTTTATTTTGAGTTGGGATACATAGATCCAAAGCTTGGATTCCAAAGAGGAAAGGATACCCCTTTGGGGAACACTCCTTTTCCATTTGGAAATCCAAATTTGGATCATACCTCTTCCTTACCCAAAGAGGAAAGAGTGGCCTTCCCCTTTAGAGGGAAGTGCCCTCTTGTCCATTTGGGTAATCCACTACGAAGATTCCAAGAAGATTGAAGAAAAGGAGTCCAAAGAAGAATGAAATTGAAGATTTGAAGACTTGAAGATTAAGAGTATCCCACTCAAAATAACTTGCGTCATTACTAGGCTTAGAATCCGGGTTGTTGTCAGTGGTGCCCGGCCACTTTACTTTCTGTAATATTCTGGTTTGTAATAAGCAAGGCAATTCTGCCTATGGACATTTATTAATTAATTTGTATTTGATTTGATGATTTGATTGCCTTTAGGATTACTTATTTTTACTAGTTTTTTTTGGCGATTGCATGCCGCTCTTTGTTTTCGCCTGGATACGTGAGGCTCGTGAGGGTGCGAAAGTTTTATACTCATAATCTTAAAAGTCTAAAATTTTAGTGAGTCTAAATAACATAGAAAGATAACGAATCTAAGGAATTAGCTGGGGATCGACCCCAGGGTCGCATGCATATTTCTGCATTACTCTTTCCTTGCTTTAGACCCTTCCCCGCCTGCGGGTAGAGTCCGGATAGTCTGACCTATGAGGACGAGGTGCCGGACCTGGGGAAGTCCAGTCTTCTAAAAAATTATTTTATAAGCCTGTTTTTAAAAATTTCAAGCATATTTGATTTGAGGTTGTTAACCAGCATGCATTGCATTAGATACAAATTAAAAGAGTCAAAATTTTAATTTCATAGTCCTTAGCATTTTAGCACCCAACATAAGTCAAAGGGGTCAATTAGGAAAATCTCTAGATGTCGGCCCGCCTCCCCAAAACTTTAATTATAACGTCCCTACCACTCTTTTATAAAAGACCGGATTCATGTATTTTAAATCGATTAGGTGGTTAACTGGCTCCCCAATCCAGGCCGGGGTAAGTCCAGGTTTTGCACTGCATTAGTTAGGATCGGACGACTGTGGTCCAGTGTCCAAAATAGATTTAGGATCAGGGGCAGATCTTTGATTATAAGACCCCAAACTTTGGGAATCTAATCCCAAATTTCTAATAAAATGCTCAACTCTAATTAAATATCATTTCAAGTCCAAAATATAAAGCCCAACACTTAGATTAAGTTGGGACATTTCCGGATGGTTCTGGAATCTCAAAGTGTCCCCTACCTCTCATCCTTTAACTCTGTTAATAACTGCTCAATTTTGATTCATTCCCTTTTGATTTTCCAATAATTCTATTCATACTTTGATATCACTCCTAGAAACTCTAAACAAAATTCTGCCATTATTTTAATCGAGAGTTTTCGTAGGAGATTTTATCTCCCTACGATGTAATTAACTACGAGGGCTTGCGCTCGTAGGAGATTTAGAACCACACACACCTGATTTTAAAATTGATTTTTCAAAGTTCAATTAGATTTCTTTGGGAAAACTTAAAATACTAGTGATCATTATTATCATATTCAAAGAATTATCATCGAATGATATTTTCTCCCTTCGGGGAGATATATCTTTCTTTGATAAGGCTTTGGATGTGAACCTAATGATCACACTTCTTGAATATTGTAGCTGGATATTCAATTGAACCTCATTTTGACCCTTCGTGGTCATATGAATTTCTCTTTAGCATCCGCTCACAATATTCAAGATGGATTTCATAATTCTAAGCCTGAACACCGTTATGAAAGTTTATTTTCGTCCTCCGGGGTGATATACTCTTTCTAACGAGTCGATTCGACCTTAGAATTAGAACTTAACCTTAATCTTAAAATCCCCAAAGAAAACCAATATTTTCAAAACATGTTTTCAAAATTCCACCAACAAAAAATGGCACGCCCGGTGGGACTAATCTCTCTCTCCATCTTTAATAATGGAAAAATTTTGTTTCATCGGTAGTCTTAACTACCTTTCTTCTGTTGGTCCCTCTACCCATTTCTTTCTTGGGTGAGTGTGGCCAACATCTAAAAGAAAATACCTTTCAAATAGAGAGGCGAGTGATGAAACCTTTGTCTAAGCCGGGCTTTGACATTTTGCCTCCAAGTTAATTGGTAGAGCAAAGGAGTTAAGCCAGGTTCCTTGAATATTCTCAATCAATTTTGTAAACTCTCTTATTGGGTGAAAACTCAACATATTGAGGTTCAAGATTTAGAGAAAATTAATCATGCTTAAAATTCAAATTTTAATCCAAAATTGACTAAGATAAACCACCTCTTCTTAATTCCAGGATACTTAAATACTCAAATGGCTGGAAAACTCATCTTCTCCATGGATAGAAACTTGACAATAGAAGGAATTACCTCTGGCAACTTGATCCAGTTTGGGATAGAATTTCAAAACTTCAAGTTATCAGTCAACGGAGAAGAAATGATTGATCTCTCTGCTGGAATACAAAGGGATGTCCCCCTAGTCGAGATTACTTTAGGGTCAGGAGTTGACTCCCCCATCTCTATGATGGAGGTCGTTGTCGCCCCTTCGACCACTGTGCCCTCTACTCAGGAGGATAAGAATCGAGAACAATTAAAAATGGAAGAATTACCATCTCAACCTGAGATTGGGTCAAGTTCTAACACCCTATTGCCAGTAAAAGTAAGTGGAAGAAATACCTTAAAAGGGTTAAGAAGAAGGTTGTTAAGGCCAAAAAGACTGCTAAGGTAGAAGCCTTGAAACAAGTTAAATTTGAGGCCAATCGAGAATTCGTTGCTCCTTACACCTACCCCCTCCATGGTGGAAATGTTTTCACCCTACTCCTGTTACTCAAAGGAGAGAGGTTGTGAAAATGAGAGCACAATCTCCGATACATCTTCTTGACTACTATACAGAGAGAATCAATCAAGAAAGAGCTAAGCAATCACCTGTAATAAATCATAGGCCCCTGGTTGAAGGTTATGACCCATCCACTCTATTAGATGAAGTTTGGTCACGTTACTACACGTGCCCTACTATATCATCTGTAGAGGAGGAGGTGCAGAAACCACCCGGGGTGCCACTCTCATAATTGCTAGGTCACTAGTAATTAGGAAGGGGAATAATGATGGATTTAAGATCTTATCAGATAGTGACACCATTTGAATTTAACTTTTAAAAGGGGTCCTATCGTGATAGATCCTTAGATTTAGATGATGCAGCACTAGTTAGGGGTAGTGCAGACCCCACAACAATATCTTTATTTTAAGAGATTGTGGAAATATAATTTATATTGATAGGGTCTTGCCACCTGGACTTGCTGTTTTGAAAAAAAATCACATTATTTCTCAAGTGTGTTGGGTCAAAAATTTTCAAGATAGTTGATCAATCTTTTTAATGAAAATTGACCTCTACTTTAAATCAAAAATAGGAGAGAGTTGTGGTTGAATCCACTGGATCTTTAAAGACCCCTCCCTCCCACCGCTTTTGCGGGTCGATTTGATTTTTGAATTAAAATTTGTATCAAACTTAAGTTGGTTTTAGAAATGAAAATCATCTCAGTCTTCTTGTGGTTTTCTATCTTATAGGCTTCTCTTGCATGTTCTAAATCTATTCAACGATTTTCCAAGTCAAGTGGATATTTTCTTATCAAAAGATTGGGTCCAATTTGGGGATTATTCTTCCCTGGATAAGAGAATGAATTTCCTTCTCTTATACTTGCGATATAATCCTGGATTAAAAAAAAAAGAACAATTATTTTAAGGTTTTAAAGAAAGTGAAGCCTCTTGTTAAAAAAAATTCAAAGGATGCACAAAGTGCATTAAAAAAAATTCAAAATCAAAAGAAGCGTAAAGTACGCCAAAGAAATAAAAAGGTGTGCAAAGAACGTCACAAAAAAAGTGAAAGAGGCTTCCTTCTTTTTAAATCCTTAAATTTCAAAGGTCCTGATCACCCTTAATAGCTTGACTTTGTAAAATTTTGAATCTAGATTTATTGTCGTGCATAGACAGTTTATTAGATAGGAAAATTCTATGCAAGAGAATTGAAAAGATTAAATTTCTCGATCCAACTTAAATCCTTTTGAAATTAATTTTAATTCAAACTTTCTACAAGGGAGAACTTAGTTCAGTTTCTATGAAATTTTATCCGAGTCAACAAAATCCAAAAACCCTTGGCTCTTTTCGGGTCAATTGGGGTCACTCTACTTCTTACTATACTTTTGAATTTGTTCCCACTTGTCATTTTGACAGGGTCCAAATGATTAAGAGGAAATTTTCAATAAAAAGAATGAATCTTCTATTCTCGATAAGAATTCAAATCCCACTCTCAAGAGATATATGTGAATCTTTAAACATAGGCATCATTTCTTTTAAGATCCACTATGTAAAATAACACTCTATGCTGGGTCCAAGGTTGTTCTCAAATAGAGGTGTGTTTTACATCGCATAAAATTGACTTTCAAAATTGAGTCACAACTAAGTAGAGTGCCTGGCTCCAATTGGATGATCTCGAAGGCCTTGAAGAAAGTTGTTTTGAACTCAATAAAATTTGAAATTACATAAGTCACGTATGATTCAAGCTCGTTATAAACTGTGTCACCTCAGGGCTTTCCAAGTAGGAGACTTGGCTATAGCCCTTTGGAGACCAATTTTAGTCCACCATAAGATTAATGGAAGCTTTGAATCAATGTTGACTGGATCGTCCACTTTAGAGATGATTTATAAGGAAAGTTCATGGCAATGAATTAATTTTGAAGATACCAGCAGATGCTTCCTTTCATTTGGGCAGTTCTTTAAGAAGTATCATGCCTAATGAGGATCAAATTAAACATCAAATTCACCCCTTCAAATTCAAAGAAATCAAATCAAATTCAAAATCATCAATCAATTGTTTTCAATTTTCTTTTCCTTAAGGTTAGGTCCTGCCTTCCCTTAGGATTAGACCCGCTAGTGGTGGAGTACGCCCTCTGTGGCACCATCCTAGCTTTTACCCGGGGATTAGTGGTGGAGTACGCCCTTCGTGGCACCATCCTAATTCCCATTCGCTAGTGGTGGAGTACGCCCTTCGTGGCACCACCCTAGTTTGCCAGTTGAGGTCCTCTGTGTGGAGCAAGTTTCCTCCCCACATGACCATTCGCTAGTGGTGGAGTACGCCCTTCGTGGCACCATCCTAGTTTGTCAGTTGAGGTCCTCTGTGTGGAGCAAGTTTCCTCCCCACATGACCATTCGCTAGTGATGGAGTACGCCCTTTGTGGCACCATCCTAGTTTGCCAGTTGAGGTCCTCTGTGTGGAGCAAGTTTCCTCCCCACATGACCATTCGCTAGTGATGGAGTACGCCCTTCGTGGCACCATCCTAGTTTGCCAGTTGAGGTCCTCTGTGTGGAGCAAGTTTCCTCCCTACATGACCATTCGCTAGTGATAGAGTACGCCCTTCGTGGCACCATCCTAGTTTTCCAGATGAGGTCCTCTGTGTGGAGTAAGTTTCCTCCCCACATGACCATTCGATAGTGATGGAGTACGCCCTTCGTGGCACCATCCTAGTTTGCCAGTTGAGGTCCTCTGTGTGGAGCAAGTTTCCTCCCCACATGACCATTCGCTAGTGGTGGAGTACGCCCTTCGTGGCACCATCCTAGTTTGCCAGTTGATCTGCCTATTTGGAGTAAGTCTTCTATCAGCATCCTATAGGCCTAAGGTTGGGTGATGCCCTTCCTTAGACCCAAGGCTAGGTATTCCCTACCTTGGTTTCCAGTTGATCCGTCTACTAGGAGTAAGTCTTCTATCAGCATCCTGTAGACCTAAGGTTGGGTGATGCCCTTCCTTAGACCCAAAGCTAGGTATTCCCTACTTTGGTTTCCAGTTAATCTGCCTATTAGGAGTAAGTCTTCTATCAGCATCCTATAGGACTAAGGTTGGGTGATGCCCTTCCTTAGACCCAAGGCTAGGTATTCCCTACCTTGGTTTCCAGTTGATCCGTCTACTAGGAGTAAGTCTTCTATCAGCATCCTGTAGACCTAAGGTTGGGTGATGCCCTTCCTTAGACCCAAAGCTAGGTATTCCCTACTTTGGTTTCCAGTTAATCTGCCTATTTGGAGTAAGTCTTCTATCAGCATCCTATAGGCCTAAGGTTGGGTGATGCCCTTCCTTAGACCCGAGGTTAGGTATTCCCTACCTTGGTTTCTCCAGTCCTCTCTTCAGAATAGGTGTAAGCTTTTCACTAGTTTCCAATGGACTTAAGGTTGGGTGATGCCCTTCCTTCAACTCTTTAAGATCCTACTCCTATTCGGTCAACGCCAATTTTTGCAGCAGAAGTTCCTTCTACCACACACATTGGGGGTCCATTTGTTGACCTTATTTTTGTATGAGGTCACTAAGGCCCTTCCAAACTCCAGATTAATTTTAGATCCTAGGATCCACTCTAGACCTTAGGATTCTTTCCTAGAGCCAGACCTTAGAGCCTACTCTAGAGCCTAGGATTCCCTTAAATCCTAGATCTTAGAACTCCTCTAGATCTTAGGACCACTCCAACTTCAAATCAATCCCCATCCTTGATCAACCTCAACCTCAAATCAATTCCTACATTTGATCAATTCCAACTTCAATTTGATTCCTACCTTTGATCAATTTAAATCTCAAACTTCATTCAACTAAAATTCAAATTAATTCAAGTTTCAAACATATCCAAACCTTGATCCAATCAATTTGACAATCCAACCTTCAACTTAAACTTTGATCCAAACTTCAATCTAGCTTTGACCTCATCCATTCATTAACAATCACCACATGATTGTAAATGATTTGGATACTCCAATACTAATCATTCAAACTTGAAATCCAATCCAAACCCAGAACTCATAGGCTAAAGACTTAGGTCCTAAAGCCCTTTCTAGGTGATTTTGCCATCACCTCGAAACCCAGTCTTTTGACCTCTGATTCAGGGTCTATCAATTTCATATTGATGTGACATGACTCTAGAGGTAACCCTCCAAATTTGAGCTCATTTGGAGGATTCTAACCCTTGAAACTTAATCTAACTCCAAATATTGCAAAATCTTTGAATATTTACAATCCATGCCACTAGGCCTTTCACCTAGTGGAATTTGACTTTGGATCCCCCTCCAAATCATTTGATCCTTCTTAATACCTTGATATTAACTTATTAAGCAGTGATCTACATCTTTTTAGATTCAATTTGACCCATAATTGACTTGAGACCAAAATGACCAAAATGCTCTTAAAAGAGGATTTTTGGACTTTTGGCCTAAACCCAATTTGATTTGACTTATCAACCTTTGAAATCTTCTTCAAATATCATTCCAATGGATCCTAAATGACTTTAGGAACACATTGAACCTAAACTTACTCTTTGGTTTGACTTGGTTGACCAAGTCAACCATGATTGACCAAATCAACCCTTTAACCCAACACTTGTTAATTTTAATCATTCAAGTGATTTGGAATCAATTCAACTCATCAATATTGGTTAATTATACACTTTTGACTTCAAATTCCTTGGCATGATGTCTTGTAGCACTCTTGACCTCCCTCATGCACATCCTAGTCACCATTGACTAGTCAACAAGTCAATGGGTCAAAAACAACCCTTGAAATGAGACCATAGCTTGGCCACCTCATCATCCCATAAAGCAAACCCTATTTACAAGCCAAAATCTCCTTTTGGCTAATGAGAATATGCTTTTTCCCTCCCTAATTGATCATTAAACAAGCTCTATTAACCAAGATAAGCATTGGTTCATCCAAATGGGGGAAAAGGTGTGGTCCCTCTTCACATGGACCAAGAGATGTCACTCTCAACCACCAACCCTATTCCATAGCTTTGGGCAGCATAGGGGACACATGGCACTCATCCAAAACCACTCCAAATCAAATCTCAACCATCCAATCCAAAAGCCAAAGGTAAAGTGAGGGAAAACTTGACCTAAAGGTGGCTTCTTCATCATTTCCTTTGATATGATCAAAATCTCCAAACTCCAGCAGCTCCCAACCTTCCAAGAGCTCCTCCCATACACTCCAACACTTTTCAAGGCCTTCCCAAGCTTTTCCCAACCATTTCTAAGCCTCAAATCACTATTTTAGTGAAGAGAGAGCATTCTAGAGAGAGAAAGAGGACTTTCCCATATACCTTTCGATCCAGCGAGATCCAGCTTTTGGAGTCTTCAGTAAAGTTGTAGTGGATTGCTGCAGCTTTCCAACAAGCTAAAGATATCAAAAATCCGATGGTTGGATCGTAAGTTATGCTCATTTTAAGTTTAAATTTCAATTTGAAACTGTAGCAATTTTATAATGAATGGAGCCTCCAAACTCTAGGCATTGTAAGATCATATTGCCCTCTAGCTACAGTTCAAATTTCGTACAATTTCATTGAGTATTTTGAAAGATATGAGCATTTAAAGATTTCTATTCAAAATGAACTAGAGCAGATCTGGACCGTCCGATCGAAGATCAGACGGCTCAGATCTGGGTATACCATGCGGCTTCCTCCATGTTTGAACGTGGGTCATCCCGTGGTATGGGAGGGTGAAGTGGCGTCACGCCACGCCGCCACGTCACCGTCAGCTGATTTGAAACAAATTTGAATAAAAAATGCTTTAAATGCTCCAAATCTTCAAAAATTCACAGAAAATCGAGTTCTCCACCAAATGGGGCGTTCTTGGGCTCGTTGGAAAGATAATCTAATGTAGTATTTATTAAAATTAAAATTATATTGATTTGATTTCTGTATTGTGAGATATTTGAGTTTATGTTAATTTCATTTATTGTTATTTTCTCACAATCCAGTGATCAAATGAAGCCCAAATTTTGGTGGATGATTATTGAGTATCTTAGGCATGTTTAATAATTTTTCTAGGTTTTTATGCTCAATAGATTTCTGTGATATGAATTTTTAAGGTAAATGGTCTATTTTGGACCCTAAACTTTAAAAATTCATAACTCTTTAGGGTTTTAGTATTTTGCTGTGATATTTCTGTGGTATGATTGAATGTATGTTAGGGTTAGACACACCAAGTTTCATGCTTATTTGAATAGTAGAGACACCTAGGAAAAATAATTAAGGAAATGTCTAGAAAAGTTAGAAAATTCATAGGGCATTGTAAACACACCCAATAGGGGTGAAACTTGAACATAGTAAACTTAGTGATATCAGATACCTTAGGTTTAAATTTTACTCAATTTGGAGGTCATTAGGTTAGAAAATTGAGCATGTCAAATTTCATCCCTTTAAGGACTTAGAAAATTCAATAAATCATTATAAATTTATATTAATTCCAAAAAAAACCCATAATACCTCTAATTAACCATATTTAAACTCTTAATCATTAAAAATTGAAATTACATTAATTTGACATTAAAATACACTTTAATTTAATTTTAATCAAAATCAATATTTAATCAATTTTAATTAATTAAAAATTATTAAAAATCCCAAAAAATCTTTAAACACTTGCTGATCTCTCCTTAGATCATTTCTGATATTTGGAGTTGATTTCAAGAAGTTTGGGACTGATTTGGGATCAAATCACTAAAATGACCCTTAATTGAAACAATTTAATAATTTCAATAAATATCCAAACTTCCAAAATTCATAACTAATTGTAGAAAATTCCAAATCAATCAAACTCAGTGGCTAATCACTCTAATTAAAATCTAGTATTTTCCAAAAATTTCAAACCCCCAAAATCTGGTCAAAGTCAAAAAGTCAACAAATTGGTCAAACCGTAGTTAAAACTAGTTTAAAACTTCAAACCTTCGTAATAAAATGTAGAAATATCCGATTTCAACGTACTTACTGTCTAACTGATCGTAGTGAGGTCTAGTATTTTAATAAAATACAAAAATTCCAGAAAATGCCTTTAATCAAAAATTCAACTTTTGACCCTTTAATTAAATGATTAAAATATTCAAAAATTCATAAAAACTCAAAATCATTCTAAAACTCAGAGAATATTGGTTTAATATTTAAAACATTTAACAAATCCTTTAAAACACAACAACCACCCTAAAGATGAAGTTTATTGGCTGGACTACTCCGGGCTGCGGGACTAAGTGTCCTAAGGAGGCTGGTTCCTCGAGCTTGGTGGCACAACGCCACGAATGGATTCTAAGGGGTGTTAAAGCTTAAAATAGATTAATTTTTAATTATTTAACATTTTAAAAGTCTCTAATTTAATTACATTAATTTGGTTTATCGGCTGGACTACTCCGGGCTGCGGGGCTAAGTGTCCTAAGGAGGCTGGTTCCTCGAGCCTGGTGGCACAACGCCACGAATCAATTAATGGCAAACTTAAATTAACCTAGCTTTTAAAATCAGTAACTAACTCATTTTAATATTAATCCACTCTTTTAATTCTAACCAATTTAAATAACTTAATCAACCCCGATCGCTACTGGGTAACCCAGGCCTACGAGGCTATTAGCTTAGCCCCAAGGAAGGTGAAATAAACTTCACGGCCTCGGTGTGAAACAAAGGTAGTAATCAATTAACTTTTAAAATATTTCTAATTAAAATTCTTAATTCATTAATATTTAAATTTTAATCTAAACCCCCCTCTTTCTAAGCCTTAACAAATCCAAACTTTTAGACAACTTCAATTAATAACCCACTTTAGGATCTACCCCAGCCACACGATCTTTCTCACACACTTTAGATGATGTGCTAGGACAACCAACTCTAGATCTAGGTTAGGTCGGTGTTTACTTTACTGCTGTGTGCCGGGTTTTTCGTAGTTTTCACTGCATGTTGTGGATGAAATTGCTTTGCTGTGTCTGCTTACTTTTTCTGTACTCTGTGGATGGATTGATGTGTTTGGCGACTAGATTACCCTTAGGTTAGGTACGATCTGGATGTTGACACAGTTTTCTGCAGGTGGCCACGCTCATGCAGAGCAATATAAAAAGGGGGCAAATTAAAAATGCATAAATATTATAAATTCTTTGCACAGGTGCTTCAGCTGCTAAAGCCCCCAAATCATAAAAAGAGCGTGGCCAGTGTGTTTACTTTCTTTTCTGCTCATATACAACTGCTTGGGAATAACTGCTTTTTTTTATATATTAATTGCTTAGGATAACCCTGCAGGTGAGTCTAGATTTTTATTTTGATATCAATGTAATTTGTGCAAGTGTCAAGTGTTGTGAATGTTTATTTTGAGTTGGGATACATAGATCCAAAGCTTGGATTCCAAAGAGGAAAGGATACCCCTTTGGGGAACACTCCTTTTCCATTTGGAAATCCAAATTTGGATCATACCTCTTCCTTACCCAAAGAGGAAAGAGTGGCCTTCCCCTTTAGAGGGAAGTGCCCTCTTGTCCATTTGGGTAATCCACTACGAAGATTCCAAGAAGATTGAAGAAAAGGAGTCCAAAGAAGAATGAAATTGAAGATTTGAAGACTTGAAGATTAAGAGTATCCCACTCAAAATAACTTGCGTCATTACTAGGCTTAGAATCCGGGTTGTTGTCAGTGGTGCCCGGCCACTTTACTTTCTGTAATATTCTGGTTTGTAATAAGCAAGGCAATTCTGTCTATGGACATTTATTAATTAATTTGTATTTGATTTGATGATTTGATTTCCTTTAGGATTACTTGTTTTTACTAGTTTTTTTTGGCGATTGCATGCCGCTCTTTGTTTTCGCCTGGATACGTGAGGCTCGTGAGGGTGCGAAAGTTTTATACTCATAATCTTAAAAGTCTAAAATTTTAGTGAGTCTAAATAACATAGAAAGATAACGAATCTAGGGAATTAGCTGGGGATCGACCCCGGGGTCGCATGCATATTTCTGCATTACTCTTTCCTTGCTTTAGACCCTTCCCCGCCTGCGGGTAGAGTCCGGATAGTCTGACCTATGAGCACGAGGTGCCGGACCTGGGGAAGTCCAGTCTTCTAAAAATTTATTTTATAAGCCTGTTTTTAAAAATTTCAAGCATATTTGATTTGAGGTTGTTAACCAGCATGCATTGCATTAGATACAAATTAAAAGAGTCAAAATTTTAATTTCATAGTCCTTAGCATTTTAGCACCCAACATAAGTCAAAGGGGCCAATTAGGAAAATCTCTAGATGTCGGCCCGCCTCCCCAAAACTTTAATTATAACGTCCCTACCACTCTTTCATAAAAGACCGGATTCATGTATTTTAAATCGATTAGGTGGTTAACTGGCTCCCCAATCCAGGCCGGGGTAAGTCCAGGTTTTGCACTGCATTAGTTAGGATCGGACGACTGTGGTCCAGTGTCCAAAATAGATTTAGGATCCGGGGCAGATCTTTGATTATAAGACCCCAAACTTTGGGAATCTAATCCCAAATTTCTAATAAAATGCTCAACTCTAATTAAATATCATTTCAAGTCCAAAACATAAAGCCCAACACTTAGATTAAGTTGGGACATTTCCGGATGGTTCTGGAATCTCAAAGTGTCCCCTACCTCTCATCCTTTAACTCCGTTAATAACTGCTCAATTTTGATCCATTCCCTTTTGATTTTCCAATAATTCTATTCATACTTTGATATCACTCCTAGAAACTCTAAACAAAATTCTGCCATTATTTTAATCGAGAGTTTTCGTAGGAGATTTTATCTCCCTACGATGTAATTAACTACGAGGGCTTGCGCTCGTAGGAGATTTAGAACCACACACACACCTGATTTTAAAATTGATTTTTCAAAGTTCAATTAGATTTCTTTGGGAAAACTTAAAATACTAGTGATCATTATTATCATATTCAAAGAATTATCATCGAATGATATTTTCTCCCTTCGGGGAGATATATCTTTCTTTGATAAGGCTTTGGATGTGAACCTAATGATCACACTTCTTGAATATTATAGCTGGATATTCAATTGAAACTCATTTTTACCCTTCGTGGTCATATGAATTTCTCTTTAGCATCCGCTCACAATATTCAAGATGGATTTCATAATTCTAAGCCTGAACACCGTTATGAAAGTTTATTTTCGTCCTCCGGGGTGATATACTCTTTCTAACGAGTCGATTCGACCTTAGAATTAGAACTTAACCTTAATCTTAAAATCCCCAAAGAAAACCAATATTTTCAAAACATGTTTTCAAAATTCCACCAACAGTATGTTTGAAAATTGAAGATGTATGATTTTGTAAAGTGAGTTTTGTGTGATTTGGAAAGGTGAAAAGTGTAGATTTTGAAGGGTGATACTTATGGAAGTCGAAAAGTAAATTATTTTGTGTGTAAGTATTAAAGGTGAAAATATATGTTGAAAAATTACAAAGTGTACTTCCAAAAGTAAAGGTTCCAAAAAGACATTCAACAAACTGGTGTTCAAGCCCGAAGAAAGGTACGTCTTTATTTTTAGTAAATTTTAATTATTTCATTATTATTTATTAAAAGTGTTTTCTAATCCCTGTTTTTCTTTTCTTTATTTGCATGAACTACGAGGAACGGTACTGATCGAGTGAACAAAAGTACAAGGAGCTAATGACGTCAGTCGCCTCTATCCAGCCGGGTAGAGGTGCTAAGGGCGGAACCACCGGGTCGTAGCCCCTGGTGACTGTTAGTATTTCTAAACTTAGAAAAGCTTTAGGGGTCCCTTGATGTGGTATGCGTGAACCATTCCTTTAGGTCCCTGTAGTAACTTCAATTTAATTAGGTTTACTTTTTTTCTTTATTTTAGATCCCTAAACCCCTTTTACACACGCTCCAAGTCCTAAGGGTTAGTAATAACAAATTTTTATTCCATACAACAGTAGTGACACTTAAGGACAAAAATTAAGGACTGAGTCTTAGAAAACTTAGACTTAGGATGCATGCACATTTTAGGATAGAAATATATAACATAGAAAACTTAGTGAAACCTCACCTTAGAATTAGTGAATATTTTTAAATTAAAATTGAATCAATTAGAAAACTTTAGCCAATAATTGACCTAGGACATATCAAAACCACATAACCTATTGCACACACTTAGATTTGTTTGTTAGGATAACTGACTCTAGTTTTAGGTTAGGCCGGTGTTTATTTTCTTACTGTTGTGTGACGGGCTTTTTCTCGATTTTCACTGCATGCTGGTTGTAAAAATATTGGTGTGTTTGCTTACTTACTCTTACTGCACTCTGTGATGTTGGTTTGATTAACAATTTGATTACCCATAAGTTAGGAGCGATCTGGATTGTTAATATGATTTTCTGCACGTGGCCACACTCATGCAAGGCAAAAAAAAAGGGGGCTAATTAATTAATAATAAATAAATATTACAGGTGCTTCAGCTGCTTAGCCCCCAAATGAAGAAGAGTGTGGCCAAGTGTGGCTGTGTGATTTAATTTAAATGATTATATATAACTGCTTGGGATGATAATTGCTTAGGATAACCCTGCAGGTGGACTATATTTTTCTTCCCTTTCTGTGAAATGAAATGTAATGTAAATATAATATATCAAGAGTCAATAAATGTGAAAGTGATTTTTTGAAAATGGGATATTACATCCAATTTGGAATCTAAAGAAAGGAGAATATACCTTAAAGGATTATTCTCTTTTATTTGGAAAGCCAAATTAGGATGATTCAATATCCAAATAGAAAAGAAAATACCCCTCTTAGGGATGAGTTTCTTTTCATTTGGATATCCAGAACCTGGCGGACTCAAGAAGCTCGTAGAAGACGAAAAGAAAGAACGAGAAGATTGAAGAAAGAAGATGAAGAAATGAAGATTCAAGGAACAGTATATCCCAGTTAAAAAATCACTTGCGTCATTCTTAGGATTAGAATCCAGGTTTGTTGGCAGTGGTGCCCGACCACTTTACTTTTCTGTAAATTCTGGGTGTAATATGGACATTGGACATTGGATATTATAATTTTGGATTATTAAAATTGATTGTTTACATTGTTTGTGCAGTAGATTTTTTTTTAGGACCTTGCATGCCATGTTTTGTTTTAGCCTGGATTCGAATCGGAGAGATTTTTTTCGTAAGGGTACGCTCAAAATTCTTTTACTTGAAATTCTAATAAAATTTTTAGGTTCACATAGTAACTCTAACGATCTAAGAAGTAAGCTCGGGACCGCCGAGAGTCAGCATAAGCATATTAATACTTTATCTTCCTTGTTAGGCACCTCGCCGCCTGCGGGTTCTGGCAGACCCCGTTCATCCTACTTTGACACCTCCTACTTTTCATCCTTTGACTCGCTAATAAATGTTCAACATTGAGCTTTCACCTTGGAAAATTCCTACTTCTGTTCCTTGTCTTTTACTTTATAGTCAAAGGGTATGAAATCACTGCTTTAATCGAGAGTTTTATTAGGAGTATTCCTCCTAAGATGTAATTAACTATAGGAGCTTGCTCCTATAGGGATTTGAGAACCTTAGACTAAAATAAACCTTGTTTTATTCCTATAAAATAATGGAAGAATCTTTGGGAACGTAGATATTTTTTTAAAAAAACCTTATTTTTAATTTTGAATAGACTTGTAGAATGTTATTATTATCTTTTCAGATAATATAATATTATACTTGTTATATTCAACTTTAGAAATAATGAGTTTTATAAAACTCATTCTCGCTTTTGGGTATCTTGAAGAAATTTATGTTCGTATTTTAAGATGATATAATATTCTTCTTGCCATATCTAAATAAAAGAATGAATAAACTTTTTTTCAAAAAATGTATTTCTTTCTTTAAACATATTCTATAGAATTTCATGTTCATCTTTTGAGATGATATGTTATTCTTTGAACTATGTTTGATTATAGAAATATCAATTTTCAAAACCCTATTTTGATATTGAATCCATTGTAGAATATTGTGTCGACCTCTCGAGACCGTACTTTATTCTCAATGCAGTATTCGATTACAAAATAGGAGAAATCAAAATCTGCGTGGTGACAATTTTTCCTATCACACCTCAACCTAGATTTTCATCTGCTTCGAGAAAAGCATTTCTCCTCTCTAAAATATATTTAGAAGGAGAATGCATTCATTTTTCTTCTCAATTCCTTAGAGCTTGAGGAATCTAATATGAGCAAGAAAAGCCTCTCTAATACTCCAAGCTAACTATAAACTCTGACCACTGCTTTGCCTTTGTCATCCTTGGTCAATCCGTTTCATGGCTTCGGAAGGACTTCAACAATGAAATTTTTTTTTGAGGAAAATGCAACCAATGCATTAGTATTATTAAAAATAAGGGAAAGAGAAAAAAACTATCCAATGCCATCAGAATCCTCCTTTAGTATAGAAATAAAAAAGGGAGGAACCTTATGAAGCACTAAATCGTCCCAAATGAAAGAGCTAAAGGTTGCATAATTATCACATAGATCTGCTAATTTATTTCAATTCCTATCACTACAATTGAAAATGACATTATGAAAATCTTTAGAAGGTAATTCCAAATCATATTTTTCTTTGTAGAAGACCGATTGAAAAAGATTGATGATGTTGGAGTTGTCACTTTCAATTATGATCCCTTCGTAGTTATGCATCCAATCATGACTACTCCTTTGATTGCTTGAATGGCTTGAAGTTCAAGTCTTGAAATATCCCAATGGAAACATGATTGGCATAAAGCCAACATGAATCGGCCTTTGTAGTCCCAGAATACACCTCTGTTACGGATCAATGGTTTATGATTTTGATGATAGTAAACATTCCTTATTTCTCTGCAATTGCCTTTTTGTGCTAATGTTTCAGGTCCACACGATCAGACTGCAATTTGGAACCAGCTCAAGATTGGGTAGACTAGGTCTGTGTCAGTTTGTAATCTTTTTCCTTTCTTGAGTCTGTTGTATTTGGTGTGGCTATAACTTGGTAGAAATTCTCTTGCTCCCTATATGATTTCTATTTTTGGTAACATCGTCCGGGACGATATTAATATCGGCCTGGACGATCTGTCCAAAATCAGAAACCCTGATTAGGGAATCCTCATTAAGGAAGCCGTCAACAGATCGGCCTGGACGATACTTGTATCAGCCAGGACGTGTTGGTGGAATTTTGGAAAACAGGTTTTGAAAAATATTAGTTTTCTTTGGGGATTTTAAGATTAAGGTTAAGTTCTAATTCTAAGGTCGAATCGACTCGTTAGAAAGAGTATATCACCCCGGAGGGCGAAAATAAACTTTCATAACGGTGTTCAGACTTAGAATTATGAAATCCATCTTGAATATTGTGAGCGGATGCTAAAGAGAAATTCATATGACTCCGAAGGGTCAAAATGAGGTTCAACTGAATATCCAATACAATATTCAAGAAGTGTGATCATTAGGTTCACATCCAAAGTCTTATCAAAGAAAGATGTATCTCCCCGAAGGGAGAAAATATCACTCGATGATAATTCTTTGAATATGATAATAATGATCACTAATATTTTAAATTTTCCCAAAGAAATCCAATTGAATTTTGAAAAATCAATTTTTAAAAATCAGGTGTGTGTGGTTCTAAATCTCCTAAAGGCGCAAGCCCTCGTAGTTAATTACATCGTAGGGAGATAAAATCCCCTACGAAAACTCTCGATTAAAATAGTGGCAAAATTTTGTTTAGAGTTTCTAGGAGTGATATCAAAGTATGAATAGAATTATTGGAAAATCAAAAGGGAATGGATCAAAATTGAACAGTTATTAACGGAGTTAAAGGATGAGAGGTAGGGGACACTTTGAGATTCCAGAACCATCCGGAAATGTCCCAACTTAATCTAAGTGTTGGGCTTTATGTTTTGGATTTGAAATGATATTTAATTAGAGTTGAGCATTTTATTAGAAATTTGGGACTATATTCCCGAAATTTGGGGTCTTATAATCAAAGATCTGCCCCGGAACCTAAATCTATTTTGGACACTAGACCACAGTCGTCCGATCCTAACTAATGTAGTGCAAGGTCTGGACTTACCCCGGCCTGGATTGGGGAGCCAGCTAACCACCTAATCGATTTAAAATACATGAATCCGGTCTTTTTATGAAAGAGTGGTAGGGACGTTATAATTAAAGTTTTGGGGAGGCGGGGCCGACATCTAGAGATTTTCCTAATTGGCCCCTTTGACTTATGTTGGGTGCTAAAATGCTAAGGACTATGAAATTAAAATTTTGACTCTTTAATTTGTATCTAATGCAATGCGTGCTGGTTAACAACCTCAAATCAAATATGCTTGAAATTTTTAAAAACAGGCTTATAAAATAATTTTTTAGAAGACTGGACTTCCCCAGGTCCGGCACCTCGTCCTCATAGGTCAGACTATCCGGACTCTACCCGCAGGCGGGGAAGGGTCTAAAGCAAGGAAAGAGTAATGCAGAAATATGCATGCGACCCCGGGGTCGATCCCCGGCTAATTCCCTAGATTCGTTATCTTTCTATGTTATTTAGACTCACTAAAATTTTAGACTTTCAAGATTATGAGTATAAAACTTTCACACCCTCACGAGCCTCACGTATCCAGGCGAAAACAAAGAGCGGCATGCAATCGCCAAAAAACTAGTAAAAATAAGCAATCCTAAAGGCAATCAATTCATTACATCAAATATTTAACTAATTAATAAATGTCCATAGGCAAAGTTTCCCTACTTATTACAAACCAGAATATTACAGAAAGTAAAGTGGCCGGGCACCACTGACAACAACCCGGATTCTAAACCTAGTAATGACGCAAGTTATCTTGAGTGGGATACTCTCAATCTTCAAATCTTCAAATCTTCAATTTTATTCTTCTTTGGACTCCTTTCCTTCAATCTTCTTGGAATCTTCGTAGCAGATTACCCAAATGGATAAGAGGGCACTTCCCTCTAAAGGGGAAGGCCACTCTTTCCTCTTTGGGTAAGGAAGAGGTATGATCCAAATTTGGATTTCCAAATGGAAAAGGAATGTTCCCTAAAGGGGTATCCCTTCCTCTTTGGAATCCAAGCTTTGGATCTATGTATCCCAACTCAAACTTAACTTTCACAACACTTAACAATTATACAAATTACATTTATATCAAATCAAAAATCTAGACTCATCTGCAGGGTTATCCTAAGCAATTAATATATAAAAAGCAGTTATTCCCAAGCAGTTGTATATGAGCAGAAAAGAAAGTAAACACACTGGCCACGCTCTTTTTATTTGGGGGCTTTAGCAGCTGAAGCACCTGTGCAAAGAGTTTATAATATTTATGCATTTTTTATTTGCCCCCTTTTTATATTGCCCTGCATGAGCGTGGCCACCTGCAGAAAACTATGTCAACATCCAGATCGTACCTAACCTAAGGGTAATCTAGTCGCCAAACACATCAGTCCATCCACAGAGTACAGAAAAAGTAAGCAGACACAGCAAAGCAATTTCATCCACAACATGCAGTGAAAACTACGAAAAAATCCGGCACACAGCAGTAAAGTAAACACCGGCCTAACCTAGATCTAGAGTTGGTTGTCCTAGCACATCATCTAAAGTGTGTGAGAAAGGTCGTGTGGCTGGGGTAGATCCTAAAGTGGGTTATTAATTGAAGTTGTCTAAAAGTTTGGATTTGTTAAGGCTTAGAAGGGGATTTAGATTAAAATTTAAATATTAATGAATTAAGAATTTTAATTGGAAATATTTTAGAAGTTAATTGATTGCTACCTTTGTTTCACACCGAGGCCGTGAAGTTTATTTTACCTTCCTTGGGGCTAAGCTAATAGCCTCGTAGGCCTGGGTTACCCAGTAGCAATCGGGGTTAATTAAATTATTTAAATTGGTTAGAATTAAAAAAGTGGATTAATATAAAAAAAATGAGTTAATTACTGATTTTAAAAGCTAGGTTAATTTAAGTTTGCCATTAATTGATTCGTGGCGTTGTGCCACCAGGCTCGAGGAACCAGCCTCCTTAAGACACCTAGCCCCGCAGCCCGGAGTAGTACAGCCGATAAACCAAATTAATGTAATTGAAATAGAGATTTTAAAGAATGTTAAATAATTAAAGATTAATCTATTTTAAGATCTAACACCCCTTAGAATTCATTCGTGGCGTTGTGCCACCAGGCTCGAGGAACCAGCCTCCTTAGGACACTTAGCCCCGCAGCCCGGAGTAGTCCAGCCAATAAACTTCATCTTTAGGGTGGTTGTTGTGTTTTAAAGGATTTCTTAAATGTTTTAGACATTAATCTAATATTTTCTGAGTTTTAGAATAAATTTGAGCTTTTAGAATATTTTAGAATATTTAATGATTTAATTAAGGGGTTAAAAGTTGAAATTTTGATTAAAACCAAATTCTGGAATGTTTGTATTTTATTCAAATACTAGACCTTACTAAGATCAGTTAGAAGGTATGTACGTTGAAATTGGGTTTTTCTGCATTTTATTACAAAGGTTTGAAGTTTTGAACTAGTTTTAACTACGGTTTGACCAATTTGTTGACTTTTTAAAATATTGCAAATTTCTGGAAATTAATATTTTTAATAAATATTAGACATTACTATGAGTTGAATGCAAGTGAGTTTGGGTGATTTGGATTTTTCTGGAATTAGTTATGGATTATCGAAGTTTGGGCATTTTAATGAATTTTAGGAATTTCTTAATTAGAGGGCCCCTTTTGTGATTTTGCTTCAAACAAATTCCCAATCTCTTGAAAACACCTCCAAAGGTCAGGAATAACTTAAGGAGGGATCCCCAAGTGTTTGGGAGATTTTTTGATTTTTTAATTATTATTAATTAATTATCTCAATTAAACATTGATTTTTTACTTAAAATTAAATTAGGGTTTAAATTGTAGTCAAATCAAGGGGCTTTCAATTATCATAGATTAAGGACTGAATTCTGGTCAGTTTGAGGGTTTATATGTAATTTTTGGATTTAAAATGGATTTATTACAATTTTTAGAAGTTTTAAAGGCTTAATTAAGGGTTTAAGAATTAGAAAATTGATTAGGGGACCTAATGACCTCAAAAATCAGTGAAATTTTCTCTAGGGGTTGAGGGTGTCACTAAGTTCAAATGTTCAAAGTTTCAACTCAAGGGAAAGTGAATCCTAATTATGGAAATTTTTTCTAAGTTTTCTATACATGAGTCCTTAATTATTGTCCTTAAATATGTCACTAATTTTGATGGGCTTGAATCAATGTTTGAACTAACCCTCATACTCAATACACAAGGCATGCATGAACCACATAAACACATTCAATACCTAAATCTAGGAGAGCCTTAGACTAAGTGGTGTGTGCACCTTAAGCATGCAATTAACTAATTAACATAATTAAGACAAAATTAGTGAATAATCAAGGAATCATTATCCACTAATCATCCCCATTAATTCCATTCAAACATGTTCAATCAACATTTAAGATCTCAAATGAAATCTTGAACACTTAAGGATTTACATATATATAGTTTCAAAATATATATTAAAATACATAAATATAAATGGATTTATATATATAAGTAGAAATATATATTATAAAATAATTAAATATATTATTAAAATACATGTTAATGGGTTGAAGGATCCACTGATCTCCATAGAAGTTTGAAAATAATAAAAGATTTTCCTTGTATTTTTCAAAATACTTAATATTTAATTAAATATAAAGAAAGGTTAATAAGCTTCAATAATTCAAAATACCATCAAAATCTATTCAAAAAGTATTGAAATTTTTTTCTGGAGACCATCCATGCACTCAACAACATGCATGCCAAATTTCAGATAAAAATAATTTATATATAATTAATTAAAAATAAAATACATATTTCTGTATTTCTTAAATTACTAATAAAATAATAACCAAAAGAGTTTGATTTTATTTTTAAAATAAACTAGATGAAATTCTGAAAATTTTGATATATTATACTTAATTTTTGGTTATGTATTTGATTTACTGTAATTTTCCAAAGTTTCTGTAATTAAAATCAATTAAAACACATTTTTTCTTAATTAAACGGCGGCGGTCAGACACGCGGCGCGCTGGGATTGGCGGGATCGAAACCGCGTGACGGCGGGGACACGCGTCGGCCGCTGGCCGCTTCACGCGGTTTCCACTTAACCACGTCAGCGGCTCTTGACAGCCATTGGATTAACCGCGGGTTCGATCTAACGGCTGAGATCAGATCCCGCGGTTTGATCTCACCAGGAGAAGATCAAACGGCGGAGCTTCGATCCCGCTGTTTCGAATGGACGGCCCTGATCTCGCCGGACGGCTGATCGAACGACAGATCGAATGCGCAGTCGGATCAGACCGCGGAAGGGCTCGATCTGGACCGTTGATTGAACGATCAACGGTCCAGAAAACGTACACTCACCGGAGACCGTGAGTGACGCCCTAGAGAACGTATTTCGCCTCGTTCTCTCGATCGGATCGATCATTTCACTTGAAATTTTAAACGTAGGTTTAAGACATGAACAGAAATCGTGGGGAATAGTTTGTTTTAGCTAAAACCCTAAAAGCACAAAGCTATTTTGATCTAACTAATGTGAACTAGATCTAGGGTTTTAGGGAGTTATACCGTTAGATCTTCGAAATTTCTGGATTGATGAGCTTGTAGATTGTCCAAGTGAAGATTCCCAGCAAAAATCCAAGCTCGAACGCGTCTGGATCGACTGCTATAGGCTTGGGACGGTCTAGGTGGTGGGTTCGCCGGAGAACTCGCCGCCGGTGACGTGCAACCACTTGGATTTTGTAGTGGGGAGGTAGAGGAAGCTCTGGAGATTCAAAACGAACTAGGAACAGGACTTGAGAGGGCTTGAGTAGTGAGAGATGATTAGGGTTAGAGTGTATGGCATTAAGGCCTTTTCCCCCTATTCAAACGCCCCCAGGCCAAACGGATGGCTGGGATTGACTCACCAGGTCCTTGGATGTTGCCAAGTGTCCCTGGGACAGCCAGAAGGCTGACCCAAAGGCTGGGCACGCCTCAATCCTATTGGACGGCTTTGGGATAAGTGGAGGGGACATTGCCATTTAAGGCTAAACCAGGCCCTGAGCCTGGTTAGGAGAGCTCCAAGTGAGCTTTAGGACATTAAGGGGTCGGCCTAAAGCAGCTTAAATCAAGGGAAAGGAGCTTAGCATGTGATGAAGCCTTCTAGAAGAGTTTTAAGCTTGGGTTTGACCAAGTTGACCAGTCAACTGGTCAATGGGGCTGATGTGGCATCCAAGCAGGTCATGGAGTCTCTCCAAGTGGCTGGATGGGTGTGGCTTGAGCTAGGTTCAATGGGTTGAAAGGTTTGACCATACAAATGGTCCCTTAAGCCTTGAGTTGACTGGTTGACCAGTCAACTCCATCAAGGGTTATGAAATTTTCAATTAGGTGATTCAAATGAGTTGATTAGGTGGATTGGAGGGTGGTTCCAAGAGCCATGTATGTCAAATAGATTAAGAAGGCTTAATGGGCCTTTAATGGGCTTCTAGGCCAAAACTGGTTGACTTGGTCAACCAGTTGGGTTCAGGGGCTAGAAATGGATTCAACAAATTCAGAATGTCAATCTGAGTCTATTGGATGTGGTCCCAGGGTTTGGAGGGGTTGATTTAGTCAAAATCACCATTTGAACCCTTAAGGGCTTGTTTGGTCAACCTGGGTTGACTTGGTCAACCAGGTTGACCCAGGGTCTGGGTTTGGGCTCAACAGGTTTGAAAAGGCATTTGGAGACCATTGAGGGTAGTTCCTGGGTCTGGGGAGGTCAAATTGATCAAAATCCCTATTTGAGTCCCTAAGGGCCTGTTTGGTCAACCTGGGTTGACTTGGTCAACCAGGTTGACCCAGGGTCTGGGTTTGGGCTCAACAGGTTTGAAATGATATTTTAAGTTTAATGGAAGTGGTTGGGTGACTTAGAGAAGTCATTTGGGTCAAAACACATGTTTGGACCCTTAAAGGGCCCCTTGGGTCAAACCAGTTGACTTGGTCAACCAGGTTGACTCAAGGGTTGGAAATGGGTTCAAAAGATTTGAAATGACATTTGAAATTTGTCAAAGATGGTTGCATCCCATTTGGAGCTCATTTGGTTTGAAATCCCTATTTGAGCCCCATAGGGGTATTTTGGTCAATTTTGACCTATTGGTCAACTATGGTCAAAAATGGGTCTGGAAAATGCAGTTTACTGCTCAATGGGTTAAATTCAAAGGCCTGGAAGTGATTGGAGGCTTGGATAAGGGTTCCAAGGTCAAGATCTCAAAAGGGTTATGCTCAGTGGCATAAGCTGTAAATATTTGAAGGTTTTACAGCCTTTGGATTTTAATTCAGATTCTGGGGTTAGAGACCTCAGAATGAGCTCAAAATTGGAGGGTAGCCTTTAGAGACATGTCTTATCACTTTGCAAGTGATAGACCCTGAATCAGAGGCCATTTGACTGGGTTTTGAGATGTTTGAAAAAATCTCTGAAAAGGGTGTTTAGGACAGGGCTTTAAAAGTTTGAATTTGAGTTTAAACTTCTGGAATTGGGTTTGATTTGAAGTTTAAATTAATTTGGACTTAAATTGGATAGGGTTTGAAATTCAAATTGGTCACAGGTAGGAATCAAATTGAATTTGGAGTGGATTAAATATAGGAATTGATTTAAAATTGAGGTTGATCAAAGGTAGAGGTTGATTTGAAGTTGGAGTGATCCTAAGATTTAGGAGAGTTCTAAGATCTAGGATTTAAAGGAATCCTAGGCTCTAGAATAAGCTCTAAGGTCTAGTTCTAGGAAAGATCCTAAGGTCTAGAGTGGATCCTAGGGTCTAGGATTAAATCTGGGTTCTGGAAGGGTCTTAGTGACCTCATACAAAAATGAGGTCAACAAATGGACCCCCAATGTGTGTGGTAGAAGGAACTTCTGCTGCACACATTGGCGTTGACCGAATGGAAGTAGAATTTTGGGAGTGAAAGGGAGATCATCTCCCAACCTCAAGCCTATAGGATGCTAATGGAAGGCTTACACCTATTGGACAAGGAAAACTGGTAAAACCAAGGTAGGGAATACCTAACCTTGGGTCTAAAGAAGGGCATCACCCAACCTTAGGTCTACAGGATGCTGATAGAAGACTTACTCCTAGTAGACAAGGAAACTGGAGAAACCAAGGTAGGGAATACCTAGCCTTGGGTCTAAAGAAGGGCATCACCCAACCTTAGGCCTATAGGATGCTGATAGAAGACTTACTCCAAATAGGCAGATTAACTGGGAACCAAAGTAGGGAATACCTAGCTCTGGGTCTAAGGAAGGGCATCACCCAACCTTAGGTCTACAGGATGCTGATAGAAGACTTACTCCTAGTAGACGGATCAACTGGAAACCAAGGTAGGGAATACCTAGCCTTGGGTCTAAGGAAGGGCATCACCCAACCTTAGGCCTATAGGATGCTGATAGAAGACTTACTCCAAATAGGCAGATTAACTGGAAACCAAAGTAGGGAATACCTAGCTTTGGGTCTAAGGAAGGGCATCACCCAACCTTAGGTCTACAGGATGCTGATAGAAGACTTACTCCTAGTAGACGGATCAACTGGAAACCAAGGTAGGGAATACCTAGCCTTGGGTCTAAGGAAGGGCATCACCCAACCTTAGGCCTATAGGATGCTGATAGAAGACTTACTCCAAATAGGCAGATTAACTGGAAACCAAAGTAGGGAATACCTAGCTTTGGGTCTAAGGAAGGGCATCACCCAACCTTAGGTCTACAGGATGCTGATAGAAGACTTACTCCTAGTAGACGGATCAACTGGAAACCAAGGTAGGGAATACCTAGCCTTGGGTCTAAGGAAGGGCATCACCCAACCTTAGGCCTATAGGATGCTGATAGAAGACTTACTCCATATAGGCAGATTAACTGGAAATCAAAGTAGGGAATACCTAGCTTTGGTTCTAAGGAAGGGCATCACCCAACCTTAGGTCTACAGGATGCTGATAGAAGACTTACTCCTAGTAGACGGATCAACTTGAAACCAAGGTAGGGAATACCTAGCCTTGGGTCTAAGGAAGGGCATCACCCAACCTTAGGCCTATAGGATGCTGATAGAAGACTTACTCCAAATAGGCAGATTAACTGGCAAACTAGGATGGTGCCACGAAGGGCGTACTCCATCACTAGCGAATGGGAATCAGGATGGTGCCACGAAGGGCGTACTCCACCACTAATCCCCGAGTGAAATGCCAGGGTGGTGCCACAGAGGGCGTACTCCACCACTAGCGGGTCTAATCCTAAGGGAAGGAAGGACCTAACCTTAAGGAAAAGGCGAAGAGCGTAAAAAAAAAAAAGACTTAAAAAAAGGTAGAATCAAGTTATGAATCAAGAAAAGAAAATTTTATTAATTGATAAAATGAGCTACATCAAGCATAGTATTTCTTAAGGAAACGCCCGTTGACAGGTAGCATTGGGTGGTTCCCTTTACAATCTACTAACTGATACGAGCCTCCTTCGTAGACAGTCTCTATAACGAAGGGTCCTTCCCATGTAGGTTCAAATTTGCCTCCCAACTTCCGATGGGCCAAGATAGGCCTCCGAAGGACCAATACCAAGTCTCCCGCTTGGAAGGTCCTAGGTCGCACTAACTTATCATGGGCTTGAACCATACGGGATTTATACAACTCTAAACTTTGTTGAGCTTGGAGACGTCGCTCTTCAAGGCCTTCGAGTTCTTCCAATCGTAGTTTTGCATTTTGTTCATTGGTAATTTGATTCTGAACTGCAATTCTAAGCGAAGGGATTTGTATTTCCAAGGGTAGAACAGCCTCAGATCCATACACTAGTGCAAACGGGGTGGATTGGGTCGGGGTTCTATAAGTGGTACGATAAGCCCACAGAGCTTCCACCAACCGCTCATCCCACTGCCGTTTGTTATCATCAAGGGTCTTTTTGACAATTTGCACCAAGGTTTTGTTGAAGGCCTCGGCCAATCCATTCGCCCGAGGGTAATAGATCGTCGAATATCTCCAATCAATATTATGGCGCCTTACGAAACTATTGATTTTTGTAGACTTGAATGCGGACCCATTATCGGATATGATTCTGCGGGGTACGCCGAATCGATATACAATATGGTCACGAAAGAATTTTAAGACATGGTGTGATATTACGTTTCGTAGGGGAATTGCTTCCGCCCATTTTGAAAAGTAATCAGTCGCTGCTAATATGAAACGATGACCTCTCGCAGAGGGAGGGTCAATCGGCCCAATGATATCCGTGCCCCAACTTTCAAAGGGCCACGAGGCTATCGTAGGGTGTAACACTTTAGGCGGCTGATGTAAAACCACACCATGGACCTGACATTGATGACAGTGCTTTACAGTATTCATGCAATCGTCAATCATTGTAGGCCAGTAGTATCCAAGTCTTTTAATCTTTAATTTCATTTTTGGACCCGATTGATGAGCACCGCACAGTCCTGAATGAACTTCATTAACAATTTTCTGGGCTTCTCGCTTGTTCAAACAGCGCAGCCACATGTGATCAAAGGACCGACGGTACAACAGATCGTTAACTAGTGCATATGATAGGGCACATTTCTTAATCTGGTTGGAGAGTGATTTATCCCGGGGAAGCTTCCCTTCTTTAAGGTAATCGACTAAGGGTCGTCTCCAATCGCCTTCTTCGTCAGTTGTCGAAGAGGCAGAAAGGATCTGAAGGGGAGTCTTACTAATGTGTTCCAAATCTATAAGGGAGAGAGTCTTACGACCCTGTATCTCTATAGGGATGGAATCCTCCTCAGGACATGCAAATTCCTTTGCAAGTTTTGCTAAGGCATCCGCCGCAGAATTGCTTCCACGGGGAACCCTATACAAAGTAGCAATGGGAATTTGTTCCAACAAGTGAAGCGTGTATTGGTGATATTTTAGGAGATTTGGATTCAAGACTTTATTGAAAGTTCGATGGGGATGTTAAGCCCTATGAACTTAGTCCCAAACTAACCAAGAGGGGGGGTGAATTGGTATTTTAAAAACTTCTCTTTAAAACAAAGAAATAAAGTAACATAAAACCAAATCACACCACGAAAATAATGCGGAATTAAACGTGCGGAAGCAAGAAAAGAAACACAGAGATTTATAGTGGTTCGGTCGACTCGACCTACGTCCACTCCTTGGAGGCACCCTCCAAGTATTGCACTAAACAAAAAGTGACTCTCCTTTAGCCCCCCACGGCTAGGTGGAGAAACCCTCACAAGAACCTCCTTTTTGCCACCCCGGCAAGGCAGAGAACCTATCTCCTTTTGCTTCCTCCTGAAGCCGGCAGAGAACCAGAACCAACGGCACAACTCCTTACCTCTACCGACCCTTCCACGGACGAGAAACTCTAGACGAAGACGACGCAGAGAGATCCTTGAAGCAACCCTTGTGAAACCTCTCACAAGCTCCCCCTCACAAGATCCTCTCTCTCTCTTCTCTCTCTCTTTCTCTCCTCAAGGTCTTCTCAGGTCAAGGCAGCAGCCAAAGGTCTTGAAAAACGTTGAACAAGAGCTCTTTAAATAGAAGAGCTTCAAAAGAGCTCATTAATTGCAAGTTGCCGACAATATCGTCCAGGCCGATCTGGACTTCGGCCTGGCCGATCAGTACAAATTAATGAAGATCGGCCAGAGCATAGCCCTGAATGGAAAACAGGACGATTGAAAATTAGCTTGATCGTCCAGGCCGATCTCACGATCGTCCTGGCCGATCAGTTCAAATCAGACGAAAATCGTCCTGACAATAGCCCTGAATACGGGCTGGCCGATACTGATCGTCCTGAAGTAACTTAAGGTTTTTGACTGGATCGTCCTGGCCGATCCTGCGATCGTCCAGGACGATATGATCGTATCAATCATCCTTAATTACTTCCTTAATTTCCTGAACAATTATGGCATAATTTGTGAATATCGTCCAGGCCGATCCGAGGATCGTCCTGGCCGATAATTTAAAGATATGCTATACCATACTTGTCTATGGCGGCTACTTCTTTCTGTTTTGAGCTTATCGTCCTGGCCGATACACGTATCGTCCAGGACGATCGGTTAACGTTGGCTGCCTTAATCAAGAATCCTTAATTAGACTTTCTGTTTTAAGCTGATCGTCCAGGCCGATCAAAGATATCGTCCTGGCCGATATGAGTAAAAACAGAATTTCTAATTCTCTCAAGTGTGTGTGTGAAGGGTTACAAAGTATCAGTCTTTTTGACTATTACAAGTGGACTCAAAAGGTAAAAATAAAAGTACAGACTGACTCAACCCTAGACCTACGCATTCCTGAACTTGGCTCCTTTTTATTGTCCGATCGTCGATTCCTGAAAAGTTAGAAGCAACAAGCTGTCCAAGAAAAGCAGTGTTTGTCAATCATCAAAACATAAGACATGAAAAATAGATTTGCAACAATCTCCCCCTTTTTGATGATGACAAAACATGTTAAAGGGATTTAATCATAACCATGAAAACATAACCTCATAAACTTCTCCCCCTTTTGACATATCAAAAAGGAGGGTACATGAAAGCATAGTAAAAGAAATTCCCCCTTTTTTTTTTTTTTTTTTTTTTTTTTTTTTTTGAGCATATCAATGATATAGTATTCCATGTGATTGTTTTAAAAATTTGTGAGTTAATGTGTTACCAATCACATTTAATCCATAGAATAGGAGAATATCCGTTCATGGTTTACCCTTAGCCAAAAACGTTGTCTTAGGGTAGAATCGGCTTTTGAAATCAATAACCTAACTCAAATAATTAATTGGATATGAGAAAAAGAATCTACCCACCACTTGGCATAAGGAAAATATCTCCATAAAACAATGAGGTAGATTTGTCACAATCGAATGATAATCGAGATCAAGTCTTTGAGAATCAAAACTTCTAAGTTCTAAAAGATATAAAAAGAGAGAATAGCTTGCTTTTGAGTGGGCTCATTTTATGCCTCTTGTCAATGTTGTGGCGCTTTGCACATCTTTTTATAGATTTTTCAATTTTTGGCGTCTTTGCGCTCCTTTTGTTGGCATCATTGGCCAAATTTTTTTAATTTTTGCAAGCTAGATTCCCTTTTAGACTCTTTTAAAAAAACTTAGTTGTGAATATATCTTCTCAGATATTAGAGAATAGGAGCTCTCTCTCTAACATAGGGAAGAATTACCACAAGCAGGATTAATAATTGAAGACAAGAGTAACGAGGGATCATGAGGTGACAAAAAAACTTTTAATCATTGTAAATATAAGATAGATTTGCTTAAGCAAGCTTTAGAAAGGATCTTAGTTTCATAAGCAATCTTTTATTTTGAGAGAGACTTTTGATTAGAAAAGAAAACTATGCCACTAATACTAAGTTAGGTAAAGAGACACAATCACAAGATATTCATATTATCTAGGGATTAAGTGGATGAAAACATATTAACTACAAATTGTTAAAGACAAGACAAGAGATATCATATCAGTGAAGATCTAAAACTAAGGTACATGAAAAGAAATAAAAAGGAATAAAAGAAAGAAAAGAAAGTTTTCATGCATTTATGTCAATCACACCCAATCTGGTCCTTAAAGAGCTGAAAGTGTCGAAGGCCAGTGGTTTAGTAAAGATGTCTGCCAGTTGGTTTTCAGTTGTCACATGGTGTAACTCAATGTCTCCTTTAGTCACATGATCTCTAATAAAGTGATGCCTAATATCAATGTGTTTAGTTCTTGAATGTTGGATAGGATTTTTAGAGATGCATATGGCACTAGTGTTGTCACAAAAAATTGAGATGGTGCTTACATGTATTCCTAGATCCAATACCTGTTGTTTCAACCAAAGAACTTGGGCCACACAACTTCCAAGAGCAATGTATTCAGCTTCAGCAGTGGAAAGTGCAACAGAATTTTGCTTTCTACTAGACCAAGAGACCAAGGATTGTCCAATGAATTGACAAGTTCCAGAGGTGCTCTTTCTATCCACCTTGCATCCTGCAAAATCAGAGTCAGAAAAACCAATAATCTCAAAAGAAGTGCTATGTCTAGGGTACCAAATCCCTAATCCTTGTGTCCCCAAAAGGTATCTAAAAATTCTTTTAATAGCAGTCATGTGTGATTCCTTAGGGTCGGCTTGAAACCTAGCACAAAGACAAACACTAAACATAATGTCAGGTCGGCTTGCAGTCAAGTAAAGTAAAGATCCAATCATGCCTCTATACTTCTTCTGATCAACAGACTTACCACTTGGGTCCTTATCCAACGGAGCACTAGAAGTCATGGGAGTGTTAATTGGCTTGGCTTTGTCCATCTCATATTTCTTCAAAATGTCTTTTATGTATTTTGTTTGATTTAGAAAAGTGCCATCTTCCAATTGTTTTATGCTAAACCCCAAAAAGTAAGACAATTCTCCCATTAAACTCATTTCAAACTCTCTACTCATTGTTTTAGAAAAGTCATCACACAAATTTTTATTTGAAGATCCAAAGAGTATATCATCAACATAAATCTGAACAATGAGTAAATCATCTCCAACTTTTTTAAGAAAAAGGGTGGTGTCTACGCTCCCCTTGACAAACTCCCTCTCTAGTAAGAATGTGCTAAGCCTCTCATACCAAGCTCTAGGTGCTTGTTTTAAACCATACAAAGCCTTTTTTAATTTAAACACATGATTTGGAAATTGAGAACTCTCAAAACCTGGAGGTTGTTCTACAAACACATCTTCTTTTATCTCCCCATTTAAAAAGACACTCTTGACATCCATTTGAAAAAGCTTAAATCCTTTATAACAAGCAAAGGCTAATAGCACTCTAATGGCTTCCAATCTAGCTACAGGGGCAAAAGTCTCCTCAAAGTCTATCCCTTCTATTTGATTGTACCCCTTAGCCACTAATCTTGCTTTATTCCTCACCACCACTCCTGAATCATTCACTTTGTTCTTAAATACCCACTTTGTTCCAACTACACTTTGTTCCTTAGGTCTTTCCACAAGTTCCCAAACATCATTCCTTACAAATTGATTCAACTCTTCTTGCATTGCTAACATCCAAAACTCATCAGATAGGGCTTGGTTAATGGTGGTGGGTTCAGTCATAGAGATAAAGGCAGAGTGGTTCACCTCCTTCCTAAGTCCATGTCTAGTCTTAACTCCACTAGAAAGGTCTCCTAAGATCAAATCCTTGGGGTGACTAGTAGAGTATCTCCAATCTTTAGGCAAAGTGTGTGAAGTTTCTCCCCTTTCATTAAAAGTTTCTATTCCTTGGGTGACTCCTTCTACTCCTTCATTGCTTAGGTGCTTATTTCCCTTCCCCAAATTTTCTACTCCACTTGTAATCTCTCCAACATCATCATCATCTACTCCATGCTTCTTATGATCAGACTCATCAAAAACTACATGGGTTGTCTCTTCCACCATCAAGGTTCTCTTGTTAAACACTCTAAAAGATTTCCCAACACTAGAATATCCTAAGAAACTCCTTCATCAGATTTAGGATCAAATTTTCCCAAGTGAGACTTTCCATTATTGTGAATGAAAACTTTACAACCAAAGACATGAAGGTGGGAAAGATTAGGTGTTCTACCCTTAAGGATCTCATAGGGTGTCTTTTCTAATTTGACTCTAACATTCACCCTATTCAACACATAACATGCTGTGTTAACCGCTTCAGCCCAAAAGTATTTTGGAAGTGAATACTCAGCAAGCATGGCTCTAGCGGCTTCCACCAAGGTCCGGTTCTTCCTTTCAGCTACTCCATTCTGCTGAGGAGTCCTAGGAGCTGAAAAATTGTGGCTAATGCCCTTCTCCTCACAAAAATCTCCAAATCTTTCATTTTCAAACTCTCCCCCATGATCACTATGGATGGTCAAAATCTCACATCCTAGCTTCTTCTGAATCCAAGTAGAAAAAGTTTTAAACTCCTCAAAAGACTCATTTTTATGAGAAAGAAATCTAGTCCAAGTGAACCTCGAGTAGTCATCAACAATCACAAAACCATAGACTTTCCCTCCCAAACTTGCTATGCTAATGGGTCCAAACAAATCCATGTGAAGGACTTCTAAAGGTCTAGAGGTGCTAATGTCCTTTATGGGGTGAAAAGAGGAGTGAATTTGCTTTCCTAGTTGACAAGCATCACAAAGGTGGTCTTTTGTAAACTTAAGTTTGGGGACACCTCTAACTAGGTCCTTTTGGGTCACTTTCCTAAGGGTTTTCATACTTGCATGACAAAGCCTCCTGTGCCACAACCAAGAATCATCAATGACAGTTTTTAAGCAAAAAGAAGCAGCACATTCAATGCTATTTAAATCAAGCATATAGACGTTGTTTACCCTCTTTCCCTGCAAAATGGTGTTATTGCTTAAACTTACAATGCATGAATTTGTGAAGAATTGTACGATGAAGCCTTTGTCACAGAATTGACTGATGCTGAGCAAGTTGTGCTTTAATCCATCTACAAGCAAAACATTTTCAATCATAAGGTTCTTGGAATTACCGATTATACCTGCTCCTACCACCTTCCTAGTGGTGTTGTCTCCAAGAGTAACCTTGCCTCCAGTCCTGGATTCTAGTACAACAAACTGGCTAGCATCACCAGTCATATGTCGAGAGCATCCACTGTCCAGGTACCACATACTCTCACGAGGTCTTTTGTGAGAGGCTTCCTGCAAATTATCAAATGTTAGTTTTAGGAACCCAAGCAGGTTTGGGTTCCTTCTTATGAAGAGAAGAATGCAATGCATGTGTGGTATGCTGTGGATCTTGTACCTTAGGTCTCCATACCCAATGTGAACTATGATGAATTGTACAAGTATGTGAGATATGTCCTAGCATGCCACAAGAAAAACATCTAACTCCAGGAAAGGGATTTCTTAAGTGATTTGAGTTATAATGCCTCTCTCTAGGTTTTGGCAATTGATTAATAGTAGAATTCATCCTAGATTTCTTACATGCTTCTAAATCACTTTGAATCTTCAAGTTTGTGTTTTCTAAAATTTCATTTTCAATCCTCAAATTTTTTTCTATTTCTTTTGACTTCTTAAAATCAGATTCAAGAGATATGTGTGATAGTTTCAATGCATCATGCTCTTCAACTAACTTACCATGATTTTTATTTAATTCATCAAATTCATTAAGTAAAGTCATGTGATTTGAATCAATTGTTTGATGGTCCTTAATCAAAATTTCATGCTCTTTTTGTAGATTTAAAAGTTCTAATTTCAAGCTAGCATGAGTTTTCTTTAATTTTCTATATGATGCATGAATTTTTTCTGAAACTTCAAGAAGTTGATCATATGAAAGTTCACATACCTCTTCTTGATCACTTTGATCTTTTCCCATGAAACACAAGTTTGTAGTTTCTTCCTCTGGTTCAGTCTCAGAAGAATCAGTACCAGATTCTGCCCAAAAGCTCCTTTGGTTTTTCTTTTTGTCCTTCCTAGACTTTGCTTTCTCATCACCTTTTCCTTTGCTCGATTGATCTTGAAGTGTAGGACAATCAGATCTTACATGTTCAGGTTTCCTACATTCAAAACAAACAACATCAGAAGATCCTTTAGTATGTTTATGATCCTTACCTTTTCTCCAACTTTGATGATGCTTTTGTTTCTTCCTTAGAAAGCTTTTGAATTGCCTTGTGATGAAGGCAACTCCATCGCTTTCAGACCCGGAAGATTCAGAATCCGATTTGTGTGCCTTCAATGCAATGGTTTTCTCCTTTTTCTTTTCACCTGCATCAAGATTTCTTTGATTCACCCCTTGCTCGTAAGCAATGAGTGAGCCAAGCAAGTTATCAATAGAATAGGTGTTTAAATCTTTAGATTCAGTAATTGCAGTAATTTTTGCATCATAGGATGAAGGCAAGCATCTCAAAATCTTGTTAACTTTTTCATAGTTCGAAAGTTCTTTTCCTAGTGCATGCAATGAGGTAGCAATCTGAGTAAACCTAGTGTACATGTCAGAAATTGATTCATGAGGTTTCATACGAAAAAGTTCGTAGTCATGCAAGAGAATGTTTAAACGGGATTATTTAACTTCATTAGTGCCTTCATAAGTAATGCACAATTTATCCCAAATTTCTTTACCAGTCTTGCAAGTTGAAACACGCATGTAGTCCTCAGATTTTAAAGCACAGAAAAAGCAATTTAAATATTTCGCATTCAATTGAGCTAAATCTCGTTCATCAAAAGTCCATTCGGTAAAAGCAACTTCAGTTTTAAAACCGTTAATTTCACGAGAAGGTGGAGAATAACCTTCTTGAATAAGCATCCACATGCGATAATCAGTAGATTGTAAAAAAGTTGACATGCGAGTTTTCCAGAAATCAAAAGGTAGGTTATCGAACAGAGGAGGTCGGGTAATAGAATACCCTTCCGTAGTGTTGCGATTCCCAAAGTTAGACATGGATCAAATTCAAAAAGTTTTTAAACTTTAATTTTCGAAACAGGCTCTGATACCACTTGAAAGTTCGATGGGGATGTTAAGCCCTATGAACTTAGTCCCAAACTAACCAAGAGGGGGGGTGAATTGGTATTTTAAAAACTTCTCTTTAAAACAAAGAAATAAAGTAACATAAAACTAAATCACACCACGAAAATAATGCGGAATTAAACGTGCGGAAGCAAGAAAAGAAACACAGAGATTTATAGTGGTTCGGTCGACTCGACCTACGTCCACTCCTTGGAGGCACCCTCCAAGTATTGCACTAAACAAAAAGTGACTCTCCTTTAGCCCCCCACGGCTAGGTGGAGAAACCCTCACAAGAACCTCCTTTTTGCCACCCCGGCAAGGCAGAGAACCTATCTCCTTTTGCTTCCTCCTGAAGCCGGCAGAGAACCAGAACCAACGGCACAACTCCTTACCTCTACCGACCCTTCCACGGACGAGAAACTCTAGACGAAGACGACGCAGAGAGATCCTTGAAGCAACCCTTGTGAAACCTCTCACAAGCTCCCCCTCACAAGATCCTCTCTCTCTCTTCTCTCTCTCTTTCTCTCCTCAAGGTCTTCTCAGGTCAAGGCAGCAGCCAAAGGTCTTGAAAAACGTTGAACAAGAGCTCTTTAAATAGAAGAGCTTCAAAAGAGCTCATTAATTGCAAGTTGCCGACAATATCGTCCAGGCCGATCTGGACTTCGGCCTGGCCGATCAGTACAAATTAATGAAGTTCGGCCAGAGCATAGCCCTGAATGGAAAACAGGACGATTGAAAATTAGCTTGATCGTCCAGGCCGATCTCACGATCGTCCTGGCCGATCAGTTCAAATCAGACGAAAATCGTCCTGACAATAGCCCTGAATATGGGCTGGCCGATATTGATCGTCCTGAAGTAACTTAAGGTTTTTGACTGGATCGTCCTGGCCGATCCTGCGATCGTCCAGGACGATATGATCGTATCAATCATCCTTAATTACTTCCTTAATTTCCTGAACAATTATGGCATAATTTGTGAATATCGTCCAGGCCGATCCGAGGATCGTCCTGGCCGATAATTTAAAGATATGCTATACCATACTTGTCTATGGCGGCTACTTCTTTCTATTTTGAGCTTATCGTCCTGGCCGATACACGTATCGTCCAGGACGATCGGTTAACGTTGGCTGTCTTAATCAAGAATCCTTAATTAGACTTTCTGTTTTAAGCTGATCGTCCAGGCCGATCAAAGATATCGTCCTGGCCGATATGAGTAAAAACAGAATTTCTAATTCTCTCAAGTGTGTGTGTGAAGGGTTACAAATTATCAGTCTTTTTGACTATTACAAGTGGACTCAAAAGGTAAAAATAAAAGTACAGACTGACTCAACCCTAGACCTACGCATTCCTGAACTTGGCTCCTTTTTGATTGTCCGATCGTCGATTCCTGAAAAGTTAGAAGCAACAAGCTGTCCAAGAAAAGCAGTGTTTGTCAATCATCAAAACATAAGACATGAAAAATAGATTTGCAACATTTATAAGTTCCGGCGACTTGGTTAATAACTAGTTGGGAATCTCCGAAGATCTTAATCTCTTTAATCTCCATTAGAATTGCAAGTTCCAAACCAGTTATCAGAGCTTCGTATTCAGCTTCGTTGTTTGTGCAAGGCTCCGATAAGTGGTAGGAAAAATGCATCATTCCTTTTTCTGGTGTAATAAAAATTAGACCGACTCCAGCCTTTCCAGGAATTACAGATTGTTGGGTCGCAATCCTACGAGAGGATGCTGCCCCATCAAAATATAATTCCCAGATGGCCTCGCTAGATTCCCCCAAACTCATGATTTGTTCGTCGGGTAAGTCATCATTCAGAGGAGAATCTGCTGGCAGCGGGTGCGCTGCCAGAAAGTCGGCAACAGCCTGTCCTTTCACAGCACGAAGAGGAGTGAAAGTAATCTCAAATTGCAACAATATCATAGACCAGCGAGCTAAACGTCCTGACAACGTAGGTCGGGTCATAAGATATTGCAAAGGATTAACTCTTGAAATCAGACTGATTGAATGGGAGAGCATGTAATGCCTCAGTTTCTGAGCTGCAAAAACTAAAGCAAGACAGTGCTTCTCAATTGACGGATATCGGATTTCAGTAGGAAGGAGTCTTCGACTAAGGTAGTAGAGAGCATTCTCTTTTCCTTCGTCGTTAACTTGAGCTAACAAAGCACCTAAAGACTCATCTAGAGCTGCGGTGTAGAGGATTAATGGCTTTCCGGGAATCGGAGCTGCCAAGACTGGCGGGTTAGAAAGGTATTGTTTGATATCGTCAAAAGCATTCTGACACTTCTCGCCCCATACGAATTTAGTATCCTTTTTCGCAAGGACAGAAAAGGGTTGACATCTCCCGGAAAGATTAGAAATAAACCTCCTTATATATGCCAATCTACCTTGTAGAGACCTTAACTGAGTAAGGCTCTTAGGGGATGGCATATCTAAGATGGCTTCAATTTTAGCAGGATCTATCTCAATTCCGCGGTGCCTTACTACGAATCCTAAGAATTTTCCCGAAGCGACGCCGAAGGCGCACTTCAAGGGGTTCATTTTCAAATCGTAGCGGCGCAACCGTTCGAAAACAACTCTTAAGTCATACAGGTGAGCCTCTTTAACCTTGCTCTTGACAACTAAATCGTCAATATAACATTCAACTTGATTATGAATTAAGTCGTCAAAGATACGGGTCATGGCCCGTTGATAGGTTGCTCCGGCATTCTTTAAGCCGAATGGCATTACCTTATAACAAAAGATTCCAATAGGGGTTCTGAACGCCGTATTTCTCTCATCTTCAGGGGCCATCTTGATTTGGTTATAACCCGACGAGCCATCCATGAAGGAGAAAATAGCATGTGAGGAGGCAATGTCCACCATGAGTTCTGGTATTGGTAGGGGGAACTCATCCTTAGGGCATGCCTTATTCAGATCCCTATAGTCGACACAAATCCGAATCTGACCATTTTTCTTTCGAACTGGCACGACGCTGGCCACCCAAGAGGGGTATTGTTCCTCTCGAATGAATCCGGCCTCTGCCAATTTCTTAACTTCAGAAACGACTTGTTGCTCAATCTCTAAGCGCATGCGTCGAGGAGCTTGTTTAACAGGGATGGCATCATGCCGAACTCCAAGTTTGTGAACTGCTATCTCAGCAGGCAAACCTGGCATTTCGTCATATGTCCAGGCAAAGCAATCCCTAAACTCGAATAACAATTGGATTAAGTCTCGGGTTTCACCCTCGCTTAACAGAGTACTTATAAAAATCGGATGGGGGTCATCATCGTTTCCCAAGTTAATTTCTCTTAACTCATCGACTGTCGACTTAATTTCCTCTTCAAATTCAGGGGGTGCATCCCGAACTTGAAGATCATCGGGATCGTCTAAAGTCTCCAAACAGAGTCCATCCAAAGGACAAGGAGGATCTGTAGGGACATTTGGAGAATCGAGATGGTAGGTTATCATTAGGCAATACTCATCATCATCGAATGAACTAACTGTTCCAAAGCCAATACCACTTGTTGGATTTTTATTTACTTTGTTCGCCAAATATTCTCGTGGTATCTAGCTTGACCCTTAGTCCATCGGTATGGTATAGAACCTTTAGAAAAAGTATTTTTTACACAAACAGGGAAGTAGCCGAAAGGTAATTCCATTAATTCATTAAAATCTGCCTCCTCAAGGGTTACATCACCTTCGTCCCTTGCGGAGGAGGAGCCAGGAAAGAATTTCTGGACTTTCTTAACTTCACCATCCAAGTTGGGGGCCACTTTGACTTCCAACCCTACAACCCTGCCTGCCGACAGTGGGGTCAGAGAAAGGGCCTCAATCTTTCTAGTGAGCTTTTCATACATTGTTAATTCAGGCTCGTCACTTTTAACTTTTGAAATATCTACCTCAGGGTCACTGTCCTGGTCTAAGGTGAGACCAAATTTTGGAGGAGTATTTATGTTTGATAATCAAGAGAGAGGGCAGCACCTTAACTTTCTAGCTCATTATCAGAATCTGATTCCAAATCAATGTATACGGGTGTTGTTCTCCTGTCTAATGAAGCGCGGCCTCGACCTCGTGCCCTTAAAGCCATCCTCCCACCTCTTTGAGGTAATGTGCTTGAAGGTCTAAGGACAACAATATCAGAGTCGTCTTCACTACTCGATTGAATCATTTCTTGAATGATATTCTTATCTTTTTCTTTCTTTTGGTTGAATTTTTGTTCAACCATTTTCTCCTCAAATTTGATCTCTAATTTAGAACGGGACGAGGACCCTTTTGGTACAAAATATGCAGCATCTTCGTAGATCCCAATTTCTTGAATCGAGAATGGTTGCAAATCACCCTTAATCACATGTTCAATGCCATCCCGTTGATACTTAATGCATTGGTGCAGGGTAGATGGAACCATTCTATATTCGTGAATCCAAGGTCTACCTAGAAGTGCGTTAAAGGACGTAGTTGAATCAATTATATGAAATTTAGCTTCAGTTTTTAAACCTCCTATTTCCAGGAGTAGAGTGATTGAACCTAAAGCTCTCTCGCCCTTCTCGTTGAACCCACGAAGCACCAACCTGTCGGTTGAAAGCTTGCTAGTATCAACTCTGAGGTAAGCAAGGGTCTTTATGTTCATCACGTTGACCGATGCACCCGGATCAACAAGGACTCTTGATAACTTGAAATTTCCCACATCTACAGTAATGTAGAGGGGACGATTGTGGTCAGCAGTTCTCAAGAGTAAATCTTCGTCTGAAAAGGTAACCCCAGGGACCTCTTTGAAGTAGAGAGCCTCACCTTCTAAAGTTGCAGCCAACTGTGTTAAGCAAATCTCGGGATCGAGAAGTGCTTTAATTAGAGACTCCCTCATTTCTTTGGAAAGAAGGAGGGCGTCATAAATACTTAATTTTGCTGGCAACTTCCTAAGGTGGGCTAGAACATTGTAATCAACCTTAGGAACGACAGACTCGAAACCCGGAGGAATTAAAGGGAATTCTGGTTGTTGAGAGGAATCCGGACTTAGATTTTCGAATGAAGGTTGCTTGCCTTTATCCTGAGGAGGCAACCTAGGGGGTAAGACTTTACCGCCACGGAGTTGCACCTGCTCGACGTCTTCGGGCGGGCAAACTAGGGCAGTGTCTACACACACCATGGGTGTTGGATCATCATCTTCTGAAAGCGAGTCAGAATCTGAAAGTTCTATCAAGATAGGATTTCCTTGAAAATTAATCTGAGGGAAATCACTTTCTGATAAAGCTTCATATTCGACCTCTTCTTGAATAGTCGATTCAGGGAGGTCAGTTTGATTAACCTCAATATTCGTTTCATTAGGAGTTTGATTCAAAGCAGGAGAGTCATCAATTTGCATTTGAGATTCATGGTTAATCATCAAGACAGAAGTAGAAGGATGTTTTTTATTCATCTTCTGACCCTTCGCCTTTGATGGGGCAAAGTAAAAATCAGATAACAAAAGAGGGGAAAGGGTTTTAACACCACCATCCGCCCTTCTAATACATCTCTCATCTACACACTTCCTCTCTACAAAATCAGATTTCTCTTCTTTCACATTTTTCTCAGTAGTTCCTAAGACTACTGGAGAGGGAAGTGGCTCAACATCCTTCTGCGAAGCGTCCAGGTCAACTTTCCACACCGGGGCCTGGGCTATCGTAGTCAGCTGTTGAGAAAGACGAAAAGACTTGTTAATCGACTTTTTAAGTGCCCGGGACAAAGCAATGTCCCAACCATCTTCAACAAAACAAGAAGAGTTAAGAGGATTACCTGAAATGGTCTTAATTGAAGCCTTTTCTGGATCGACCAAGTATTCCTTAGGTATTATGATGTTACCTTGGGTGTAGTTCCTCTCAAGCCAATCTTTGAACACAACGCAGTCCTCAAGAGGGTGACTAAGCATCCTGTGGTACGGGCAATACTTGGGATCATCTTTCTTGCTCTCATCCTCAGGCCTTCTAGCCTCTGGCAACTGAAAATCTGGTTTCTTTAACAGACTTCTGAAGATCTTCTAAACTGACTCCCTTTTAAATGGATAAGGCTTTGCCAATCTCTCTCTAAAAGGGATGAAAGAGGGATCTCTAGTATGTTGAGGAACTATCTGAAAGGGCTGCTTCTGAGGCGGCTGTGGTGGAAGTGGAGTGCTAGGCTGACTAATCACTGGCCTCTTTCCTTTATCTACTGCTGAGACCACAGCTTTCTTTTCAAATGTCTTCACCAGTTTTGGACCCTTCCTTTCCTCAGACTGCTCTCGTAAGAATGGCATCCTAGGAGCCTCTTCCTGCAAATTGCTAGCCTTTTTATATGTTCTTCATCTCTATCTTTCACAGACTCATCTGACTCTGACTCAACAGCATGCGGATCATCATCTTTAACAAATCGGTGCTTGCTGGGCTCAGCTTCTTTATTAGATCCTCTAGTTTCAACCACATGAATGCCCCCAACATAATCATCTTCATCTCCAAGGAGATCATCCATATCAGGGTCGAAAGAAGCCGTTCCTTCTTTGTTCAACAAGATGTTCCTTATTTCTTGGACTACCTCCTCGACCGGTCTATCCCCAATCGATTTAGGGTCAAGGGGTAAGTATCCTTTATACTCAGCCATATCAAACAACTCTTCAGAATCCATAAGGGCAATGATTTCTGTAAGTTTTGGATTAGGATCTGGTTGAGACTTTGTATCCGGTTCATCTTCCATTTCTAAATCCTGGTCAACTCTCTCCTCTTCGACTATCCCAAAGCTGGTAGTCAGAAGAGTGGCATCCTCTACAGGGAGGGGGACATATTCCTCAGGAGAAGTAGGAGCTTGTAAAGTGATAGTTCCCACATCTGGTAAGGTAAGGTCCTCAGACACCTGACTAAGGGGCCTAGGAATGACACTCGAACTTTGGGGATCATCAACTGGGGTAGCAGGAACGGTGACTATTGGATCCGGAATCAAACTGGCTGTGGCAGGGCTATCAACTGTAACAACTGGAGTACTAGCCTGAACATCCATCAATTCAACTGCACTCGGAGCGGGGTTGGCTGAAACTCGTTGGAGCTGCAGAATGAACTTAGAAGTTCTAGGAGGTGGTGGCAGACTCTCCAACTTGGTTCTCTTTGGCACATATCTCCTTTCAGGAGATTTAGGTCTTTTTCCTTTAAGGTCCACAGACTTTTGAACTTCAACCCCCTTTGGTTTGACAATCACAGAGGCCAATCTTACAGGTTTATGTGAGGGTACCGGGGGTCTACCAGTAGAGTGGCGGCCTCTCTCGGACCCAGTCAAGACAATACCCTCTGTTTGAGAGGACAGAGGGCGTGGCACCCAGTGATATCCATCAACCAGTACCGAAGTAGCAGGCTGTCTAGCATACTTCTTATTCTTCCTAACGAATTGAGGGGTTAAATTCTTTGTACCGTCGGTCCTTTGATCACATGTGGCTGCGCTGTTTGAACAAGCGAGAAGCCCAGAAAATTGTTAATGAAGTTCATTCAGGACTGTGCGGTGCTCATCAATCGGGTCCAAAAATGAAATTAAAGATTAAAAGACTTGGATACTACTGGCCTACAATGATTGACGATTGCATGAATACTGCAAAGCACTGTCATCAATGTCAGGTCCATGGTGTGGTTTTACATCAGCCACCTAATGTGTTACACCCTACGATAGCCTCGTGGCCCTTTGAAAGTTGGGGCACGGATATCATTGGGCCGATTGACCCTCCCTCTGCGAGAGGTCATCGTTTCATATTAGCAGCGACTGATTACTTTTCAAAATGGGCGGAAGCAATTCCCCTACGAAACGTAACATCACACCATGTCTTAAAATTCTTTCGTGACCATATTGTATATCGATTCGGCGTACCCCACAGAATCATATCCGATAATGGGTCCGCATTCAAGTCTACAAAAATCAATAGTTTCGAAAGGCGCCATAATATTGATTGGAGATATTCGACGATCTATTACCCTCGGGCGAATGGATTGGCCGAGGCCTTCAACAAAACCTTGGTGCAAATTGTCAAAAAGACCCTTGATGATAACAAACGGCAGTGGGATGAGCGGTTGGTGGAAGCTCTGTGGGCTTATCGTACCACTTATAGAACCCCGACCCAATCCACCCCGTTTGCACAAGTGTATGGATCTGAGGCTGTTCTACCCTTGGAAATACAAATCCCTTCGCTTAGAATTGCAGTTCAGAATCAAATTACCAATGTACAAAATGCAAAACTACGATTGGAAGAACTCGAAGGCCTTGAAGAGCGACGTCTCCAAGCTCAACAAAGTTTAGAGTTGTATAAATCCCATATGGTTCAAGCCCATGATAAGTTAGTGCGACCTAGGACCTTCCAAGCGGGAGACTTGGTATTGGTCCTTCGGAGGCCTATCTTGGCCCATCGGAAGTTGGGAGGCAAATTTGAACCTACATGGGAAGGACCCTTCGTTATAGAGACTGTCTACGAAGGAGGCTCGTATCAGTTAGTAGATTGTAAAGGGAACCACCCAATGCTACCTGTCAACGGGCGTTTCCTTAAGAAATACTATGCTTGATGTAGCTCATTTTATCAATTAATAAAATTTTCTTTTCTTGATTCATAACTTGATTCTACCTTTTTTAAGTCTTTTTTTTTTTACGCTCTTCGCCTTTTCCTTAAGGTTAGGTCCTTCCTTCCCTTAGGATTAGACCCGCTAGTGGTGGAGTACGCCCTCTGTGGCACCACCCTGGCATTTCACTCGGGGATTAGTGGTGGAGTACGCCCTTCGTGGCACCATCCTGATTCCCATTCGCTAGTGATGGAGTACGCCCTTCGTGGCACCATCCTAGTTTGCCAGTTAATCTGCCTATTTGGAGTAAGTCTTCTATCAGCATCCTATAGGCCTAAGGTTGGGTGATGCCCTTCCTTAGACCCAAGGCTAGGTATTCCCTACCTTGGTTTCCAGTTGATCCGTCTACTAGGAGTAAGTCTTCTATCAGCATCCTGTAGACCTAAGGTTGGGTGATGCCCTTCCTTAGACCCAAAGCTAGGTATTCCCTACTTTGGTTTCCAGTTAATCTGCCTATTTGGAGTAAGTCTTCTATCAGCATCCTATAGGCCTAAGGTTGGGTGATGCCCTTCCTTAGACCCAAGGCTAGGTATTCCCTACCTTGGTTTCCAGTTGATCCGTCTACTAGGAGTAAGTCTTCTATCAGCATCCTGTAGACCTAAGGTTGGGTGATGCCCTTCCTTAGACCCAAAGCTAGGTATTCCCTACTTTGGTTTCCAGTTAATCTGCCTATTTGGAGTAAGTCTTCTATCAGCATCCTATAGGCCTAAGGTTGGGTGATGCCCTTCCTTAGACCCAAGGCTAGGTATTCCCTACCTTGGTTTCCAGTTGATCCGTCTACTAGGAGTAAGTCTTCTATCAGCATCCTGTAGACCTAAGGTTGGGTGATGCCCTTCCTTAGACCCAGAGCTAGGTATTCCCTACTTTGGTTCCCAGTTAATCTGCCTATTTGGAGTAAGTCTTCTATCAGCATCCTATAGGCCTAAGATTGGGTGATGCCCTTCTTTAGACCCAAGGCTAGGTATTCCCTACCTTGGTTTCTCCAGTTTCCTTGTCTACTAGGAGTAAGTCTTCTATCAGCATCCTGTAGACCTAAGGTTGGGTGATGCCCTTCTTTAGACCCAAGGTTAGGTATTCCCTACCTTGGTTTTACCAGTTTTCCTTGTCCAATAGGTGTAAGCCTTCCATTAGCATCCTATAGGCTTGAGGTTGGGAGATGATCTCCCTTTCACTCCCAAAATTCTACTTCCATTCGGTCAACGCCAATGTGTGCAGCAGAAGTTCCTTCTACCACACACATTGGGGGTCCATTTGTTGACCTCATTTTTGTATGAGGTCACTAAGACCCTTCCAGAAGCCAGATTTAATCCTAGACCCTAGGATCCACTCTAGACCTTAGGATCTTTCCTAGAACTAGACCTTAGAGCTTATTCTAGAGCCTAGGATTCCTTTAAATCCTAGATCTTAGAACTCTCCTAAATCTTAGGATCACTCCAACTTCAAATCAACCTCTACCTTGATCAACCTCAATTTTAAATCAATTCCTATATTTAATCCACTCCAAATTCAATTTGATTCCTACCTGTGACCAATTTGAATTTCAAACCCTATCCAATTTAAGTCCAAATTAATTTAAACTTCAAATCAAACCAATTCCAGAAGTTTAAACTCAAATTCAAACTTTTAAAGCCCTGTCCTAAACACCCTTTTCAGAGATTTTTCAAACATCTCAAAACCCAGTCAAATGGCCTCTGATTCAGGGTCTATCACTTGCAAAGTGATAAGACATGTCTCTAAAGGCTACCCTCCAATTTTGAGCTCATTCTGAGGTCTCTAACCCCAGAATCTGAATTAAAATCCAAAGGCTATAAAACCTTCAAATATTTACAGCTTATGCCACTGAGCATAACCCTTTTGAGATCTTGACCTTGGAACCCTTATCCAAGCCTCCAATCACTTCCAGGCCTTTGAATTTAACCCATTGAGCAGTAAATTGCATTTTCCAGACCCATTTTTGACCATAGTTGACCAATAGGTCAAAATTGACCAAAATACCCCTATGGGGCTCAAATAGGGATTTCAAACCAAATGAGCTCCAAATGGGATGCAACCACCTTTGACAAATTTCAAATGTCATTTCAAATCTTTTGAACCCATTTCCAACCCTTGAGTCAACCTGGTTGACCAAGTCAACTGGTTTGACCCAAGGGGCCCTTTAAGGGTCCAAACATGTGTTTTGACCCAAATGACTTCTCTAAGTCACCCAACCACTTCCATTAAACTTAAAATATCATTTCAAACCTGTTGAGCCCAAACCCAGACCCTGGGTCAACCTGGTTGACCAAGTCAACCCAGGTTGACCAAACAGGCCCTTAGGGACTCAAATAGGGATTTTGATCAATTTGACCTCCCCAGACCCAGGAACTACCCTCAATGGTCTCCAAATGCCTTTTCAAACCTGTTGAGCCAAACCCAGACCCTGGGTCAACCTGGTTGACCAAGTCAACCCAGGTTGACCAAACAAGCCCTTAAGGGTTCAAATGGTGATTTTGACCAAATCAACCCCTCCAAACCCTGGGACCACATCCAATAGACTCAGATTGACATTCTGAATTTGTTGAATCCATTTCTAGCCCCTGAACCCAACTGGTTGACCAAGTCAACCAGTTTTGGCCTAGAAGCCCATTAAAGGCCCATTAAGCCTTCTTAATCTATTTGACATACATGGCTCTTGGAACCACCCTCCAATCCACCTAATCAACTCATTTGAATCACCTAATTGAAAATTTCATAACCCTTGATGGAGTTGACTGGTCAACCAGTCAACTCAAGGCTTAAGGGACCATTTGTATGGTCAAACCTTTCAACCCATTGAACCTAGCTCAAGCCACACCCATCCAGCCACTTGGAGAGACTCCATGACCTGCTTGGATGCCACATCAGCCCCATTGACCAGTTGACTGGTCAACTTGGTCAAACCCAAGCTTAAAACTCTTCTAGAAGGCTTCATCACATGCTAAGCTCCTTTCCCTTGATTTAAGCTGCTTTAGGCCGACCCCTTAATGTCCTAAAGCTCACTTGGAGCTCTCCTAACCAGGCTCAGGGCCTGGTTTAGCCTTAAATGGCAATGTCCCCTCCACTTATCCCAAAGCCGTCCAATAGGATTGAGGCGTGCCCAGCCTTTGGGTCAGCCTTCTGGCTGTCCCAGGGACACTTGGCAACATCCAAGGACCTGGTGAGTCAATCCCAGCCATCCGTTTGGCCTGGGGGCGTTTGAATAGGGGGAAAAGGCCTTAATGCCATACACTCTAACCCTAATCATCTCTCACTACTCAAGCCCTCTCAAGTCCTATTCCCAGTTCGTTTTGAATCTCCAGAGCTTCCTCTACCTCCCCACTACAAAATCCAAGTGGTTGCACGTCACCGGCGGCGAGTTCTCCGGCGAACCCACCACCTAGACCGTCCCAAGCCTATAGCAGTCGATCCAGACGCGTTCGAGCTTGGATTTTTGCTGGGAATCTTCACTTGGACAATCTACAAGCTCATCAATTCAGAAATTTCGAAGATCTAACGGTATAACTCCCTAAAACCCTAGATCTAGTTCACATTAGTTAGATCTAAATAGCTTTGTGCTTTTAGGGTTTTAGCTAAAACAAACTATTCCCCACGATTTCTGTTCATGTCTTAAACCTACGTTTAAAATTTCAAGTGAAATGATCGATCCGATCGAGAGAACGAGGCGAAATACGTTCTCTAGGGCGTCACTCACGGTCTCCGGTGAGTGTACATTTTCTGGACCGTTGATCGTTCA
>CM028342.1:21293628-21662499 GCA_016618105.1 Dendrobium huoshanense
ATTGATTCAAAATGATTGTAACAAATGCAACCTATTCGCAAGCAAAGATTGAGTGGAAAATGCAATAATATGTCTTCAATGAGATGCATAATCTACTTATAGATGGCAATGAGCAACTACACATAATGACTTCAAACATTCAAGTGTATTCAAATAAACACCATGCAGACAAATGTTAACCATGCAAATAAATGTACAAGGACTTGTGATAGAAGCGGAATACTGCATACAAATTGTTCGCGAACAATGATACAAGACCTCCAAATAAGCATCAATGAAGAAGACACAATACAAGTGGCAAATAAACTCTCAATGCATATGAAAACTGAATAAACTCTCAAAGCATACTAATGATGAACATCAGTGAATGAAGGAGGTCGACATGCAACAAATGTAACAAGTTGCAATGCATGCAACAGATCATGTAAAAGAGAAGTTTCCTACATTTGCAATGCATACAACGACCCTACTAGTGAAGCAAGAGATTGTGAAAGATTTAACCTCCTCTTTACCGACGCCAACTAATTCGCAAATAAGTGCACATTAACTTGCTTACTAGCATCGATGGCTGATGTGTTTTATTTGGGAATAACGACAATTGAAGTATTGTGAGTGTGGGAAAGTTATATGTAGATACGAATGCATATGCTATCTACAAGAGCCAAAGACTCGTAGTAAATATAGATACATATAAGTAATTATAAGATTGCCATGCATATAATAGTTGACCTACAAGATAAAGAGGTGGAAGTAATTATCTGGCAATACATGCAGAATTCCCATCTGCAAACAACAATATTGGATATACCACAAAGTCACAAACATGACGGACCCTTTATAAATAAAAGCATGTATTCAGCATGCCATCTATGGGCAATTGTAAAAGCTTGTAACACAGTTATTCACTTACTGACTAGTATGAATAGTTTAACTTGTGCAGAAATGAAAGGGGTAGGTTATGTTTGAATAGTTGCTATTTGAATGATTTATATTTGTGCAACTTATGTAGTTTTGATGATTCCAAACATTATTGTTCAGATGTATAATTATCTCCTAACAATTTAGAAGATTTGCACTTGCTCTTGTGTGTACTAACATTTCAGGAAAATCAGACTCCAGACTACGAAAACTTCAAATCAAATTCAACATGAGAAATTTTGTTTATTTGAAGTGTCTTTTCTTTGAATTAATTTTGAAAAGGAGTGATTGTAATTGAGTGAATAAAATCTCTCACACACAAACTAAGGAGATCTTGAAATTCTATACTGATCGTACAGGACGATATATATCGTACTGGACGATCTGTCAGTTATCTCCTATAGAGCATTTGGAACGAATAGGAACTTGCTTCGAAAAATTTTTCTAAGTCCTATTCGTCCAGGACGAATTTTTATATCGTCCCCGGCGATGGGCGCTCTGGAAAATTTTCGTACAGACGAAAATAAATATCGTACCGGACGAACAGCTCTCTGGAAAATTTTCGTCCAGACGAAACCAAATTATCGTCCCCGGCGATGGGCGCTCTGGAAAATTTTCGTCCAGACGAAATAAATCATCGTCCAGGACGATCGGCTCTCTTGAAAATTTTCGTCCAGACGAACATATTTTCGTCCAAACGATAAACCGACTTAGGACAGTTTTTAGCAGTTTCTAGAACCGACCTTGTAATAACCGTTCGTACTGGACGAACCTAGTTCGTACAGGACGATCAGCTGTACGAAGTCATTTCGTACACATATACAAATTGGGTCGTTTCAGATCGTTTAAGTAAAATCGTCCAGGACGATCCACGATCGTACCGGACGATCCACTGCGTACAGAATTGAAAACTTGCAGTTTTTGGGCGGTTTTTCATGTCTTTTGTATAAATACTTCAAATTAGACTGCCACCCAATCTTTTTGTCAATTGATCTTCGTGCCTATTGAGAGAATAGTCAAGGGGAGAGTGGAAGAGAGCATTCAAAGGAGGATTTCTACCATTGGAGCAAGAAGGCTTCACTTGGATTGCTAAGGTAAGAATCTCTACTTGTGAAATTGGATTTCTTCACTCTTTTCTTTCTTCCTTCTAGGTTCTTGTGAGAAGATCATTCAAGAAGGTCCGGTTCTCTGCAGACACTTGGAGAGTGTGAACAGACGTGGGTTCTCTGCCTACACTAGGAGAGTGTAAAAGGAAGAAGGTTCTCTGCCTACACTTGGAGAGTGTAAACAGCCGTAGGGTTCTCTGCCCACACTAGGAGAGTGTGAAAGGACGACGGTTCTCTGCCAGCACTGTGGATTGTGTAAAAGGACGACGGTTCTCTGCCGCACCGGGGAGTGGTGAAAAGAGGGTTTTGTACAGGCTTCTCCGCCTTGCTGTGGGTGCTAAAGGAGAGTCACTTTGTGGTATTAGTGCAATACTCAGAGGGTGCCTCTGAGGAGTGGATGTAGGTCTGGTTATAGACCGAACCACTATAAATCTGGTGTCATTTACTTTACTGCTTTTACGTTTCCGCATTTTAAATTTTAGTTTTAACAACTCTGTGGTTGAAAAACATTTTTCTACAAACTTTAAAAGAAAATTTCATTTCGGTTCAACTTTAATTTTAAGAGGGTTTAAAATTTTTAAAACTATCAATTCACCCCCCTCTTGGTAGCCGTGGGACATTTACTTAGGCTTAACAACCTAATTACTAGATTCAACAAGTGGTATCAGAGCACCGTTTCAAAATCATAAGTTTGAACTACTTTTTGATTAACGTAGATGGCTACATTTGGAAACCGAAACACACCTGAGGGTTACTCTATCACTAGACCTCCACTGTTTGACAATATTCCTTTTGATTTTTGGAAAACACGCATGTCTACTTTCTTACAGTCACTTGATTATCGCATGTGGATGTTAGTCCAGGAAGGTTACACAAAACCAACTAGATTAGTTGATGGAATTAGGGTAGATACACCCTATGCAGATTGGACTATAGAAGAACGTGACTTAGCACAATTAAATGCAAAATGTTTAAATAATTTCTTTTGTGCTTTAAAATCTGAAGACTACATGCGAGTTTCTACTTGTAAAAGCGGAAAAGACATATGGGATAGACTTTGTATTACTTATGAAGGGACAAATGAGGTTAAGCAATCAAGGCTCAATATCTTGTTACATGACTACGAACTATTTCGCATGAAACCTAATGAATCTATATCTGACATGTACACAAGATTCACTCAAATTGTCACCTCTTTGCATGCACTTGGTAAGGAATTAACTAATGCTGAAATGGTTAATAAGATTCTTCGTTGTTTACCTACTGCATACGATGCTAAAATTACTGCAATTACAGAGTCAAAAGATCTGAACATTTATTCTATTGACAATCTTCTTGGTTCACTCATTGCTTACGAGCAAGGAGTAAGTCAAAGAAAGATTGATGCAGGTGAACCAAGAAAGGACAAGAATATTGCACTAAATGTGGAAGAGTCAGAAAGTGAACACTCATAACCTGAGGATGAAGATGATATAGCACTGATGACTAGACAATTCAAAAGCTTTTTAAAGAGGAAGCAGAAGAGACGCCAGCAATGGAATAGAGGTAAGTATAATAGAAATGGTAAGGTTTCTTATGAAGTGATTTGTTATGAATGCAGGAAACCAGGTCATATAAAGACTGATTGTCCAAAACTCAAAGCCACTCCTAGCAAGGAGAAGGTAGAGGAGAAACCAATGGTAAAGAAGGGCAAGAAGAAGTTTCAAAAGGCTTTTTGGGCGGACTCAGCTTCAGACTCATCTGAGACTGAAAAAGAAGAAGAAGTCACCAACCTTTGCTTGATGGCAGATAAAGCTGAACAATCAGATCAAGAAGAGGTATGTGATTTAACTTATAATGAATTGTTTGAAGTTTCTGAACACATGCATGATGCATATAGGAAAACTAAAAAGATGCATGCTAGTTTAGTTTTAGAATTGGAAGAGCTTAATAAGGAACACGAAATCCTTAGGAAAGATCATGCTTTAATTGATAGCAACCACATGAAACTACTTGATGAATATGATGACTTGAATAAAAATTTTGAGAATTTAAAATCATCCTATGCTGAACTTGAAAAAGAATTTGAGAAATTTAAGGATGAATCTGAGCACAAGACATATAGAGTCAATTATACAAATCGAATCTTGGAAGAAATGAATTCATTTTATAAACTTACTATAAGTGCTCTCGAGGATAATAGGAACCCCCCTAAACATGAAGATTTTACAAATCCTAAGTATTATCCTAAATTCATGAAATCCCTTAGAAGACAATCATATGAGAGAAAACATAGGAATATTTTTCCTAATGTTAAATGTAACAATTGTGGATTTTTGGGACATATATCTCACACCTGCACTTTAAAGATGAAACCTAATTTGGTGTGGAGAACTAAGATGCATAAACCTAGACATATCACACATGCATCTGATTATAAATTTCATAAAGGTGAACCCAAACTAGTTTGGGTTCCCAGGTCTAACATTTGAGAATTTTGCAGGTATACTCTCACACAAGACCTCGTGAGAGTATATGGTACCTGGACAGCGGATGTTCTAAGCACATGACTGGAGATACTGCTCAATTCATAACGCTGGAAGCCAGGAGTGGAGGCAAGGTTACACTTGGAGATAATACCACAAAGAAAGTGGTTGGATCAGGTATGATTGGAAACTTGAAAAACTTTTTCATAGATAATGTTTTATTAGTTGAAGGCTTGAAACATAATTTGCTTAGCATAAGTCAGCTATGTGATAAGGGCTATAATGTAAAATTTTTACCTACTAGCTGCATAATTAGCCTAAATGGAAAAATTGTTTTAAATGGAAAAAGGGTGAACAATGTTTACATGCTAGATTTAAATTGTATTCAATCTCCTACTGCTTTTTGTTTGAAAACTGTTTCTGATGAATCGTGGCTTTGGCATAGGAGACTTTGTCATTCTAGTATGAAAAATCTTAGAAAAATTACCCAAAAGAATTTGGTGAGAGGAATACCTAAACTAGACTTTACTAAGGACCATCTGTGTGATGCATGTCAATTAGGAAAACAAGTGAGGTCCTCATTTAAGTCCATTAAAGATCTTAGGACAAGTAAACCTTTAGAAATTCTACACATGGATCTTTTTGGACCAGTAAGCACTATTAGTCTAGGAGGAAAGGTATATGGATTTGTTATAGTAGATGATTTTTCAAGATTCACCTGGGTTAAATTTCTTTTTCATAAGAGTGAATCATTTGAGGAATTCAGAAATTTTTCAACTTGGATACAAAGAAAACTAGGATGTGAAATAATTTCTATACAAAGTGATCATGGAGGAGAATTTGAAAATGAAAGATTTGAAGATTTCTGTAAAGAAAAGGGGATTGATCACAATTTTTCTGCACCTAGAACTCCTCAACAAAATGGAGTAGTTGAAAGAAAGAACAGAACATTAATAGAAGCCGCCCGAGCAATGTTAGCAGAATACTCTCTTCCTAGGTATTTTTGGGCTGAGGCGGTTAGCACTGCATGCTATGTTCTGAATAGGGTGAATGTGAGATCTAATTTGAATAAAACACCCTATGAGTTGCTAAAAGGAAGAACACCAAATTTGTCTCATTTGCATGTATTTGGTTGCAAGGTGTTCATACATAATAATGGAAAATCTGCCTTAGGAAAATTTGATCCAAAATCAGATGAAGGAATTTTTGTTGGATATTCAAGTGTTGGAAAATCTTATAGAGTATTCAACAAAAGAACTTTAGTCATTGAAGAAACCACACATGTTGTTTTTGATGAAAATGGAAACTTGGAAGAGCCAAAAGTTGTTGAAGAAGAAATTGAAGAAAACTCCCAAAATATTGATAGATTAAATTTGGAAGAAAATGTGGAAGAAAATTTAGAAAGAGAAGACCCTTTGCCTAGAGATTTGAGATTTTCTAAAAACCACCCAAAGGAATTAATCATAGGTGAACCAAGTGAGGGTGTTAGAACTAGGCGTGGATTAAACAAGGAAGTCAATCATTCAGCCTTTATTTCAACTGTTGAACCCACTAACATTGATCAAGCACTTTCAGATGAATTTTGGATATTGGCCATGCAAGAAGAGTTGAATCAATTTGTAAGAAATAAAGTTTGGGAACTAACTACAAGGCCAAAAGATCAAAGTGTTGTTGGAACCAAGTGGGTGTTCAAGAATAAAATGAATGACTCAGGAGTAGTCATTAGAAATAAGGCTAGATTAGTAGCTAAGGGGTATAACCAAATTGAAGGAATTGATTTTGAGGAAACTTTTGCCCCTGTAGCTAGACTTGAAGCAATTAGGGTTTTACTAGCCTTTGCCTGTTTTAAAGGTTTTAAATTGTTTCAAATGGATGTCAAAAGTGCCTTTTTAAATGGAGTAATTGAAGAAGATGTTTTTGTAGAACAACCTCCAGGTTTTGAAAACTCTAAATTTCCAAATCATGTTTTCAAATTAAAAAAGGCATTATATGGATTGAAACAGGCACCTAGGGCTTGGTATGAGAGGTTAAGCACCTTCCTACTTGAAAGATCTTTTGAAAAAGGAAGTGTGGATACAACTCTCTTTTTAAGGAAAATTGGAAAGGATATACTTATTGTTCAAATTTATGTGGATGACATCATCTTTGGATCTTCAAATAAACATTTTTGTGATGATTTTTCTAAAACAATGAGTAGTGAATTTGAAATGAGTCTAATGGGAGATTTAAATTACTTTCTAGGATTTAGCATTAAGCAACTTGAGGAAGGTACTTTTCTTAGTCAAACCAAATATATTAAGGACATCCTCAAAAAATATGAAATGGACAATGCTAAACCTGTTAGTACACCAATGAGTTCTTCAGTTCAGTTAGATAAAGACCTTAAGGGAAAATCTGTTGATCAAAAGAAATTTAGAGGGATAATTGGATCTTTACTTTACTTGACTGCTAGCCGACCAGATATTATGTTTAGTGTTTGCTTATGTGCTAGATTTCAATCAGATCCAAAAGAATCACATTTGACAGCAGTGAAAAGGATTTTAAGATATCTACTAGAAACTCAAAACTTAGGAATTTGGTATCCTAAGTTTAGCTCTTCATTTGAAATTATTGGTTACTCAGATTCTGACTTTGCAGGCTGTAGAGTGGATAGGAAAAGCACTTCTGGAACATGTCAATTCATTGGAAATTCATTAGTTTCATGGTCTAGTAGAAAACAAAATTCAGTGGCACTATCTACTGCAGAAGCAGAATACATTGCATTAGGAAGTTGTGTGGCACAAGTACTTTGGTTAAAACAACAGTTGATTGACTTAGGATTAACTATAGGCACTATTCCAATTTATTGTGACAATACTAGTGCTATTTGCATTTCCAAAAATCCTATTCAACATTCTAGAACCAAACACATTGATATAAGGCATCATTTCATAAGGGATCATGTATCCAAAGGAGAAATTGAACTCATACATGTTTCAACTGAAAATCAACTTGCAGACATTTTTACAAAACCTTTAGCCTTTGATACCTTCAGTACTTTAAGAACAAGGCTTGGTGTTATTGATTTGAATGCTTAACCAAAATGTCTTTGCAACATTGATACTTGTTGTGTTTTGTTTTTGTGATTTTGTGAATTTTGTGTTTTTGTATGAATTGTTTTTGAATTTATGTTTTTTGTCTTATGTTTTCTGTGTTGTTGATTATTTTTGTTGTTTTTGTTAAATTAAAAATTTAAAAATCAAAAATTTTTTTTGAGGAAATCGTCCAGGACGAAATTTTTCGTACGGGACGATGTGTTAAGAAACAGTTTGCGCAAATTTAAACTATTTTGAGAGCAGTTTTTTATTGGATCGTCTGTACGATCTGTGATCGTCCAGTACGAATTTTTTTTTCTCAAACGTCGGGACGATTGAATGCAGCGGTTGAGTGGATAAGACAGTTTTTAATACGAATTTCGTCTGTACGAAATTTTTTTTCGTATGTACGAACATGTGTCGATTCATTGTAGGGGACGGTTTTCAAGAGTCATTAAAACGAAACGCTTCTTGATCGTCTGTACGAAATATTTTCGTATGTACGATCGGTCAAGTCAAAAAGCCTGTACGAAGGGACGCATCGTAAGTTGTGTTGAATACGAAAAGCCGTTACATTTTGGACGAATTAGATCGTCTGTACGAAATTACTTCGTCCAGACGAACGATAATTTTTCGTCCAGGACGAATATTTTCGTCCAGGACGAACATATCGTTTTTCTTTAAATATGAGGGCTTTCAAACTTGACAATCACACTTTCAAACATCTTTTTCAATCCCTTTCTACATCAAATCAACTATGGCCTCCTCTAGCAAAAGACAAAAAGTTTTGGTGAAGAAACCCAATAGGAATGCTCCAGACAACTTCCTTTCCAAAGCAAATGAGGAATCTTTTCCTCGTTTTGCTTCTGCAAAAATCACTCCGTCTCGCATTCTTATCCAAACGGAGTTGAAATTTCGGGTATTACACCTCTTCGCCTCAACCCAATTTCATTTCATTCTCTCTCTTGTCCACCTCTACAATAAGCAAACCTACCATTACTTCCTAGCCAACATGAGTTTCAATCTTGACCACTCTATCATTAGTTCTTTTGTTTTTAAGAAAAAAGTTGAGATCACCAAGCACGACCTTGGTGCATTTTTAAACTTAAGGACTGAAGGATATAGAGCCCACACCCTAATGTCAGAAAACGTCTTCCATTGGTATGAAATCAATAGGGTAATTAGAGAAAATGGAATTGACAATCATGTTGCTAGAGTGGCCGGTATGACCCAAGATGCCCGAATCATCCAGCATATCCTTAGATCTTCAATTATTCCTAAAGCTGATGATAGGATAAACATAACCCCTCTCCTCTCTTGTCTAACTTTTTTAATCATGAAAAGACAACCTATTGATGAAGCCCAACTCATCCTAGATCATATCTATGGGCTTTCAGAAATAGGACATCCTGATCAGAAGAGGAAGAAGAATATTTCTTTAGGGCACTTGATTACTTATGTTTTGGAGAAGAAGTACAATATAGTCCATCCTGATGAGGAATATGAAGAGCCAGTTTATTACAACGATGCATCTTTCAGACTGCTCTTCAGGGAGGAAAAAGAAAAAGAAAAAGCACATGGCAGTGCTTCAGAAGAAGAAGAAGAAGGAGTGCAAGCTTCTGCTTCTCAATCAGATTATCAGAATCTGATTGAGAGATTTGATAGACTAGAGACTCACATTGATCAAAGGTTTGATCAATTTGATGCTCATCTTACGCAGCAGCAACATGACATTGGTAATATTAGAGATGAAGTTCATGAAATAAATACCAATGTAATGTTAATGGCCTCCTACTTAAATCTCTTTGGCGGCATTCCTCCTCCTCCTCCTCCAGAACAGTAGAAGTTTTTTTTTTTTTTTTTTTTTGTCTGTTGTATTTTTTGTTTTGTTGTTATGTTTTTTGTTTAAGTTCAATGTTTTTATGTAATTTTCTTTTTAATCAATGAAAGTTTGTTTGTCTTAGATTTGTTTTGAAATGTGCCTAATCTTTATGAATTTCATTAATATTGTTTTTAATCTACATTGTGCTCAAATTCGATTGTAATGTGAGATATCTATATTAGAAAATCTAGACTTTCTAAATTTATAATTTGTCTATAACTTGTTGTATTTAGAATTTTTAAATTCATGTCTATTCATTTAGACTACATAAAATTTAATATTGTTATTGCAATTTTGATGTTATCTTATTTTGTATTTCTATGCTCAAATGATATTTATGCACCTAGAAATATTTGAAATGTTAGATTATAGATTTTGGAAAGAATTGGTCAAATTACTCTTGAAAATTGTACAAATGTACAAAAATCAAAAGGGATTCGCAAAAATTTGCAAAGTGAAAAAGAGGCACAAAATAACCCCAACCAAAGACAAATGCACAAAAATGTGCTCCAAAACTTTGAAAAGATGTGCAAAGCACCACATGAGGTAATTCTCTTCTTTCCAAATTCGTTTAATCTCTTAATTCAATTTGATCTAATGTTCATTTATATTCTATTGAACTTTGAAATATAGAATTTTTTTTACATCTCACTTGTAATGATTTTCAATAATCAAAATGTCTAAATTGAATCATGTCTTTGATAAATTCTTCTTACTTACAATGTTATATCATTTCATAAATTTTATGAATTTCTATGATTGACCTAATATCTTTAGTTTAAAATTGCATACTCTATGTCAAATCACAATTTAGATTAAATTTTAACAATGAATTTCATATTATTATTTACATTTCTTGTCTTTTTCTTCTTCACTTTTTGTTGCTGTCAAAAAGGGGGAGAAATTATTATGTTTATGTTTGTGTTTGTGTTTTTGTTTTGTGATTTTTGTTTTCTGTTAAAAACACAAATATTTTTTTTGTTTTTGTGATTTGTGTTTTCTGTGTTAAAATTTTTGAAAAACAAAAATATTGTTCTTTAATGCCTCCTTATTTTAATGTACTCATAAATTCAGGGGGAGTTTAGGAGATAAGAGATTTTGTTTTAACTTGAAACCATACTAATAATAATTGTTTTGCCATCATCAAAAAGGGGGAGATTGTTTGAATAGTTGCTATTTGAATGATTTATATTTGTGCAACTTATGTAGTTTTGATGATTCCAAACATTATTGTTCAGATGTATAATTATCTCCTAACAATTTAGAAGATTTGCACTTGCTCTTGTGTGTACTAACATTTCAGGAAAATCAGACTCCAGACTACGAAAACTTCAAATCAAATTCAACATGAGAAATTTTGTTTATTTGAAGTGTCTTTTCTTTGAATTAATTTTGAAAGGGAGTGATTGTAATTGAGTGAATAAAATCTCTCACACACAAACTAAGGAGATCTTGAAATTCTATACTGATCGTACAGGACGATATATATCGTACTGGACGATCTGTCAGTTATCTCCTATAGAGCATTTGGAACGAATAGGAACTTGCTTCGAAAAATTTTTCTAAGTCCTATTCGTCCAGGACGAATTTTTATATCGTCCCCGGCGATGGGCACTCTGGAAAATTTTCGTACAGATGAAAATAAATATCGTACCGGACGAACAGCTCTCTGGAAAATTTTCGTCCAGACGAAACCAAATTATCGTCCCCGGCGATGGGCGCTCTGGAAAATTTTCGTCCAGACGAAATAAATCATCGTCCAGGACGATCGGCTCTCTTGAAAATTTTCGTCCAGACGAACATATTTTCGTCCAAACGATAAACCGACTTAGGACAGTTTTTAGCAGTTTCTAGAACCGACCTTGTAATAATCGTTCGTACTGGACGAACCTAGTTCGTACAGGACGATCAGCTGTACGAAGTCATTTCGTACACATATACAAATTGGGTCGTTTCAGATCGTTTAAGTAAAATCGTCCAGGACGATCCACGATCGTACCGGACGATCCACTGCGTACAGAATTGAAAACTTGCAGTTTTTGGGCGGTTTTTCATGTCTTTTGTATAAATACTTCAAATTAGACTGCCACCCAATCTTTTTGTCAATTGATCTTCGTGCCTATTGAGAGAATAGTCAAGGGGAGAGTGGAAGAGAGCATTCAAAGGAGGATTTCTACCATTGGAGCAAGAAGGCTTCACTTGGATTGCTAAGGTAAGAATCTCTACTTGTGAAATTGGATTTCTTCACTCTTTTCTTTCTTCCTTCTAGGTTCTTGTGAGAAGATCATTCAAGAAGGTCCGGTTCTCTGCAGACACTTGGAGAGTGTGAACAGACGTGGGTTCTCTGCCTACACTAGGAGAGTGTAAAAGGAAGAAGGTTCTCTGCCTACACTTGGAGAGTGTAAACAGCCGTAGGGTTCTCTGCCCACACTAGGAGAGTGTGAAAGGACGACGGTTCTCTGCCAGCACTGTGGATTGTGTAAAAAAGACGACGGTTCTCTGCCGCACCGGGGAGTGGTGAAAAGAGGGTTTTGTACAGGCTTCTCCGCCTTGCTGTGGGTGCTAAAGGAGAGTCACTTTGTGGTATTAGTGCAATACTCAGAGGGTGCCTCTGAGGAGTGGATGTAGGTCTGGTTATAGACCGAACCACTATAAATCTGGTGTCATTTACTTTACTGCTTTTACGTTTCCGCATTTTAAATTTTAGTTTTAACAACTCTGTGGTTGAAAAACATTTTTCTACAAACTTTAAAAGAAAATTTCATTTCGGTTCAACTTTAATTTTAAGAGGGTTTAAAATTTTTAAAACTACCAATTCACCCCCCTCTTGGTAGCCGTGGGATATTTACTTAGGCTTAACAACCTAATTACTAGATTCAACAAGTGGTTATAATGAAAGTAGCCCGCTATAATCAATGGTCTACAACTTATAAATAAATACGCCACTCTATTTATAAATGGTGAGAGAGAACAAACTATGAATGTGATAAATACCCCATAAATAAACTCAAGAAATACACAAATGAATACGATGAATGCGTTTATAAATGATGATGTTCCCTACAGACACATGCAGGCAGCGCGTAATAAATACCAAGATATCTATATAGCCGACAACAATCAAAATGCTAGTAAATACGTTGGTCTATTAACAACATTGACGGTCATTGTGTAATGAACGTCAATGAAAAAGAGAAGGGCAAGTGCAACTGATGGCCCCATCAACCAGCTTGTATGTAAGGAGTGATGAATGCAATGCGTACAACAACACTTTCAACACAAAGGTAACACTAAGAATACAATAACTCGCTGATCACTGCTTAAAAAGATTGTTGATGTGAGGCCAGTCAGAAGTCAACATCAAATTGTTAATAAGCATAATGATTTGCACAAAGTAAATGATAATGGAAAAACTGCAGACCACAAGAAATGCAACGAAGGGATATGTGCATAGAAGTTCCTATGAATTGTTGTAGGAGATCCGTTGTACACCCAGTACGCTATTTACAAGCAAAATACAAAGTGATCGCATCAAATGAAAATCACGAACTGCTTTAGGAGACCTATCACTACACAAAGTGTTATCAATGAAGAAATACAGAAGATCATCATCAAATACGAGCTCCTACAAGCTATTGCAGTAGACCTCTATACATCTAATGTATCATCCACAAGAAAAATGTAATGTGATTAAAATTGCGTAATAAGAGGCGCGCCTCAGCACAATTTTGAACTTTCAAGCCTCAAAGCCTACGCAATGAGAGCTGGCATTGAGGTGTACGCCTCAAGTTCACTGAGGCGCACCTCGCCTCATATTTTCGAGGTGTCCGCCTCTTAAAATAAAAAACAAATACCTAACCACTTAGTACAACAATGCTCGGTACCACTAGGTACATGCTCGATACCGCACGATACATGCTCGGTACCGCACGATACATGCTCGATACCGCTCGGTATATGCTCGGTACCGCTCGGTACATGCTCGGTACCGCTCGGTATCTTTCCATACAAACGACTTATGAACTTTAAAATAAGCAAAACTTCAAAATTACTTTTACAATAAAATAATTTTCTGGCGGTGTTGCCCCCGGAAACCTCGCAAGGTCGAACCCCGCCAGGCAGTAATGCCCCCTTGGACCCCCGACTACCCGGCATATTGTTGTATTCATCATCTTTAGTAATAGTAATTAGTGTTAGTCAGTTTCTTCATGAGTGCATGTTTTGTATAAGTTTTCTTAATGTAGAATAAGTGAAGCATTATGTTTAGGGGTTTGATATATTGCACTAATAGTTGTTAGTGTTAGTCTGCTTCTGCATGAGTTGAACTATATTTCATATTATCTTATTATTAGGATATTTTGATTTTACTTCATATCTCGTGCCTTTTTATGTTTTATATTTTTTACTCATTAGTATATAAAAAATTTATCATTTTATGTTTACGCAATCTTTTACTTTTAAGGCTTACGCCTCGCCTCACGAACGAAAAACACCTCAATACCCAATTATGCAATTTTAAACATTGTCAAATGTAAATGCCTACAGGTCATTGTAGAAGGCCTATTGTGCACTTGACATGTTACGTATGGACAAATACTGTAGTACTACAACAAATACGAACTACTACGAGCTGCTATAGAACACTCTATCATGCATTCAGTGTGCGGTCCACAAGGAAAATACAAGGGGTCTAAGCCAAGCACGAACTTTTATGAGTTACTATAGAAGACCCGTTAAATTTTCAAAAGTGCCCCTGCACATGCACTGTAATATATATGCACATAGGTACTTGAGGGGACTAATGACCAATCAGCTCAACATATACTTTTACAAAATGTGGTTGGATTGGTTGGTTCAGTCTTCAAAGTCTTATATAGTGTTGATGTTTTTTGCTTTTATGATGGTTTTCCCTCTAATTGAATTAACATATATGCACTATAATTATATTTCTGAAAGTTGATCATTTGGAATAATTCTAAACATTATAGGTGTTCTGCTATTTTACTTCTCTTAATTTATACTTCTCTTTTATTGCTTAAAATATTATGAAGAATAGTCAGTTTCATTGAGCCAATGTATTTTCTCTCTATGTCCCTCTCCATCCTCATGGGTTTCCAGGTTTAAACTCACAAAGCTTGTCCTCTAGAAAGGTTGGGTATCACCCAAAGACATATTTGGATTCAACATCCTTGAAGATGCGGTGAGTTTGGCTTGATGCCAATGATTAGAAAATAGACTCAGCTTGATGTGCAAAATAACCCTAAACCTTCAATGAATATTGAGAACCGCAATTACACGACTGGTTGAGATCTCATGAAGATGGAAAAAATGTTAACAAATATGATCCAAGAAGCTTTGGCAGGGTTGCTTGGACCCTCACAGTGGGAAAACACCCTCGAGGGGACATCTGACTTGGCAATTCGCCATATGAGGCTAGATAGAGTGCTAACTTCAACTTTTGTCCCTTATCCCACTCCCACGATGACGAGCAACAAAGAATATAGGCCACCAACTCGGCGAATTAGAAGAGAACAATCTAAACTAACCAATGTCTTTTCAAGAATGGTAGTAAAGGCCAGGCTGCCTCCAATATCTTAAGTGCCACATTTAGAGTCTCACCGTGGTATTATCATTATGATTCTGAGGATTTAATTATGGAAGCACAAATGGATTTAGTAGTTTAAGAAAAAGAATTTAATATGATATGAGTATTATAGAGCTTAGGTGGGAGTAGTGTCCTTAGTTAGTAATGAGTCTAACTCTCGATCCCGCATGCATTTAGCATATAAAAATAACTTATTAATGTGTGCATAATTATATAAAAGCATATTTATGAGGTAATATATTGCATATGTAATGTATTATAGATACAATGGCTGAAAGGGTACCCTGAGGGGATTAATGACCAATCAGCTCAGCATGACCGAACACCTGAGGATCCTCAAATTATTGCATCAGCTAAAGGCAGTACTCTTAGAACATACAACGTGCTAGTGGTGATTGACCCTACCGGTATGATGTCAGGTCCTATGATGCAAATGCAAATGATGAACATGATGATGCAAATGATGGAAAAGATGCAATCTCTGGTTGAACCTGCAACACCTAATTTTTTACCAACAGCTATAACAGTCACCCTTAGAGCTATGATTAGAGTCTAGATACAAGTGCAGGTGCACATGTTAGTGTAGAAGTTGGTAAGCATTTGAAGCTAGTCTAGAGTTTAAAGCAACCTTTATTTAAAAAAAGGAGCAGATGCCTAGTTGTAGAGGATTAGATGATTAAAATTGAGAAAGTCCCATTCAAGGAAATGCGTACTGAATTTTGGGAAATGTTATCCATATTAAGAGAAATGTTTAGGGAGCCACAGAACTAAAAGTGTTTAGAGGACATAACAGTACAGATGTGCTAAGCAACAAGTGAACAAACAATCTTTATAGATAAAAGGAGAAGCATATGGGGAAACTGTGAGATCAGTACCAATCCGAGTTTTTGCTTTAACCTCTCAGAAGTTAAGGAATCTTCAGAATTGGTGACAGGTACAATCATTATTTTTGACTTACAAGAGTTCTTTTTTTTGGGTGCATCACTCTTTTATATCTAAGGTATTCTATGACAAATTTTATTTGGAATCTTTTATTTTTACTCTTGCTTTGAATATTAAGTTACTCGTTGATGATTATTTATGTGTTAGTACTTCATGTTCAATTAACTTTATGATAGCCGATAGGGAATTCTGATCATATTTAATTATGCTACCATTAGTGGAGTTTGAAATAATTTATAATATGAATTAGTTGGTTAATTACTTTTCCACTATTGAATGTTGTTAGAAAAGAGTCAAGTTCAATTTGCTTGGAGTTGAGGTTTTTTACTTTCATTGTGAGAAATAACTAATTTCATCTTTGATTTCTTCTAGTCAGGTGAACAAGATTGAGGTCTGGTAAATTCAATCTTTGCAAAGTCAGAAGCAAGCAATGGGGCAATTGATGATAAAAATTCTATTTCTGTGGTGAATGAATTTGTAGATATTTTTTGAAAGAGTTCGATAGTTTGCCACTAGCGAGAAGCTGAATTACCATAAACATTCAACCAGTAACAAATCCGATGATAAAAATCCCTTACAAAACGTCAACCAAAGAGTTACAAAATTTGATTGAAAAGGGCTTTATCAGACCTAATACATCTCCTTAGAGTGCACTGGTGTCATTTGTTAAGAAGAAGGATGGTTCGATACGACTCTGTATTGATTACATGGAATTAAATAAGGTGACTATTAAAAATAAGTATCCTCTCCCTAGGATTGATGAGTTAGTTGATCAGTTAAAAGATGCTTTTGTATTTTTCATAATTGATTTGAGATTTAGGTACCATCTTGGCAGAGTGAAATAAAGTGATATTGAGAAGACAGCTTTTAATACCAAGTATGAGCATTATAAATTTTTGGTTATGCCATTTGGGCTATTAAATACCCGGGCTATATTTATAGATATGATGAATAGAATTTTCAGGCCTTATCTTGATAATTTGGTAATTATTTTTATTAATGATATTTTGGTTTACCCTGACAATGATGAAGATCATGCAAATCCATAGAGAATTATTCTGGGATTATTGAGGCAACACAAATAATTTGCTAAATTTTCTAAATGTGAATTTTTGTTGAGATTTTTTTTTGTGCACATTATTAGTGGTAAAAGATATTTGTAGATCCAGAAAAATGTAAAAAGTACTGGTAGAATGGTCAAGTCTAATGTGACTGAAGTTAGGAGGTTTTTTGGGATTAGCTAGTTATTACCGAAGATTTGTAAATGTCTTTTCTCAAATTGCTTTGCCTTTATTAAGGTTGATACGAAATGATGCTGAATTTGAATGGACTATAAATGCGAGCAAAGTTTTCTAGAATTAAAGAAATATTTAACATCTACATCAATATTAACATTTCCATATGGAACTGAGGGATTCTAATTATACAGTGATGCTTCTTTAAAAGGGATGTGATGTGTTTTAATATAAAATAAAAAAAAAATGATTGCATATGCTTCCAAATAGTTGTAGCCTCATGAAAAGAATTATCTCACACATGACTTAGAGTTGGTTGTTGCTGTCACTTATATGAAATGAGATGCAAAATATTTATAAATCATAAAAGTTTAAAATATAGTTTCACTCAGAAAGAGTTAGATTTTGGACAGAGAAGATGACTAGAATTGATAAAAGATTTTGATCTTGACATACAATATTGTCCAGGTAAGGCTAATGTGATGGCGGATGCCTCTAGCAAAAAATCTAGAGGACAAGCAAATTGGATCTTAACTCAAGAGGAAGGGTTAATTAAATATATGGAAGCATTGCAGTTAGAGGTTAGAATACAAAGTGCTCAAGATTTAGGTGCTTAAATCAGATGATTATTTATCTTACCTTAGAGGAAAGAATAAGAGAGGCCCTAGGAGAATAACTCTGAATACTAGAAGTTTGTTAATCAATGACAATCATGCAAAAGAAAGGATTTCAGTGTGGATGAGTGGGTAGGAATTAGAAGTAATATGCACTTGTGGATCCCAAAAGGATTTAACCTAATTAAGGAGATTTTATATGAAGCTCATGAATCAGTCTATTCAATCATCTAGGATGCACGATGATGTATATAGATATAAAAGCATTATTCTGGTGGCCTAGAATGAAAAGAGATGTAGCATAATATTTGCCAAAATGTGAAAAATATCAGTTTGTTCAAGCTGAAAATCTGAAAGAGCGATTCAAGTGTTGGAAGATCTGTTGAGATTGTGTATTCTGAATTTTGGAGGGAGATAGGAGGATCTTATTTCGTTGACAGAGGTCATCTATAGTAATAGCTACCGATCGAGTATTAAGATGACACTATATGAGGCCTTGTATGGCAAAAAATGCAATACTCCATTGAGTTGGGTTGAAATTGGAGAAAGGCTTCTATTGGGTTGGCAATTAGTTGATCAAGCTACTAAAAAGTCAGATTAATTAGAAACAGATTAAAAACAGCCCATGATTGACAACATAAATACTATGGCCCCAAGCATAAAATAATAGAATTTGAAGTGGGAGAATTTGTTTTTTTAAAAGTAAGACCAATGAAGGACATTTATAGTTTTGACTGAGGAAAATTGAATCCTAGATATATTGGCCCATTTTAGATAACTGAAAGAGTAGGAAATGTTGCTTAAAGATTGGCACTACCAACAGATATGGCTAATGTCCCGAAAATGGATAATAGATGAAAATCAGATAGAACCACAAGATAAAATTGAGCTACACAGTAATTTGACATTTATAAAGGAGCCTGAAAAGGTCTTAGAAAGTGATGTTCATAAATTGAGAAGTAGAATAATCCCTTATGTGAAAGTGAAAATGGACGCACAGATTTATGAAGGAGGCTATTTAAGAAAAAGAAGCATATATGAGGAAGAAGTTTCCTCACCTTTTTGAGAAACTATGAGAATTTGAATTTCGGTAACAAAATTTTAATAAGGGGGGAATTGGAATGGCCAAAAGTTCAGGTAAAAATATAAATTTTACTTGGGTTATATCCCCAAAATATTAACTTCTATGCAAATTGACAAAAAAAATTATCTTATTGTGTTCGTCAATTAGAGCAAATGTATATATAACACTTATGTTAATTTGCTAGCATGGGAAAGTTGTCATATTCTTAATTTTCCTTAAAGTTTCCCCCATAACTATTGTTAAATCATTAAATTTTTATAGACTATTTATTACTGTTAATAGTAATAAATGTAAATGTTGTTATTAACATACGTACTGTTATATAAGCATCATTAACAGCCTATTGCTATTAAATTGTGATTAAACAACACTAGTATTTCATTGAAATCACTAAATTAATATTAAGTACAATAGCACTAGCCTTTTATTAATCAAAGCATGCATAGGGTGATGATGATCAGATGGCTAGAAAGGTTTTAAACATTAGCATTTATCCTTGCAGTGTAAACCTCTCCCATTGAAATTCTATTAGCTAGTTTTGCTTGCAGAATTCTCTAGAGTAGAAGCAGGGTATTCGGGTGTTTTGCTATGCTTTAGGAGTTCGGTTGGTGCAGGAGAGCTGTGGAAGCATGGGAAGAATTCAATGAGGGTGAACTATTTGCTTCAATAGAAGAAGAAAATAGGGTAGTAGGGGGAGAGATTAGAGGTGAGCATTTTTATTTTTTATTATAGTTGTATTACATAATTTTAAATATTGATAATATTTTTAAAAGAGATTATACCTAATTATTATTTAAGATTTTAACATGTGTATGAGGAAGGGAGGTTTTGGTTGCAACGTAAATTGTGATTTTGGGATAAATTGAATCAATTTATTAAAAAAAATTAATTGTAGAAATTATAGAAATTGAGATGTGAATTGTGTAGGTGATTTACAAAAGAAAAAAAAAGGGCAAAGATGAGGTGGAAGTAGAATAACCTTATGTTAGTATAAAAAATTATGTTATGTTATATAGTTGTATGAGTCTATAGTAGAGGTATGTAGATTATTTATTATTGAAATATTTTAAGATTTTTAGTGGTTTTTTTATTATATATACATGATATAAATAAGATATTTTGATTTTATTTATTTATTAGAGTAATGTGGTGAATTATGAGTTAACTATATTTAGAAATGATTATGAGTTTTAAATGTTGAAGAATTTTATATTTTCTCTGTTGCACCCTATGTTGTTGGTAGTGGGGTGTCATGGGGTGTAACAAAAACTCATGGTTATTGCGTCATTTTGAGTAAATTGTGCTAGCTGTTCTGGGGTCTTTTGCATTGGTGAATTCATTCTTAAACATTCCTTATAATTCCTAAAAAAGGTGATGATTGCTGCTAACAAGGGTGAACCAACTCAATGCTGACTCCTTGAGTGTTATGAAGAACAATAGACACTTAAGGGAATCATCAATGTTAAGTTGTGAAGTTTTCATTCAAAGGTTACAACACTGAACATTGGGTCGATAATGTCATACCCCATGACACTCTCTCCACAAGCAATATATGCTGCAATAGATAAAAATAAAAAATTATTTAAAATATTTAAAACTCATAATCATTTCTAAATATATTTAAGTAACAATTCACTATATTATTCTATAAAGCAGAAACTTCTAAAATATCTCATTTATATCATGTATATATAATTATAGGGCCACTAAGAATCCTAAAATATTTCAATAATAAATAGTCTATATACCTCTGTTGTAGACTCACTTACATAGCTATACAACAGAGCATAAAGTTTTATATTAGTCTAAGGCTATTCTGCTTCCACCTTATCATTGTCTTTCTGTAAAAACAGTCAGACTAAAAAATCTACTGAGCTATGAAGCTTAGAAATATATATAATTCTAATAAATATTTAATAAATAGTATAATAAATAATATGACTACATTTATGATTGAATTAAACTCATAAGATAATTTACAAAATAATTAAAAACATATACATGATATAAATATAGTTAAGAAAATTAATAATTAAGAAATCAAATTAATGCGATAACATTCCCACACTAGAAAATTAATATATAGTTTTACATATTAGTTTGCTCTAATTGATGAGCATAACACGATGAAATATTTTTTTGGCGATTTTCGTAGAAGTTAATATTTTGGGGACATAATTTAAGTAAGCAAAATTTATATTTTTTTCTAAACTTTTGGGTACTACAGTGTTTGAGAAACATCATTGCGAGGTTTCATGGGGAAATGTTAGAAGTTAAGGATTTGTTGCCTACAAGCGCCTATGCTACCTTGACAAAAGGACGAAGGGAGCGACCTTTTTGTTATGCACTAGACATATAGCAGTCGAGAATGTTGGCTGAATTGTTAGAGCTCACCAACATTCACATCAACATTAAAGAATACAATAGAGTGATTGAGTCCTCCATTGTCACTCATCCATATCTACTCACCCTTGAAGGGATGGCTAGATCGAGAAAGAATTCGCTTTGGGTAGCGAAGGGATAGAAGGACTGACATTTTATGAGATTCCTGCCACCCATAGCACTAGAGAGTGCCCTTGCAACCTAGGCCACTAAGAAGTGCAAGACCACTCGCACTTAGGTGGAGGAGCTCTCTTGGGCCACTTGTCTCTATCATGAAGAAAGAACACACCGCGCCCCCACTTATTCCACCTGCACCCATTGTTAGTGTCAATGGTCGTGTTGATTGAGGTTATCCAAAATAAAGAGTTTTTCAAATGCCCAATGCTTATGATGTTGAACACGTACACACCAGGGACACCTGGAGATAATGTGCCTTTCACAAAGATCACGGTAAGTTGGTCCATGAGCCTATTAATTGCAAACACACTCAACAAAGGTGGCGTTGAGAACATGGAGTGCCAACGACTTGATTTTCTACCCATGTATAAGTCTTTAAAGTATTTTTGCATTCAAAGTTCTCATAATAAAACAAAGTATTCTACTCATATCATGTTTTGTACAATTCTTGCATGCATGAGTTCTAACATAGGTTAGTCAATGAATCCACGACTAACTACACTATGCTTCAGGAACTCGCATGCCCCTAAAACTATAGTGAACTCACCTAGCCGTACTCTCCCTATCTAAGCACTCGAGGAACATGCTTAAGTTAGTTATGCAATAAAATTTTAAAGAGCATTTTTTTCCACTTGCTAAGCTATAATGTAGTTTACTCATAGCCCCAGGTGAGTGCATAATAGCTGGAATACAACTTACTGGCCCAAGCTACTCGACCCCCTTGCAATAACAAAGGATGATTGACTGAGATGAGAATCATACGAGTCCTTAACCAAGTTCAAGCTAAAGAGCGACTCAAATTACTTCCTGCTAGAGAGTCAAGGCCCTTAGGCACAAAGACTCAGGATAAGAAAAGCCCTCAGGAGAAGTAAAGTCATCGCTCAAGCAAAGTAGCCTCCTTATTTCTTGTTGAGTCTCTTTGGAAAGTTTTGTTTAAAATTCCACACAACCCCAAATAACCGGCTCTTAAAAAAAGATAGAAGAAATGAAGAAAAAAATACAAAAAGATAACAAGAAAAATCCTCACTTATCAAATATAATTGTTAAAGGTATCTTTGACTAACTCCCACTATGAATCACATGCACATATCATAGATATTGGCTCGCCAAGTTATCACATCAATCGGTTAAGCATTATAGGATTATCCCCTCTTTTATGATAAGATTCACAATGAGTAATACATGAGTCTTCTATAGCAGGCGAGCTTTAGTGGTCACCCCTGCGAATACTATAAAATCTTTTGTAAGGTAAGGCTCACTGTAGATGATGGCAACTTCATACAAATGCGAGTAGCCTTATAGGCTGACTCTCCCCATTGCGATAAGATTCACAATAAGTTGCGCACAATTGCTTTATAATATGAGAGTCTAGGTGGTTACTCCCGCGATGACTATAAAGTCGGGTGTAAGACACAACTTACTTAAGGCGACTATACGTTGAGTTAATTGAGTTAATGAGAACTCATAAAGTGACAAGCTCACTCTAAACACCATTCGTGGGAGGTTGTGATCAACACATCATGTACAAAGCGCCTTTATTACATGCCGAGTATACAAAGAAATAAAGCACAATTCTGTTACCGCCGAGTCCAGAACTTAGATTTTGTAGTTTTGACATTCTCAGTGCCTAATTATTTCAGCTATCTTCTGCTAAGCATTAAACTAAGCGTTCCCCTTTTTCACAAAAGTTGTCATCCTTATCTTTTGTATGTGATTTTTCCCAACATGCTGTTCGGTTCTATTATTATTTTTTCTGCTGACGGAACATTAATTCTGGACAATGCACAATTATTTCTGCAGTTGATGCCCATTGGATTTCTGAACATGTTAAATTTTTGAGCAAACTCATCTATTAGGACTTCAGGCCTGTTCTGGATGGCTTCAATTTATGCGCTTTTCTAAAGTTTTCCCTGAGGTTTTCTGCCAGATGTGAAAGTTCTAAAGAGTTTTTTTTATAAATTTAATCAAGACATTTACAAGAGGATGTATCTTGGTGCATGTTTTTTGCTAATGACATTCTACTTGTTGATAATACTAGAGAGGGAGTTGATGAAAAACTTGAAGTATGGAGGTGAACTTTAGAGTCTAAAGGTTTTTGTTTCGGATGATCTAAATCAAATTTATAGTGTAATTTTAGTATTAGTAGATCTAGTGGTGGGATTATGACATTGGGTGATTAGGTCATTAAAAAAGTACATATTTATAGATCTTGTGTCTATTGTTCAAAACGATGGTGAAATAGATTGGGATATTATTAGTAGAATTTAAGTTGGATAATTGTAGTGGAGGAATGCATCAGGTCTATTGTGTGATAGAAAAGCACCCCCAAACTTAAGAGGAAATATTATAAGATGGTTGTGAGACCTGCAAAGCTTTATGGTGTGAATATTGTCCATTAAATGAGAAGCATAAAATTAAGTTAGTGTTGTAGAGATGAGGTTGTTTAGGCGGATGAGCGGCTTTCCACTTAAAGTCAAAGTGAAATGAGTATATGCGTGAAAAGGATGGAGTTCCAATGGAAGATAAGATTAGAGAGAGTCGCCTTAGATGGCTTGGTCACTTAAAATGTCGGCCTTTCGATGGTCTTATCAAGAGAGTAGATGTATTAGATTTGACCTATATTAAGAATGGTTGAGGTAGACCTAACATGATTTGATTAGAAAATATTAAAATTTATATTCTTTATTATATTTAAATAAGAATTTGACTCTTAATAGGACACAATGGAGAAAAAAGATTTATGTTATCTGCCCCATTTAGTGGGATCAAGACTTGTTGTTGTTATTATTATTGTATAAATTTAATCAAGGCCTACCTAGCCTACCTCTCAACTTTTAATTTTGAACTTATTGTAGCAAAGTAGACCTAATAGACGGACAATAAGGTTTGCAGGACTCTTGATCCTTCAAAAAATAATAATAATAATACAATTAGATTGTTCAATTACAAGGCCATTCTTGTTTGAGGTTTTGAGAACTTAAGGACCTCACACCCCTTAATATGTTAGTCTATTAGTTAATATGTGAACTTGTCTTTGGTTTACATGTAAGATCTTTTATTCGTTTAGAGTTCCAGTGCATCTGTCATCACCAGCTATTTGGATAAAGCAACTTTACCAACGCCCAAAAAAAAAAAAAGGACAATAGTTTTTCTTTTTAAAACAAGCCTATAAATTTCATTTCATTTCATATTTTATGCAATTTTGAATCATTTACGTACTTGTAGAAAGCTAGCTTAGCTTTAATGTAGCATTTAACCGCAACTATTTCCTGAGCAGGCAAGAGTACTCACAAAGGAGATATTTGACTTTAAGTTTTGTGGAAAAGCTTTTATGAGCTGTTTACTCATCATTATACCAATTTTTTATACCCCTAAATCCTGTTGCTTCAGGCACTGCTTTTTCTCTGCTTGCATCTTTTTCTGTATATTGTTTACATTTTCTAACTTAGTTTTCATAATCTAACACCTACGACAACAACAACAACAACCAACCTTTATCCCACTATGTGGGGTCCGGTACATGAATTCTTTTTTTTCTATTGTATCCTATTAAGAGTCAAATTCTCATCTAAATCTAATAAAGAAAGGTCATTTCTAATGTTTTCTAATCAAGTCTTTTTAGGTCTACCTCTACCGTTCTTAACGTAAGTTAAATCTAATACATCTCCATTCCTAACCGGGCAATCGAAAGGCCACCATTTTATGTGAACAAATCATCTAAGGCGACTCACTCTAATCTTATCTTCCACTGGAGCTACTCCACTCTTTTCACGTATATGCTCATTTCATATCCTTTCTCTAAGAGTAAAGCCACTCATCCACCTAAGCATCCTCATCTCTGCAATACTTAATTTAATATTATGCTTCTCTTTTAATGGCCAATATTCTGCACCATAAAGCATTGTAGGTCTCATTATCATCTTATAGAATTTTCCCTTAAGTTTGAAAGAGACTTTTCTATCACACAGTAAGCCCGATGCATTCCTCGACTTCAACCATCCAACTTGAATTCTACTAATAATATCCCCATCTATTTCTCCATCACTCTGAAAATTGAACCCAAGATATCTAAAACATATACTCTTATTAATAACTTGATCGTCCAAAGTCACAATCCTCCCACTAGATCTATTATTACTAAAATTATACTCCATATATTCAGTTTTAAATCTACTCAAACAAAAGCCTTTAGACTCTATGTTTGACCTCCATAATTAAAGTTTACCTTCAACTCTTTCTCGACAGAGAACCCGCCGTTGTCTTGGCTGTGCTACTGAAATCTTATAAATAAGAAAAATATCATCAGCAAAAAGCATACATGAGGGTACAACCTCTTGCAAATGTCTAGTGAGAACATTCATGTCTAAAGCAAAAAGATATGGGCTTATGGCTAATCTCATATGTAATCCAACTTAAATAGGAAAATACTTGGTCAAACCACCTTGTGTTTGAACAAAAGTACATCTCTTGCATACATATCCTTAATGACTTGAATATAAGCATTATTAACCCCTTATGTGGAACTCTCCATAGCACTTCTCTTGGAACTTTATCATGTCTTTTCAAAATCTATAAAAATTATATGTAGATACTCCTTATTCTCTTTATGCTTCTCCATCAAACCTCTCAATTAAAGTATATCCAATTGATTTTAAGAAATATTAGTGTCACGCCGCAACCTATGCTCCATAACTCTCATCCATAGTTTTAATGTATGACACATTAACTTAATTCCTCCATAATTCACACAATCTTGTGCATCACCTTTATTTTTAAAAATAGGAATCAATACACTCATTCTCCATTCATCTGGCATCTTTTTATCTCCTAAGCACTTCTAGACCTCTATTGGAATATCATCAGGTCCAATAGTTTTTCCACACTTTATTTTCTTTAAAGCCTCTTTAACTTCAATTTTACTAATACGCCGATCAAAAAAATCTTTATTTTCATTTAGGTGTTAAGGTCACTAGAGTCAATCACATTCTCATAATCGTTATTGAAAAATTTAGCAAAATATCTCATCCACCTTTGTTGAATATCCTCTCTAATAAAAATACTTTTTGATATTCATTCTTAATACATTTCACTTGAACTAAATCCTTACTACTATCTCTTTGTTTAGATAACTTGTACATATATATTTTACCCTTCGTAGTATCTAATCTATTATATAAATCATTAAAAGCTAAAATCTTTACATCACATATTGCTTTTTTAAACTTCTGATGAGTCTCTTTATATATTTTCCAATTATTTGAATTTTTATAATTAAACCAATTTTTATAACAAATATCCTTATTTTCATAAACTAATAGCTAATCAAGCTAAAGTCCAACTATAGTTTGATTTATTCTATTCTTCTTTTGGGTAGTTAGTAAAGAATTGTTCTATTTTGTTTGTTTTAAATCATGCTAATTTATTTGATTATCTGGAGAATGTTTAGTAGAATCTCTTCTTTTAGTTCTTTTCCTTGGATTTTCTTTCATGTTTTATCATTGTCTATCTGCAAATTAGTTTTAGGCCCTGGTTACTTAATGTTTTTTATTATGATATGTAATGTGTTAAGAAAGGTTTAATTGTAGTTTTGGTTGTAGATTTATTTCCTTTCTGTGTTCAATACACATAATTGAAGCCAAGAGTAAAATATTTTCACAGGAACTCTGATCTGCTGAAGTAAACTGGAGTTCTGATGTTTATCTGATGCCTGAAAACTAAATTGTTTCTGAGAGTCCCTTCTTTTTGCTCCGATCTTTGCAATTATGTGACTACATCCAATTCTCTTGGTTAAATTTTATTTGTAGATGATGATGTTTCATCACTTAGTTAGAGAAGCCCATTCGTGATTTATTTATTCAGTCCATTTGGTTTTAAAATTGGAAAACATGTTAGCTTTTATGTTTAATTTTATGAAAGACATTGCAATTGACATTTTTAGCACAATTAGTAGAAGAAAACTTCATTTAAAATTTTCCTGGTACCTTCGAATTTTGTGTATATTGGGCTTGTAACAAATATTTATTTCCTGCTTTATCCCAGTTCCCTGTTGGTCGTGTTCACCGTTTGCTTAAGTCGCGGATTTCTGCAAGTGGAAGAGTAGGAGCTACTGCTGCAGTATACTGTGCTGCGATTTTGGAATACCTTACTGCCGAAGTGCTGGAGCTTGCTGGCAATGCGAGCAAGGATCTGAAGGTGAAGCGCATCACACCGAGGCATTTGCAACTTGCTATTCGTGGAGATGAAGAGCTTGATACACTTATCAAAGGTACCATAGCTGGTGGAGGTGTGATTCCTCATATCCATAAGTCCCTCATTAACAAATCGTCCAAGGAATAATAATCTTCTACGCACGGCCCTCCGTGACTCTTCTATGCCATAAGTGTTCTTAGTTTTTTATTTTTTTTATTTTGTACTAGTAGCTTTAGAATTTATGGCCTGTTGTTTGAATATTTATCTCCAACATACCAAATTTAAATTATTTTCTTGAGATCATCGTGGTGGGAATTCTGTCATTTGTAGTGGATTGAAGTGTTTGCTTTCTGTTAAAAGGCTTTTGAAATGGAACAGCCTAATTTGCAAATTTAGTTGACTAATTATATAGGTTTCATTATTATTTGGAATTTTTGCTAATTAATTTTCCTCAATCTCGTTTTCTTGGAGAGTTGTTTGATTGGTCCATTTTCTTATGCCTAAGGTTTCATTTGGGATGACTTTCTTTTTGCTTCTTAAAGAAGCACGAAGAAAATCGTCCCAAACTCGTCCCAAACGAAGCCTAAATCTTTAATTTTCTGCAGTCTGAGTTGCCTGGTTGGAGATTTTCAGGGGCAATTAAATATTGATATGGTGAAAAAAATACCAAACTATGTCAGCTTATGTGGCTGATTGCCTGAACGTGTGCCACAGCAGTTGACAATATATATAAGCCTTTGTTTTTGTAGTAGTTGTGCACATAAGGAAGCCATTATTCTATTCGACTTTTACTATTGAGACCAATCTTACAAAGTATTCTGTGTACTTTACACCTGATGTTGCTTGTGCCGATTTACTTGACTCTCATTTCTATGAATCAGGTTCAAATAGATCTTCCGAGAGATGCAAGATGTGAGCGTGAGGCCAGATGAGTTCACAATAGTTATTGTGCTCACTGCCTGGACAAACTTAGGTTATCGGAAGTCACCACGAAGAAAGAAAATTGAAATCAAAATCTCAATTATATCAAAGAAGATGGAAAACCGAAGAAGAAATTTACAATAGAGTAATGGTGGGTAATCGGAAAACATCATGGTAGATTAGTGAGCTTATACCAGAGCGGACGAGCGACCTCCGATCAATTAAGGGTAGATTACAACGAGGAGAGATGCGATCGCGGAGATGAGCGATCACCGATAGCTTGCTTGATAGCGGTGTCGAGCGATCTCCTGATGACTCAGCGTGGGAATGGGAGATTCCAAAGCAGTTGTGTTGTATGGGAATCGCGAAAATGATCGAGCGAGAGCACATATCCTCTTAAGCAAATTGGGGTATTTTTGTCATTTTACCCTCTGAAGCACGGGAAGTTGTCAAGCCGCTGAAGGTATTCGTAGGTTGCGAAAAGCAGTCGCGGGCCGTGAAATTTTGCAACCTCTATTCTACCGTGATGCCCCAAACGGTTCTGTACTAACTTTTTATAAAGCAAAGCAAGAGAAAAGTTGTCCCAAACGCACCCTAAGCCTAATATGCTTTTTGACATATTTTAATTTTCATCTAACATTAGCTTGTAATTTATGTTGGAGATCTACTGAAATCTTAGAACTCACTAAAAAATTATATATTTCCCTTTTCTATCTATTGCAAGGCTTGCTTTATATTTGTTAGTAAGGTTTTAACATTGCCCACAAATATATTTGAATTTGATGTCCTTTTAAATTCAGATTTTGTTTGGAACAATTTTCTTATTAGTTTTTAAAACAGTTTTAATATTTTTTTTAGAAAACAGTAAAAAAATTGTAGCAAACGATGAGTGTGAAAACATATCTAGGATTAGAATTTAAGTTATGACAAAACAATATGAACGTTGTCACTGCTAGTCAATTATGCCAACTGGGTGAGAATAATTTAGGAAATTCTAGAGCAGTTCAAATAATAACTTCTCGAGTGGAGTCTTAGGCTTCGTTTAGGATGGCTTTTAAAAATGATGGAAATTAGACTTAGAAGTTACATAAAATAAGAATGCATGAAAATAATTGTTCATGAATGATGCTAAAATAGAGATCAATAGTAGCAAGCAATTGCCTGGAACTTAAGAGATTTAATGCAAAAAAAAAAAAGGTAAAAAACCATATAAAGTTATATAAAACAAAGTTTCTAATGATTATTATCGATATAAAATATCAGAGGATAGACACGTATTTACCAAGAGATAGGTAAAATTATTTATAGGAAGATTAAGCTAGGAGTCTCAACGACTTAAATCTACCTAAGCTAACTAATCTCATATTAGTTCAGTGAATTATTTATTGCATAAATGAACCAACAAAAACAGTAGATTCAATCTAAAAGTAAGAGATAAATATATTTACTAAGTGGTTGTTTGGTTGGCTGAAAAAGGAATGCAGTGTAGAATGAATACTTTGAATTGTTTGGATGTGTGTAAAAGAAATGAATGAGATTACTTCTTCTTTTTTTTTAGTTTGAAGTAAAATGAATGCAATGTAAATTGCAAAGAAGGTAGTGGTAGGTGTTTGATGTTGGTGGTGGTGGTGGTCGATGGTGATTGGTGGCAGTGGTGAGAGGCGGGTGACAGCAGCTAGTGGTGTTCCGCCACTGCCAGCGGTAGAGGACAGTGGTCAACAGAGGAGGGTGGTGGGTAGCAAGTGGCGGTGGCAACTGGCAGCGGCGATGGTCGGGCTGTGCGGGCAGTCGTGGTTGACGACTATGAGCAGTGGGGGCCATCAGAGTTGGCCAGTGGTCGGCACCCCGGGGGGGGGGGGGGGATATAATTGTAATGAATTTTCGGTGTATTTGGAATTCAACAAAATATGATAAAATTCAAATACACAAAAAATGAACTAGAGAGTGAATTCCAAATGTACTAAAATTTTATACTACATTTATTTTACTTCAAACCAAATCAAAACCCTTATGTTTGGAACACTTTACTCTCTTTTTACATCAAAACCAATAATCCCTAAATCAACTATGGCATAATAGAATGAAATTAATCTTAAGAGGGTTTGTTGGATCTATAGTACTCTACACAAGGCTAGACTAACTTCAAAGATTTCCTTTTTTTAAGGGCCTCAATCTCTAAGCTAGGAAAGGGGGATATGAGGATTGGACCTAACTTAGATTTACTAAACAAGGTGTTGATCCATTACATCAACTATAACAAGTAAAGTTAACAGTCCAAAACGGAAGTTAGATTTATGGATGCCTAAAATTTCTCAGGCTAAATCCTATAATTTCTTTTCTTAAAGGTTATCGATGGCTAAATTAAGAAAGGGGTCTAAATGGCTTTATCTTAACCCATATTTACTAGAAAGATTAGATTAGTCAATAATTGCCTAATATAGTTAATAAATTCAAAAGAAGAATGGATATATGGATGCCTAAACTAGATTATGCTAGATCCTTATGTTTCTTTTCCTAGCATTTTCAATTATTAAATTATGAAAAGGCTCTTGGAGGCTTAATCCTAACCAAGATTTACTTGATAAGGTGTTGATATATTGAATCAATTATAATGCAGTAAAGTTAATATATCTAAAGAGAAAGATGGACCTACGGATGCCTAAACTTATTGGCAAAAACTAAGGCTTGATTATACTAGGAAGGGGTCCCACAAAATTGAACCCTAACCTAAAATGTCTAGTCTTAAGGAAGGTGTCAAAGAACATAGTTTTCTTGAAATATTAAAGATAGTTCTATGGATCTTTAGTAAGGCTAGACTAGACCTTTGGGTTTTTAATGACTAAACTATGAAGAGGCCTTAAGAACTAAAAACCTTCCTATGTTTACTTACTGAGGTGCTAATTTATTGAAATAATAGTACCACAATATATTAATAAACCTAGACCTATAGGTGTTTAAAGAAGATTAGACTAATCCTTGAGGATTTTTAATGACTAAACTAAAAAATAATCTCTAGAGACTAAATCCTACTGAAGTTTCCAAGGTTCTAATCTATTGAGTCGAGTTTGAAAAAATAGAATCACTAAACCGTAGGTGATTTGGATATATACTAAGCTAGCTTGCAAGGCTAAATTAGATCCTACTAGTTTATACTATGAAGAGATCTTAGAGGCTAAAATTTTAAACTAGGTTTATTGACCAATTATGCATTAGGAAGGGGCCTAGGAAACTTAATACTACCTTGTACCAACCCAAAACCCAAACCTCAAACAGGAATATAAAGGAAATCCTAACTAGATAATTAGGAGATTTTAAATTTTAATGTATTTTCTTAGATTTAAATCTAAGGAATTTTGAGATTTTAGAAGGTTTGTTATGAAATGTTTTCTCTCTTTTACAGATAACGTTACAAACTTCATAAAATTTTCATTAGGGATCTGTGGCTCCAAAAAATTGTGCCCTGTCCTCTCCACAGACTCCTTTCCTTTCTTTTTGTTTTTGGGTTGTCGAGGGAAGTTTTAACGATTAAGTTATGAGGTAAATTTTTAGAAGACATATTGGATTTTTAAATAAGACAATACCCATAGATTTTGCCCTCTTTTTGTGAGGACATTATGATTTGAGTTAGGGTTTCCTACAGGCGCAAGCATCAATAGTTAATTACTCCTCCCGATAATGAGAGAGAACTTTTGATTAAGGATAATCATTAAATAGATACAAAGTATCTTATATATAGTAGTAGAATGGTTTAGGTTTATGAGAAATTAATATTTAAAATTAAAAATTCCACCACCTCATACTTAAAAGCAAATGGTGGAGGAATGATGATGAGCCTAATCAAGATCCCATGGTTTCACAATCCCTGTTCATTGTGGTCCATGATCTAATTAATCATAGGAGGTATTTGACACAACCTGACAGAAGAATCCTTGTCTATAGCCATGGGTTACTTCATCCAATGATACCTTATAGACCTGGGGTGAATATTTGTCTAAAGGGATAAATTTGAATCCACTTTAGCTAACATAGGGTTTTGTACCCTATCAATCCATCTAAAGACAAAACCACCTGGTCAGAGGGTCCCGGTCAGAACCATTTACCTGCGGTGCCATTTAGCAGCGAGACCATCGGTGTGGTCCCATTTGACATCAAAATCACCAGGTAGAAAATATGTGATATGTTCTTACTAGAAAGAGACAAATTGATAATGAATCCTTGTGGTAATCTTGATTAGACATCAGCTCTTTGTGAGCTAAAATATTTTTTAGATTTGTCCACCTAGTCAAACTATTGTGGAGAATAGATGGGTATTTTTACTTTGAGTGTTTGATGATTTATTTTAATTTTAAATATTTTAAATTTTAGTATTTTCAAAATTTTAGATTTTTATGAACATTTGGAAATTTGAGAAGAACTTTTAAATATTTATGATCCTCTCTAGCTTAGATTTTCTATCAACATGACCATCATCAAGGGTTTTATCGATTGTTATATCTTTGTTGATTGAACTTTGTAAACTCTATCAATTTACTGACAAAGGATCAAACTCATATCTAAATTCATTTCTTTATCCATGCAATCACCTCAGATAGTATGTGTGCACCTATAACACACTCGTTGGGGCCTATATAGGTATATGCTATTGAGTGCATTTTGTGTGATGCATTTATATGAGTATTACATATATGTAATGGATGTATATAATGCATCTATATGTATCATATATATTAGCCTATACATATTGTAGTTGCACACTTTAAAGTTGTAGTGTGCGACATATCTGCATGTAAATACAATATTGAATGAAATGCTTGAATGAAATGTTCTATATCCTACAAATGCATATAGGTGGTCATTTAAAATATAATTTTAATGTCAAATGACACACTTGAATGAAATCCTCCGCATCCTACAATAGATGGGTATTTTTACTTTTACATTTTTAGATGTAGTTGGATATATTATGTCTGCTTATATGATTGTTGTAGATCCGTTGGAGTGACACATTAACAAAACGTACATTATATTTGCATAACATACATGTTTAATGTATTTTTAAGTCATTGATTTTCCCATATGATATATTTGCATGATAATTTTATTCTTGTATGTAGTGTATACTGTATCAGCATGCCAGCTAGGCACGTTGCTGTAGCATAATACATTTCATATACTGAATAGCGTGTCTGTGTAAGTGTAATGCATTTTGTATGCTATGATGTTTAAGCGCACAATACATCCTACATACAAAATAACACAATTGTTATGATACATTCTACATGTTGTGACTATATGCAAGTGCAATATGTTGGCATATAAATGTAATACACTGCTATAGTATAATTCATCTTATGTTGTCGAATGACATATTTGCATGAATTATCATACCTATTGTAATGCATGTATGGGGGACATTTTAAAATATTTGACACTAATTAATTATGCAGGTAGTTATCATTTGAAGGTTTATAATGTTTTATTTAAAAACATCTATAAGTGTCCTATATACTTGTAAAATTGTTACATATTCGATTGTGTGGTGTGGCTCTTCAGTGGCTCATAATTTTTTGCTATTGATTCCATACTTTTGTTTATAGGTGAATTGTAGTTTTTCATCCATAATAACCTTGAGATACTTCACTGTTCTGATGCAAGCTCCATCTTCTTGTCCTTTGAGACATCATACCGATGAATCATCTAACCTTTTCACATATCATATAAGGACATTCAAATTATGTGTGGTCATTTTTTGATAGATGAGGTATCATAATATGATGAAACTAAAGGCTTGGATGATGTCATATTAGATTTCTTCATCTCTACTTTGTTACAAGGTAGTCTCCTTGAAGCATGAATATGACAAAGCACAAGATAGTTTTTAGTATCCCAATGACATTCTAGTATTTAATATACATGTGGAATATGGAAGCTTCTCCTATAACCTTTGATATAGTAACCAGGAGAGACTCATAACCGCAACACATAACCTTGTAGGAAAGTGAAAGTTTACCTTCAATTTCATGATATTCTCACTAGGATAATGTGCTCTAGGAGCTCATTCCATGCATTTACGATGCACATGTAAGACATCAGGTTATGAGATTTGATCTCTAGATCTTCATTAAAATAGTGTAGCATTTCCTTATAAGCATTAGTATTTCTGAATATATGATAGAATGAGATATTTTCTCAAGTTGCTCATTCTTTGATTCTATAGAATCATTCAATTTTGCTTGCTTAGCGTCATAATTAGGATACACATCAATGGGCTTCCTCTTTGTACTAGGTTGCCTTTGTCTCTGTTGTCATTATTATAATTTTTGAAGTTATTAATTAGAGGACTTAGTTGTACTAGATCAAAAAATCCTCAGCTCCAACATGAGATTAATGTACTTCTTCTCAGCATGGTTGTTAACTATGAAGGTCATCTACAACAGTTGGTAGGCGCTTGTAGTTGCTATATATTTCATGTATTTGTTGTGATATCAAGTCCTTACTCTCGAATAGTATGTTGCCTGCATATCTATGTTCACAAGGAACTCATCATCCCTACAACATATCTACTATTATCGCTGCTTGTTAGCATTAACATTTCCTATAGATTTTATGTATATGGTTGTGGGTAGCATGTTGAGTGTAAGGAGAGACTCCTACAGTGGCTCATAGGTGTTTGCGTCTGTTGCAAATTAACCATCTTTGCTTATGGGATACCAATGTATTTACTTCATGAACTGTAATATTACAATCTGCTCCAGGATCGTCCAGGACGATCTGGGATCGTCCTGGGACGATCAGTTGAGAAACTGTTCCAGAATTTGCCCAGATTTGCTCCAGGTGTTTTCCTGTAGGCATAGTCCAGACCGATTGGAGACATCGGCCAGGCCGATTGGCACTGTAGAAAATATCGGCCAGACAACAGCCCTGGGAGCTGCCCAGGACGATCCTTTTGGTCGGATCGTCCCGGGACGATCTGGCGATCGGCCAGGCCGATCTGTGTATGATTTAAGGGAAATCAGTCGTTTTGAAGAGAGAGAAATATTTTATAAAAATATCTGATTTTCGATCTGAGGAGAGAGAAAAAGAAGAAAATTGGAAAAGTTGATTTCGAAAAGACGCGGAGCCGTTTTCGTTCGAAGAGACTGTTGAGGAAATTGTTGTGCACGAGGTAAGGCACAATCTGACTTTCTCAATTTTCAGAACCGTCGAGTTTGGCGGTATTATCTGTCCGGAATTGATTTTCGTTCATGATTTTCGTCCGTATCTTTTGATTGGTTCAGTTTTTACCGCGTAAGTTTCTGTATATTGTTGACGTGCCGAGTGTGCACATTTTGACTATTTTCTGAAGATTTTTGTCCAGGTATTTTTGATTCGACTGCGTTTTTAGTCGACTGGATTTTTCTGTGAACTTGGAAATTCTCTGTGCAGTAGAATAAATGTTCTGAATTGTTGATATCTATATTATGTGCGAATTTGGTGAATTTTGATTTTTAGGAAAATTGTGTAAATTCTGTATACTGCCGTTATGCTGCCCGATTTTTGGGTAATTTCTGATTTGTCCGAAATTCTTCTGATTTGATATGCTATCTGTATATGCTATAAAAAGGAAGTTATAAGGGGCCTGAATCCTATGAGATTCAGTTAGTGTCTGGGAATTCTGAAATGAGCTCAATATGAAATCTGATATCTGTTCTGTTCCGGATCCGAGGAAAATCTATTTAGGTGTTATAAGCACTATATATATGTATTCTGGTGCTATAAGCACATATGTTCTGGTGCCGTGAGCACAAAGGGAGGCATAAGGGGCCTGGATCCTATGAGATTCAGTCAGTGTCAGGGAATTTAGCTATGAATTACATAATATCTGATATCTGATATATGATTCTGATATGATTTTGTTCTGTTCCGATATGATCTGTACGATTCTGATTCTGTTGATCTAATATGTCTGATTTGTTCTGTTTCAGATTTAATACGACTTCTGTTTCTGTACAGTTTTGTTTGATTTGATATCTGTCCGATTCCGTTCTGATTTCTGTACGGATTTGTCTGATGTGTTGGTTTTGCGATTCTGAGAATTTTGATTGGAGGTTTGTTGCTTTGCTGAGCTGTTGAGCTCACCCTTGCTTTCTGGTGGTTTTCAGGTTCTGGGAAAGGGAAGGAAGTCCAGGATTAGTTCAGAGCCTGATCAGTAGGTACTTTTGTAATTTTGATTTTTGTACAGTCATGGCTTTTCTGTTCTGTCTTTCTTTCTGTCTAAAAGCCATGTACTGTATTTGTAAAAGATTGTTTTGAGGAAAAGAAAAGATAGATATTTCGTTCCACTGCATTTGATGATTCATAGTAGCTCTGTGTTTGTTTTTCTGTTTTGTTTAAATAATTTGGAAGATTCAGTTCCGAACCAAATTCCAAAGCTAGATCCTGGTTAGTGCTTCTCTCGTCGTGGCTCGGTGCGAACGGGATCCGTCTCGTCTCGGGTCGGGTCGTGACAAGCTTTTTGGTATCAGAGCCTTGGTTTTGGAATTTGGGATTTTGTGAAACAGAGCTATAGGAAGTGATCAGTAAGTCTGTCTGGGGGGTAGTTTTGGTTTGTTCGGCTTTTTATTGTGTTGTTTTTGTGATAGTTTTCCGGATTTTCTGGATTTTTCTGTATGGATCAGCCAGACCCAGACATGACAGATGGGCAGAGTGCCGATCAGGCAGCACCATTGGGGAGTACAGCCCCAGTAGTCGGTGCTGATACGCTTTCTCAGTTTGCTTCACTTGTTGCTCAGATGATGAGTGAGACTCAGAGCAGAGCTTCTACTGTCCGATCTGATGATCTTGACAGACATTTGCAGTTATTTCTGAGGTTGAAACCTCCGAGATTTGAGGGCGCTGTTGAGCCCAGAGCAGCCGAGGAGTGGCTGAGGAGATTAGAGAAGACTTTTAACGGGATGCAGTGTCCGTCAGACAGGAAAGTGTTTGAATAGTTGCTATTTGAATGATTTATATTTGTGCAACTTATGTAGTTTTGATGATTCCAAACATTATTGTTCAGATGTATAGTTATCTCCTAACAATTTTAGAAGATTTGCATTTGCTCTTGTGTGTACTAACATTTCAGGAAAATCAGACTCCAGACTACGAAAACTTCAAATCAAATTCAACATGAGATATTTTGTTTATTTGAAGTTTGCCTTTTCTTTGAATTAATTTTGAAAGGGAGTGATTGTAATTGAGTGAATAAAATCTCACACACACAAATAAGGAGATCTTAAAATTCTATACTGATCGTACAGGACGATATTTATCGTACTGGATGATCTGTTAGTTATCTCCTTTAGAGCACTTGGAACGAATAGGAACTTGCTTGAAATTTATTTTCTAAGTCCTATTCGTCTAGGACGAATTTTATTATCGTCCCGGACGATGGGTTCTCTGTAAAATTTTCGTCCAGACAAATTTTATCATCGTATGAGGCGACCACTCCTCTGGAAAATTTTCGTCCAGACGAAAATAAATATCGTACCGGACGATCAGCTCTCTGGAAAATTTTTGTCCAGACGAAAACAAATTATCGTCCGCGGCGATTGGTGCTCTGGAAAATTTTCGTCCAGACGAAATAAATAATCGTCCAGGACGATCGGCTCTCTGGAAAATTTTCGTCCAGACGAACATATTTTCGTCCAAACGATGAACCGACTTAGAACAGTTTTCAGCAGTTTCTAGAACCGACCTTGTAATAACCGTTTGTACTGGACGAACCTAGTTCGTACAGGACGATCAGTTGTATGAAGTCATTTCGTACACATATACAAATTGGGTCGTTTCAGATCGTTTAAGTAAAATCGTCCAGGACGATCCAGGATCGTACAGGACGATCCACTGCGTACAGAATTGAAAACTTGCAGTTTTTGGGCGGTTTTTCATGTCTTTTGTATAAATAGTCCAAATTAGACTGCCACCCAATCTTTTTGTCATTTGATCTTCGTGCCTCTTGAGAGAATAGCCAAGGAGAGAGTGGAAGAGAGCATTCAAAAGAGGATTCCTACTACTGGAGCGAGAAGGCTTCACTTGGATTACTAAGGTAAGAGTCTCTACTTGTGAAATTGGATTTCTTCACTCTTTTCCTTCTTCTTTCTAGATTCTTGTGAGAAGATCAGTCAAGGAGATCCGGTTCTCTGCCGACACTTGGAAAGTGTGAACAGACGAAGGGTTCTCTGCCCACACTAGGAGAGTGTAAAAGGACAAAGGTTCTCTGCCTACACTTGGAGAGTGTGAACAGCCGTAGGGTTCTCTACCCACACTAGGAGAGTGTAAAAGGATGACGGTTCTCTGCCAGCACTGTGGATTGTGTAAAAGGATGACGGTTCTCTGCCGCACCGGGTAGTGGTGAAAAGAGTGTTTTGTACAGGCTTCTCCGCCTTGCTGTGGGTGCTAAAGGAGAGTCACTTTGTGGTATTAGTGCAATACTCAGAGGGTGCCTCTGAGGAGTGGATGTAGTTCTGGTTATAGACCAAACCACTATAAATTTGGTGTCATTTACTTTATTGCTTTTACGTTTCCGTACTTTAAATTTCAGTTTTAACAACTCTGTGGTTGAAAAACATTTTTCTATAAACTTTAAAAGAAAATTTTATTTCGGTTCAACTTTATCATTAAGAGGGTTTAAAATTTTTAAAACTACCAATTCACCCCCCTCTTGGTAGCCGTGGGACATTTACTTAGGCTTAACAACCTAATTACTGGACTAAACAAGTGGTATCAGAGCATTGTTTCAAAATCATAAGTTTGAACTACTTTTTGATTAACGTAGATGGCTACATTTGGAAACTGAAACACACCTGAGGGTTACTCTATCACTAGACCTCCACTATTTGACAATATTCCTTTTGATTTTTGAAAAACACGCATGTCTACTTTCTTACAGTCACTTGATTATCGCATGTGGATGCTAGTCCAGGAAGGTTACACAAAACCAACTAGATTAGTTGATAGAATTAGGGTAGAAACACCTTATGCAGATTGGACTATAGAAGAACGTGACTTAGCACAATTAAATGCGAAATGTTTAAATAGTTTCTTTTGTGCTTTAAAATCTGAAGACTACATGCGAGTTTCCACTTGTAAAAGCGGAAAAGACATATGGGATAGACTTTGTATTACTTATGAAGGGACAAATGAGGTTAAGCAATCAAGACTCAATATCTTGTTACATGACTACGAATTATTTCGCATGAAACCTAATGAATCTATATCTGACATGTACACAAGATTCACTCAAATTGTCACCTCTTTGCATGCACTTGGTAGGGAATTAACAAATGCTGAAATGGTTAATAAGATTCTTCGTTGTTTACCTACTGCATATGATGCTAAAATTACTGCAATTACAGAGTCTAAAGATCTGAACATTTATTCAATTGACAATCTTCTTGGTTCACTCATTGCTTACGAGCAAGGAGTAAGTCAAAGAAAGATTGATGCAGGTGAACCAAGAAAGGACAAGAATATTGCACTAAATGTGGAAGAGTCAGAAAGTGAACACTCACAACCTGAGGATGAAGACGATATTGCACTGATGACTAGACAATTCAGAAGCTTTTTAAAGAGGAAGCAGAAGAGACGCCAGCAATGGAATAGATGGTAAGTATAACAGAAATGGCAAGGTTTCTAATGAAGTGATTTGTTATGAATGCAGGAAACCAGGTCATATAAAGACTGATTGTCCAAAACTCAAAGCCACTCCTAGCAAGGAGAAGGTAGAGGAGAAACCAATGGTAAAGAAGGGAAAGAAGAAGTTTCAAAAGACTTTTTGGGCGGACTCAGCTTCAGACTCATCTGAGACTGAAAAAGAAGAGGAAGTCACCAACCTTTGCTTGATGGCAGATAAATCTGAACAATCAGATCAAGAAGAGGTATGTGATTTAACTTATAATGAATTGTTTGAAGTTTCTGAACACATGCATGATGCATATAGGAAAACGAAAAAGATGCATGCTAGTTTAGTTTTAGAATTGGAAGAGCTTAATAAGGAACACGAAATCCTTAGAAAAGATCATGCTTTAATTGATAGCAACCACATGAAACTACTTGATGAATATGATGACTTGAATAAAAATTTTGAGAATTTAAAATCATCCTATGCTGAACTTGAAAAAGAATTTAAGAAATTTAAGAATGAATCTGAGAGCAAGACATATAGAATCAATTATACAAATCGAATCTTGGAGGATATGAATTCATTTTACAAACTTACTATAAGAGCTCTCGAGGATAATAGGAACCCCCCTAAACTTGAAGATTTTACAAATCCTAAATATTATCCTAAATTCATGAAATCCCTTAGAAGACAATCATATGAAAGAAAACATAGGAATATTTTTCCTAATGTTAAATGTAACAATTGTGGATTTTTGGGACATATATCTCACACCTGCACTTTAAAGATGAAACCTAATTTGGTGTGGAGAACTAAGATGCATAAACCTAGACATATCACACATGCATCTGATTATAAATTTCATAAAGGTGAACCCAAACTAGTTTGGGTTCCCAGGTCTAACATTTGAGAATTTTGCAGGAATACTCTCACACAAGACCTCGTGAGAGTATATGGTACCTGGACAGCGGATGTTCTAAGCACATGACTGGAGATACTGCTCAATTCATAACGCTGGAAGCCAGGAGTGGAGGCAAGGTTACACTTGGAGATAATACCACAAAGAAAGTGGTTGGATCAGGTATGATTGGAAATTTGAAAAACTTTTTCATAGACAATATTTTATTAGTTGAAGGCTTAAAACATAATTTGCTTAGCATAAGTCAGCTATGTGATAAGGGCTATAATGTAAAATTTTTACCTACTAGCTGCATAATTAGCCTAAATGGGAAAATTGTTTTAAATGGAAAAAGGGTGAACAATGTCTACATGCTAGATTTAAATTGTATTCAATCTCCTACTGCTTTTTGTTTGAAAACTGTTTCTGATGAATCATGGCTTTGGCATAGGAGACTTTGTCATTCTAGTATGAAAAATCTTAGAAAAATTACCCAAAAGAATTTGGTGAGAGGAATACCTAAACTAGACTTTACTAAGGACCATCTGTGTGATGCATGTCAACTAGGAAAACAAGTGAAGTCCTCTTTTAAGTCCAATAAAGATCTTAGGACCAGTAAACCATTAGAAATTCTTCACATGGATCTTTTTGGACCTGTAAGCACGGTAAGTCTAGGAGGAAAGGTATATGGATTTGTTATAGTAGATGATTTTTCAAGATTCACCTGGGTTAAATTTCTTTTTCATAAGAGTGAATCATTTGAGGAATTCAGAAATTTTTCAACTTGGATACAAAGAAAACTAGGATGTGAAATAATTTCTATACAAAGTGATCATGGAGGAGAATTTGAAAATGAAAGATTTGAAGATTTCTGTAAAGAAAAGGGGATTGATCACAATTTTTCTGCACCTAGAACTCCTCAACAAAATGGAGTAGTTGAAAGAAAGAACAGAACATTAATAGAAGCCGCCCGAGCAATGTTAGCAGAATACTCGCTTCCTAGATATTTTTGGGCTGAGGCGATTAGCACTGCATGCTATGTTCTGAATAGGGTGAATGTGAGATCAAATTTGAATAAAACACTCTATGAGTTGCTAAAAGGTAGAACACCAAATTTGTCTCATTTGCATGTATTTGGTTGCAAAGTGTTCATACATAATAATGGAAAATCTGCCTTAGGAAAATTTGATCCAAAATCAGATGAAGGAATTTTTGTTGGATATTCAAGTGTTGGAAAATCTTATAGAGTATTCAACAAAAGAACTTTAGTCATTGAAGAAACCACACATGTTGTTTTTGATGAAAATGGAAACATGGAAGAGCCAAAAGTTGTTGAAGAAGAAATTGAAGAAAACTCTCAAAAGATTGATAGATTAAATTTGGAAGAAAATGTGGAAGAAAATTTAGAAAGAGAAGACCCTTTGCCTAGAGATTTGAGATTTTCTAAAAACCATCAAAAGGAATTGATTATAGGTGAACCAAGTGAGGGTGTTAGAACTAGGCGTGGATTAAACAAGGAAGTCAATCATTCAGCCTTTATTTCAACTATTGAACCCACTAACATTGATCAAGCACTTTCAGATGAATTTTGGATATTGGTCCATGCAAGAAGAGTTAAATCAATTTGTAAGAAATAAAGTTTGGGAACTAACTACAAGGCCAAAAGATCAAAGTGTTGTTGGAACCAAGTGGGTGTTCAAAAATAAAATGAATGACTCAGGAGTAGTCATTAGAAATAAGGCTAGATTAGTAGCTAAGGGGTATAATCAAATTGAAGGAATTGATTTTGAGGAAACTTTTGCCCCTGTAGCTAGACTTGAAGCAATTAGGGTTTTACTAGCCTTTGTCTGTTTTAAAGGTTTTAAATTATTTCAAATGGATGTCAAAAGTGCCTTTTTAAATGGGGTAATTGAGGAAGATGTTTTTGTAGAACAACCTCCAGGTTTTGAAAATTTTAAATTTCCAAATCATGTTTTCAAATTAAAAAAGGCATTATATGGATTGAAACAGGCACCTAGGGCTTGGTATGAGAGGTTAAGCACCTTCCTACTTGAAAGATCTTTTGAAAAAGGAAGTGTGGATACAACTCTCTTTTTAAGAAAAATTGGAAAGGATATACTTATTGTTCAAATTTATGTGGATGACATCATCTTTGGATCTTCAAATAAACATCTTTGTGATGATTTTTCTAAAACAATGAGTAGTGAATTTGAAATGAGTCTAATGGGAGATTTAAATTACTTTCTAGGATTTAGCATTAAGCAACTTGAGGAAGGTACTTTTCTTAGTCAAACCAAATATATTAAGGACATCCTCAAAAAATATGAAATGGACAATGCTAAACCTGTTAGTACACCAATGAGTTCTTCAGTTCAGTTGGATAAAGACCTTAAGGGAAAATCTGTTGATCAAAAGAAATTTAGAGGGATAATTGGATCTTTACTTTACTTGACTGCTAGCCGACCAGATATTATGTTTAGTGTTTGCTTATGTGCTAGATTTCAATCAGATCCAAAAGAATCACATTTGACAGCAGTAAAAAGGATTTTAAGATATCTACTAGGAACTCAAAACTTAGGAATTTGGTATCCTAAGTTTAGCTCTTCATTTGAAATTATTGGTTACTCAGATTCTGACTTTGCAGGCTGTAGAGTGGATAGGAAAAGCACTTCTGGAACATGTCAATTCATTAGTTTCATGGTCTAGTAGAAAACAAAATTCAGTGGCACTATCTACTACAGAAGTAGAATACATTGCATTAGGAAGTTGTGTGGCACAAGTACTTTGGTTAAAACAACAGTTGATTGACTTAGGATTAACTATAGGCACTATCATTTGCATTTCCAAAAATCCTATTCAACATTCTAGAACCAAACACATTGATATAAGGCATCATTTCATAAGGGATCATGTATCCAAAGGAGAAATTGAACTCATACATGTTTCAACTGAAAATCAACTTGCAGACATTTTTACAAAACCTTTAGCCTTTGATACCTTCAGTACTTTAAGAACAAGGCTTGGTGTTATTGATTTTAATGCTTAACCAAAATGTCTTGGCAACATTGATACTTGTTGTGTTTTGTTTTTTTGTGATTTTGTGAATTTTGTGTGTTTTTGAATGAATTGTTTTTGAATTTATGATTTTGTTTTATGTTTTCTGTGTTTTTTTTGAATGTTTTTGTTAATTAAAAAAAAAAATATCAAAATTAAATTTTTTTTGGAGGTCATCGTCCAGGACGAAATTGTTTTCGTACGGGACGATGTGTGAAGGAACAGTTTGCGCGAATTTAAACCGTTTTGAGAGCAGTTTATAATTAGATCGTCTGTACGATATGTAATCGTCCAGGACGAATTTTTTCTCTCTCAAACGTCGGGACGATTGAATGCAGCGGTTGAGTGGATAAGACAGTTTTTAATACGAACTTCGTCTGTACGAAATTTTTTCGTCTGTACGAACATGTGTCGGTTCATTGTAGGGGACGATTTTCAAGAGTCATTAAAACGATTCACTTTTTTTGATCGTCTGTACGAAATTTTTTCGTCTGTACGTTCGGTCAAGTCAAAAAGCCTGTACGAAGGGATGCATCGTAAGTTGTGTTGAATACGAAAAGCCTTTACATTTTGGACGAATTGGATCGTCTGTACGAAATTACTTCGTCCAGACGAACGATAATTTTTCGTCCAGGACAAATATTTTCGTCCAGGATGAACGTATCGTTTTTCTTTAAATATGAAGGCTTTCAAACTTGACAATCACACTTTCAAACTTTTTTTTCAATCCTTTCTACATCAAATCAACAATGGCCTCCTCTAGCAAAAGATAAAAAGGTTTTGGTGAGGAAACCAAATAGGAATGCCCCAGACAACTTTCTTTCCAAGGCAAATGAGGAATCTTTTCCTCGTTTTGCATCTGCAAAAATCACTCCGTCTCGCATTCTTATCCAAACAGAGTTGAAATTTCGGGTATTGCACCTCTTCGCCTCAACCCAATTTCAGTTCATTCTTTCTCTCGTCCACTTCTACAATAAGCAAACCTACCACTACTTTCTAGCCAACATGAGTTTCAATTCTGACCACTCTATTATTAGTTCTTATGTTTTTAAACAAAAAGTTGAGATCACCAAGCACGACCTTGGTGCATTTTTAAACTTAAGAACTGAAGGATATAGAGCTCACACCCTAATGTCAGAAACTCCTTCAAATGGTTTGAAATCAATAGGGTGATTAGAGAGATAGGCATAACCTATCATGTTGCTAGAGTCTCCGGTATGACCCAAGATGCCCGAATCATCCAGCATATCCTTAGATCCTCAATTATTCCTAAAGCTGGTGATAGGATTAACATTACTCCTCTCCTTTCTGTTCTAACCTTTTTAATCATGCAAAGACATCCTATTGACGAAGCCCAACTCATCATAGACCATATCTATGAGATTTCAGAAATAGGACATGCTGATCAGAAGAGGAAGAAGAACATTTCATTAGGGCACTTAATTACTTATATTTTGGAAAAGAAGTACAATATAGTGCATCCTGATGAAGAATATGAAGAGCCAGTTTACTATAACGATGCATCATTCAGATTGCTCTTCAAGGAGGAAAAAGAAAAAGAAAAAGCACATGCCAGTGCTTTAGAAGAAGAAGAAGAAGGAGTGCAAGCTTCTGCTTCTCAATCAGATTACCAGAATCTGATTGAGAGATTTGATAGACTAGAGACTCACATTGATCAAAGATTTGATCAATTTGATGCTCAACTTACGCAGCAGCAACAAGACATTGGTAACATTAAAGATGAAGTTCATGAAATTAATACCAATGTCATGTTGATGGCCTCCTACTTCAATCTCTTTGGCGGCATTCCTCCTCCTTTTCCAGAACAGTGAATTTTTTTTTTGTTTTTGTTTGTTTTGTTTTTATCTTATCTGTTTTAGTGTAATGTGTTTGTTTTTATGTTTTTTAAGTTCAATGTATTTTTTTTATGTGTAATCCGTTCCTTTAATTTTAATGAAAGTTTGTTTCTATTAGATTTGTTTTAAAATGTGGTTAATGTTTGTGAATTTCATTAGTATTATTTAATCTACATAGTGCTTAAATTCGATTGTAATTTGAGATTATCTATATTAGAAAATCTAGACTTTCTAAATTTATAATTTGTTTATAACTTGTTGTAATTAGAACTTTTAAATTCATGTCTATTCATTTAGACTACATAAAAAGTTAATATTATTATTGCAATTTTGATGTTTTCTTATTTTGTATTTCTATGCTCAAATGATATTTATGCACCTAGAAATATTTGAAATTTTAGATTATAGATTTTGGAAAGAATTGGTCAAATTACTCTTGAACATTGTACAAATGTACAAAAATCAAAAGAAATTCGCAAAAATTTGCAAAGTGAAAAAGAGGCACAAAATAAGCCCAACCAAAGAAAAATACACAAAAATGTGCTCCAAAACTTTGAAAAGATGCGCAAAGCACCACATGAGGTAATTCTCTTCTTTCCAAATTCATTCAATCTCTTAATTCAAATTGATCTTATGTTCATTTATATTATATTGAACTTTGAAATATAGAAATTTTTTTTACATCTCTCTTGTAATGATCTTCAATAGTCAAATGTCTAAATTGAATCATGTCTTTGATAAATTCTTCTTACTTACAATGTTATATCATTTCTTAAATTTTATGAATTTCTATGATTCACCTAATATCTTTAGTTTAAAATTGCATACCCTATGTCAAATCATAATTTAGATTAAATTTTAAAAATGAATTTCATATAATTATTTACATTTCTTGTCTTTTTCTTCTTCACTTTTTGTTGCTGTCAAAAAGGGGGAGAAATTATTGTGTTTGTGATTTTTATTTTTGTTTTCTATTTTTGATTTCTGTTTACAAGTTTTTTTTGTTTGTGTTAAAAAATTTGAAAAACAAAAATATTGTTCTTTAATGCCTCCTTATTTTAATGTACTCATAAATTCAGGGGGAGTTTAGGAGATCAGAGATTTGTTTTAACTTGAAACCATACTAATAATAATTGTTTTGCCATCATCAAAAAGGGGGAGATTGTTTGAATAGTTGCTATTTGAATGATTTATATTTGTGCAACTTATGTAGTTTTGATGATTCCAAATATTATTGTTCAGATGTATAGTTATCTCCTAACAATTTTAGAAGATTTGCATTTGCTCTTGTGTGTACTAACATTTCAGGAAAATCAGACTCCAGACTACGAAAACTTCAAATCAAATTCAACATGAGATATTTTGTTTATTTGAAGTTTGCCTTTTCTTTGAATTAATTTTGAAAGGGAGTGATTGTAATTGAGTGAATAAAATCTCACACACACAAATAAGGAGATCTTAAAATTCTATACTGATCGTACAGGATGATCTGTCAGTTATCTCCTTTAGAGCACTTGGAACGAATAGGAACTTGCTTGAAATTTTTTTTCTAAGTCCTATTCGTCCAGGACGAATTTTATTATCGTCCCGGACGATGGGTTCTCTGTAAAATTTTCGTCCAGACAAATTTTATCATCGTACGAGGCGACCAGTCCTCTGGAAAATTTTCGTCCAGACGAAAATAAATATCGTACCGGACGATCAGTTCACTGGAAAATTTTCGTCCAGACGAAAACAAATTATCGTCCGCGGTGATTGGTGCTCTGGAAAATTTTCGTCCAGACGAAATAAAAAATCGTTCAGGACGATCGGCTCTCTGGAAAATTTTCATCCAGACGAACATATTTTCGTCCAAACGATGAACCGACTTAGAACAATTTTCAGCAGTTTCTAGAACCGACCTTGTAATAACCGTTCGTACTGGACGAACCTAGTTCGTACAGGACGATCAGCTGTACGAAGTCATTTCGTACACATATACAAATTGGGTCGTTTCAGATCGTTTAAGTAAAATCGTCCAGCACGATCCAGGATCGTACAGGACGATCCACTGCGTACAGAATTGAAAACTTGCAATTTTTGGGCGGTTTTTCATGTCTTTTGTATAAATAGTCCAAATTAGACTGCCACCCAATCTTTTTGTCATTTGATCTTCGTGCCTCTTGAGAGAATAGTCAAGGAGAGAGTGGAAGAGAGCATTCAAAGGAGGATTCCTACTACTGGAGCGAGAAGGCTTCACTTGGATTACTAAGGTAAGAGTCTCTACTTGTGAAATTGGATTTCTTCACTCTTTTCCTTCTTCCTTCTAGATTCTTGTGAGAAGATCAGTCAAGGAGATCCGGTTCTCTGCCGACACTTGGAAAGTGTGAACAGACGAAGGGTTCTCTGCCCACACTAGGAGAGTGTAAAAGGACGAAGGTTCTCTGCCTACACTTGGAGAGTGTGAACAGCCGTAGGGTTCTCTACCCACACTAGGAGAGTGTAAAAGGACGACGGTTCTCTGCCAGCACTGTGGATTGTGTAAAAGGATGACGGTTCTCTGCCGCACCGGGTAGTGGTGAAAAGAGTGTTTTGTATAGGCTTCTCCACCTTGCTGTGGGTGCTAAAGGAGAGTCACTTTGTGGTATTAGTGCAATACTCAGAGGGTGCCTCTGAGGAGTGGATGTAGGTCTGGTTATAGACCGAACCACTATAAATCTGGTGTCATTTACTTTATTGCTTTTACGTTTCCGCACTTTAAATTTCAGTTTTAACAACTCTGTGGTTGAAAAACATTTTTCTACAAACTTTAAAAGAAAATTTTATTTCGGTTCAACTTTATCATTAAGAGGGTTTAAAATTTTTAAAACTACCAATTCACCCCCCTCTTGGTAGCAGTGGGACATTTACTTAGGCTTAACAACCTAATTACTGGACTCAACAGAAAGTACCGTTGGCAACTTTTCTGTTGGACGGAGAGGCTGAGCACTGGTGGGAAGGCCAGCAGGCGGCCAGATTACAGGGCAGACTGAACTCTTTGATTACCTGGGAAGAGTTCACTGAGGTATTCCAAGACTGGTTTGTTCCTCCTTCTGCACGACAGCAGATGCAGGAGAATTTTCTGAGACTTGTTCAGGGGAGCAAGACGGTGATGCAGTACTATGCTGAGTTTACTGCATTAGCCAGGTACGCTCCGCAGCTGGTTAGCACTTCTGCTGAGAGGTGTTACAGATTTCTGAGGGGATTACGAGATACTTTGAGGCAGCCCCTGATACCATTTCGGATCACCGATTTCTCTGAGCTTGTGGAGCGAGCTCGTCTGATAGAGAACGATCTGATGGCTACTCAGCAGCGGTGGACTGCGAGTAGGAAGAGGTTTGGAGGCGAGGCATCTGGCAGTGGTTCCTCTGGGAAGAGGAGATTTGTTTCTGGTTCTTGATCTGGAGATTCCAGGAGGAGCGGAGGGTCGTCTGGTACTGTTACCAGCACGACGAGTTCGGGATCAGTCAGTTCGGTACCTGTGTGCCAGAACTGTGGACGACGACACTTTGGCCAGTGCTACAGGATGGCTGGTCTGTGCTTCCGATGTGGTCAGTCAGGACATCGGATTGCAGAGTGTCCACAGATGGGATTTGATCAGCGTTCTGAGATCAGATCAGAGGGCTTTGTCAGACCTGCCGGTTCAGCAGCAGGAAGACCGAGGATTGTTCCTCCACGCCATGAGGGATTTGCTGGTAGAGGTGGTGGTTCTAGTTCTGGACCACGGAGACCACCTACGATTCAGAGGGAGCAGAGTAGTTCTATTGCTTCAGCTCCTGTTCCAGTTCAGCAACGAGTTTACAGTCTGAGTCAGCAGGAGGCTCGAGATGCTCCCGATGTTGTGACAGGTACAATTTATATTTCTGATCAGCCCTGTCGTGTTTTGTTTGACTCTGGAGCGAGTCATTCTTTTCTGTCCGAGCACTGTTTTGAGATTTTGCATTTGGACTCATTTTTGCTTCCGTTTTCTTTGTCTGTGATTTTACCGGCTGGGAATTCTTTGATTGCTCGACAGTTTTGTTTGTGTGAGATTGAGATTGCTGGCAAGAAGTGGAAATCAAGTTTGATTCGGTTGCCGATTTCATCGTATGACGTGATTCTGGGCATGGATTGGCTGAGTCAGTATGAAGCCCAGATAGACTGTCTGAAGAAGCAAGTGAGTTTGCTTATGGCTGGAGAGAGAGTTGTATTTCAGGGATTACGAGGTGTTCTCTCAAGTCTGGTTTCTATGTTGGAAGTGAGCAGAATGTGGAAGAAGGGATGCCCAGTGTTTTTGGCTTCGGTGCGGGATCTGAACCTAGAGGTTGGTTCTGTTTCTGAGATCCCTGTGGTACGGGAGTTTGTTGATGTTTTTCTTTAGGAGTTGGTTGGGTTACCTCCGGATAAAGATGTAGAGTTCTCTATCGATGTTTTTCCGGGTACCGCTCCGATATCAAAAGCTCCGTACAGGATGGCACCGAAAGAACTTTCTGAGTTGAAAGTTCAGCTTCAGGAGTTGGTTGACAGATGTTTTGTACGTCCTAGTGTTTCGCCCTGGGGAGCACCTGTTTTGTTTGTGAAGAAGAAGGACGGTACACTCCGTATGTGTATTGACTACAGAGATTTGAACAAGGTCACGATCAAGAACAAGTATCCTTTGCCTCGAATTGACGATTTGTTTGATCAGCTTTCCGGATCTTCGATATTTTCGAAGATTGATTTGAGATCCGGATATTATCAAGTGAAGGTAAAGGAAGTTGATGTGGTGAAGACAGCTTTCAGTACTCGGTACGGGCACTACGAGTTCTTGGTTATGCCTTTTGGGGTAACCAATGCGCCAGCTATTTTCATGGATCTGATGAACCGAGTATTCAGGGAGTATTTGGATCAGTTTGTGATCGTCTTCATTGACGATATTTTGATATATTCTGCATCTAAGGATGATCATACCAGACACTTGAGGATTGTGTTGGAGACTTTGAGGAGGCATCAGCTGTATGCCAAGTTCTCCAAGTGTGAATTCTGGCTGAAGAGCATTTCTTTTCTGGGGCATGTGATTAGCGGAGAAGGCATTTCTGTAGATCCCCAGAAGATTCAGGCAGTTGCTGATTGGCCAAGGCTGACTACGGTATTTGAGGTACGTTGTTTCTTGGGCATGGCCGGGTATTATAGGAAAATTGTGAAAGGATTTTCATAGATTTCGACGCCTCTGACGAGACTGACTCAGAAGTCAGTACCTTTTGTTTGGACACCGGAGTGTGAGGCAAGTTTTCAGCGATTGAAGGATTGTCTGACTTCAGCTCCAGTACTAGCACTTCCGTCAGGTACGGAAGGTTTTCAAGTGTTCAGTGATGCTTCACTGAAAGGACTGGGTTGTGTCCTGATGCAGCATGGTCAGGTAATTGCTTATGCTTTGAGACAGTTGAAACCACATGAGAAGAATTACCCGACACATGATTTGGAGTTAGCTGCAGTAGTTTTTGCTTTGAAGATTTGGCGTCATTATCTGTATGGCGTCAGATGTGAGATTTTCACTCATCATAAGAGTCTGAAGTACATTTTTACTCAGAAGGATCTGAATTTGAGACAAAGACGGTGGCTCGAGTTGATCAAGGACTATGATTTGACTATTCAGTATCAGCCTGGTAAGGCGTATGTGGTAGCAGATGCTTTGAGCAGAAAGTCTTCTGGATTATCAGGTATTCAGCTTACTTGTGATGACTTTCTGATTCGTGATATGGAGCGATTGCAGTTGGAGGTGATTTCCTCCAGTGGTTTGGAGTTGGCTTAGATGAGTATTCAGTCTTCCTTGTCTCCAAGGATTCAGGAAGCCCAGAAGTCAGATTCTGATTATTCGAAGTTGATTGCTCAGATTGGATCTGGTAAGACTCCTGAACTTCGAATTTCTGATTCTGGTGCTATTTTTTGTAAGAACAGATTGTGGGTACCTGTGTTTGGAGATTTGAGGCAGGAGATTCTGTACGAATCTCATCATTCAGGCTACACTGTACATCCAGGCAGTGGTAAGATGTATGCTGATATGAAACTTTTATTTTGGTGGCCTGGAATGAAAAAGGACGTAGTTGAGTTTGTGTCGAGATGCGAAGCCTGTCAGTTGGTGAAGGCAGAGCATCAGCGACCCGGTGGACTGTTGCAGTCGTTGCCTATCCCTGAGTGGAAATGGGAGGAGGTAACGATGGACTTTGCGATGGGTTTTCCTCGATCTAGACAAGGGCACGACGCCATTTGGGTGGTTGTAGATCGATTGACAAAGTCCGCCCATTTTTTTCTGATCAGACAGACGGATTCAGTTGATCGCTTGGCACAAGTATATGTGAAGGAGATAGTCAGATTGCATGGTGTGCCTCGCGTGATTGTTTCTGATCGAGATGGACGTTTTACTTCCAGACTTTGGAAAGGCATTCAGCAAGGCTTGGGTACGAAACTGCATTTCAGTACAGCCTTTCATCCTCAGACAGACGGATAGTCTGAGAGAACTATTCAGGTGCTGGAAGACCTGTTGAGACTTTGTGTTCTGGACTTTGGCGGAAGTTGGGAGGACCATATCCCACTGATTGAGTTTGCCTATAACAACAGTTTTCAGTCCAGTATCGGTATGGCACCGTATGAGGCTCTGTATGGCAGGAAGTGTCGTACTCCTTTGACTCTGACGGAGGTTGGAGATAGACAGGCTTTGGGGACCACTTTTGCTGATGACACTGCTCAGAAGATCAATTTGATAAGAGAAAGATTGAAGGTTGTTCAAGATCGACAGCAGAAGTATTATAATCAGAAGCATAGGTTTGTTGAGTTTCAGGTTGGTGACTTTGTGTATGTCAAAGTCAGCCCGATGAAAGGTGTGAGCAGATTTGGTCAGGTAAGCAAGCTTAGTCCAAGGTATGTTGGACCTTTTGAAATTTTGGAAAGGATTGGAAAAGCTGCTTACAGATTATTGCTTTCTGATTCTATGTCTGATGTGCATAATGTGTTTAACGTATCCACTCTGAGGAAGTGGGTATCCGACTCTGGGAAGAAGGTATTTGTTGATGAGGTTGAGATTCAGGAGAATCTGGCGTACAAGGAAGAGCCAGAGTTGATTTTGGCGTACGACGTCCGGAAGTTAAGAAATAAACAGATTTCGATGGTTAAAGTCCAGTGGAAGCACCGGACTGCACGGGAAGCGACTTGGGGGAAGGAATCTGACATGAGACAGTCGTGCCCGTACTTGTTTTGACTGAGTTTGGACTGGATAATATCGAGGACGACATTTTTCTGAGTTGGGGAGATTGTAATATTACAATCTGCTCCAGGATCCTCCAGGATGATCTGGGATCGTCCTGGGACGATCAGTTGAGAAACTGCTCCAGAATTTGCCCAGATTTGCTCCAGGTGTTTTCCTGTAGGCATCGTCCAGGCCGATTGGAGACATCGGCCAGGCCGATTGGCACTGTAAAAAATATCGGCCAGACAACAGCCCTGGGAGCTGCCCAGGATGATCCTTTTGGTCGGATCGTCCCGGGACGATCTGGCGATCGGCCAGGCCGATCTGTGTATGATTTAAGGGAAATCAGTCGTTTTGAAGAGAGAGAAATATTTTATAAAAATATCTGATTTTCGATCTGAGGAGAGAGAAAAAGAAGAAAATTAGAAAAGTTAATTTCGGGAAGACGCGGAGCCGTTTTCGTTCGAAGAGACTGTTGAGGAAATTGCTGTGCACGAGGTAAGGCACAATCCGACTTTCTCAATTTACAGAACCGTCGAGTTTCGCGGTATTATCTGTCCGGAATTGATTTTCGTTCGTGATTTTCGTCCGTATCTTTTGATTGGTTCAGTTTTTACCGCGTAAGTTTCTGTATATTGTTGACGTGCCGAGTGTGCACATTTTGGCTATTTTTTGAAGATTTTTGTTCTGGTATTTTTGATTTGACTGCGTTTTTAGTCGACTGGATTTTTCTGTGAACTTGGAAATTCTCTGTGCAGTAGAATAAATGTTCTGAATTGTTGATATCTATATTCTGTGCGAATTTGGTGAATTTTGATTTTCAGAAAAATTGTGTAAATTCTGTATACTGCCGTTGTGCTGCCCGATTTTTGGGTAATTTCTGATTTGTCCGAAATTCTTCTGATTTGATATGCTATCTGTATATGCTATAAAAAGGGAGTTATAAGGGGCCTGGATCCTATGAGATTCAGTTAGTGTCTGGGAATTCTGAAATGAGCTCAATATGAAATCTGATATCTGTTCTGTTCCGGATCCGAGGAAAATCTGTTTAGGTGCTATAAGCACTATATATATGTATTCTGGTGCTATAAGCACATCTGTTCTGGTGCCGTGAGCACAAAGGGAGGCATAAGGGGCCTGGATCCTATGAGATTCAGTCAGTGTCAGGGAATTTAGCTATGAATTACATAATATCTGATATCTGATATATGATTCTGATATGATTTTGTTCTGTTCCGATATGATCTGTACGATTCTGATTCTGTTGATCTGATATGTCTGATTTGTTCTGTTTCAGATTTAATACGACTTCTATTTCCGTACAGTTTTGTTTGATTTGATATCTGTCCGATTCCGTTCTGATTTCTGTACGGATTTGTCTGATGTGTTGGTTTTGCGATTCTGAGAATTTTGATTGGAGGTTTGTTGCTTTGCTGAGCTGTTGAGCTCACCCTTGCTTTCTGGTGGTTTTCAGGTTCTGGGAAAGGAATAGAAGTCCAGGATTAGTTCAGAGTCTGATCAGTAGGTACTTTTGTACTTTTGATTTTTGTACAGTCATGGCTTTTCTGTTCTGTCTTTCTTTCTGTCTAAAAGCCATGTACTGTATTTGTAAATGATTGTTTTGAGGAAAAGAAAAGATAGATATTTCGTTCCGCTGCATTTGATGATTCATAGTAGCTCTGTGTTTGTTTGTCTGTTTTGTTTAAATAATTTGGAAGATTCAGTTCCGAACCAAATTCCAAAGCTAGATCCTGGTTAGTGCTTCTCTCGTCGCGGCTCGGTGCGAACGGGATCCGTCTCGTCTCGGGTCGGGTCGTGACATGAACACCCTAGCATTTACTACATGTTGCATGTGTATGTTTTTCAAGAAATATCACCTTTTACCATCAAGTTTAGTGTGTTCACTTGTGTATTATTGTCAACTGTTGGTCAAGCTATGTTATCCTACAATCTCTTCATACATGTTGGCTAGCGGGTCGCTATATTCATTACACATCAATCTTCAGTGCTCGTGTGGGATGATACACCTATATGTAAGTTAATGTTCTAGGGAACATTATCATTTGCAAGTAGGCATTACGCGTTAGCATGCTAATACAGGCTACCAGTTGAGTTGCATTCATCACTAGTTCCCTATGCATGTTGGTCGGCAAGTTATCATTCAATGCACCTCTGTGCCTCCTGCTCACAAGGTACTACGAATGTGAATGCTATACATTGTTCATATAATCTGTCCTTGCGAGGGATCAATACATTCGCTTACCATTGAATGGATGCTGACTATAAGGCATTATTGAGTTCTCATCTTGGTTATCAGGTCATTTTATTCTTATCCTACCAATCTTTTCTACTTGTTGAAAGTCAATATAATTGTTTACTTTTGGCTATAAAAGGTTTTTACATTCTCTTGCACGTGGAGTACACATCCTCCCCAATTACTGTTTATCATTACTTGACATTTTGTTTAACACAAGTCCCTTGATCAATCATTTATATTTGTTTAAATGAATTGAATTTTCTTTTAACATTTGCATTTTTAATTTAATTATGCATTTTAAATTTTAGGGTCCAATCCCCTGTTGTTTATTAATATTCTATTCCCTACATTTTATTGTAATTAGGCCCTATGTTCTTCATTTAAATTTTGTGCATCTTTAGTTTAAATTTTGGAAATACCCTAGCTTCTCCCTTGTTTAGGAGAAATTTGGGGAGTCTTAGCCTTTCTGCCACATCAAGAAAAATGTGCACGGTCAGTGTCGGATGACATTATTGTCGTAGCCTTCAATCTCACCGCACCAAGAAAGGCGCACAAGGGTCTTATCGGGTACTTGTTTGAAAATGCATAATTCTTTTCGCACAAGCACTAAGGCATATATACTGGTACTTAAGTTTTACCCAACCATGCTAAAAAATCATGCATGAGGCTTACTTATCTCATCGCAAGCACTGCAATGAGTTCCTTCTCACTGTGCTAAGAAAAGCGCATAGGTGGTTTATCACCATGCTGTTAGCGCAGAGGGTAGGGTTTGAGGTTATACCTTTGCGTTCAGGTCAACAGTGCTGATTTTGGCCAAGGGCAATGATATTGGGATGGTGGCGACGAAGATGTGCATAGGAAATTTTTCTTTTTGCATTATTTATTTATTTTCTCTCTCTTTTTTGCCTCACTCTCTTTTTCTTTTATATAATAATAATAATAATGATGATGATGATGATGATGATGATGATGATGATGATGATGATGATAGTAATTAAAAAAATTTTACCTCCATCTGTGTTGCTTGCAGGATCAGACAAAGGTGAGAGGTTACCATTTACTAGGGTATTGAGATCAGGAGCTTGAGAAGGAATGAGGGGGAGGATCGAACATAGCTCAAAGAAGGATCAACGATTGGCGCTTGAGGGTAGGCTTGACTGTATAAGATATAGAAACGTGAGGAGCTTCAGGTTGGGGTTTGACCGGCTATTTGGTTCAAAAAGTGATTATAGATCACGCAATCAGATGTGGGAAGGTAAAATTAGGGTATGAATCAAGGGTTCGATAAAACATATTAGCGGTGTCGATTTGCTTGATTAAGGAATTAGTGCAGGCAATTTGTGCCATCTAGTTCAGAGGTCAATCGTAGGACTCGAGATTGGGAAATTGAGTCAGATTTTATAGTGGAGATCGAGGGAGGTATGAAGCTGCAGCAAGCTGAATGAAGGATGGATGTGATTCGACAGATGAAGGGGAGTGGGAAGTATGAATGATGGTTGGGATAATAGTTATTATCGGGAGGAAGAGAGGGACTCATGGTTTGCAGAGGGATGAGATGCATGTGGACATGCAAAGACGTCATCTAAGAATTCTACGTGAGGAAACATAGATAAGTGAGAGCGGGAGAACCTAATAGACAATTTGATAGTTTGTTTCATTCTCTCCTTAATGATGAGCCATAACTTCATAATGATCATGGAAGAGGGCAAGCGAATCGCGAATATTATGGAAGAAAAGGTGGAATGGGCATTCATAATGCGTGCGAAGCATGATTTTAGATAGATATGGGTCATTTGATTTTAAAAAAAATTATTTCTCTGTTGAGGTTAACAAATACCCCAAAATAAATGTGATACGTGTCTAGAGCGAACCATATTTGTGAAAGTTCATGTGAGTTATTAGACCTTATAGAATTGTCCGAAGGCTAACCAAAAGGGGGTGAATTGGTTATAAAAATCTTTGATTTAAATATCTTTTTAAAAAATTGAATCAATGATAATGAAATATGCAATTGTTTAAAAAAATGATTAGCACATGACTTTTCAACCACCAGTTTAAATGCAAAATTTAACATGCAGGAAAAAAATAATATCAAAAGAGGAACACAAAACTTGACCTACGCCCACTCCCTGGAGACTCCTCCAAGTATTGTACTAAACAAAATTGTTGCGGGCTAGAATATACACGGCGATAGAGTTAGAAAGTTTTCATCTCAGCTTTGTATGGATATCCATCACACAAATAGAAGAGAAATAAAAACACTGGGATTTTTTACGTGGAAACATTTGAAAGGGAAAAACCACGGGGCCACGCCCAATTGAGAGAATTCCACTAGTATTTGCTTGAGGTACAAGAGGCTGATTCACCCTTCCAATTTAGGACAATCAGATTATAATAATTAGCTCCCTAGTTACAATCAAGATTTTGAGATTCGATGATGTTGGATAATTAGGCGGAATCCCAAAGTAACTCATAAATCAGATAGAACTCCAACATCACTTGGTAGTCGAGCATAATTGTGGCGTCACTTAGAAGTCAGGAAGAATTACGGCGTCCTGTAGAAGTCGGGTAAAATTCTGGTGTCACTTGGTAGTCGGGCAGAATTCTGGCGTCACTTGGAAGTCGGACAGAATTCTGACATCCCGTGGAAGTTGGGCAGAAGTCCAGCGGCGATCGAGGAGGAGCATCTTCCCTCCTTCCCTTCTTTTCTTCTTCTTCTCTTCTTCTTCTTGCATGGGTCCCCACTTAAGAGAAATGAGGGGCTATTTATAATTTTTTTATGATGGCATGACCCATCAATAGGAGGAAGATTAATGGAAAATGTTGAGTGATTTGGATGGACAATCGATATTGAATCCCTTGATTGTGGACCGTTTGTCAAACATTTGAAGGTCTTAATGATATCTAAATTTTGCAATCTTGGGCTCGTTGGATTTGACTAATCAAGTCGCTCAATTCGACTTTAAGCATGTCATGTTTGGAAACCGTTTGATAATTCAAATTGTGGTTTGAATCTCCCAATAGCGCTTCGAGTCTTCAATTTTGACACATTTGGGCTCATATTTAGTTGAATTTGGTGTCATTAGGTTTGTATTTCTGAGACGCTTAGTTCTTCTATAAGTTTGCTGAAATCGGAGCTCAGGTGATCCCATATTTAATTTTTGAAGCTTCCGGCCTAATTTTGCCTCAAGATTCATGCCCGATCAAGATATATCAAGAATGACTCTCCTTTTGCCTCCACAATAAGGTGGATAAACCCTTAAAAAAATCTCTTCTACCAACTTAGTACGGTAGAGAATCATCACCTTTTATACTCTCTAAGTGATGGTAACGTACCGTCACATCCTTTTTCACCATCCTAGTGAAGGCAGAGTACCTACATATCCTTTTTCACTCTCTTGGTAAAGATAGAGAACTTTGATCTAATCTTGAAGATCTTCTCTCAAGAGCCTCCAAAAAAGTTGGGTAGAAACTTGAAGAAGACAAAGAGATCTTTACTTTAGGCAACCTTGTGAAATCCTCAAAACTCCCCTTCACTAGATCTCTCACTCTTCACTCACAAAATCTCTTCCAAATACACTCTCAAAAGGTCCCTCTTAAGAGAAGTTCAAATCAAATGATAGTTTGATAGTTTTTTGGACTCTTTATATTGAAAACACATGAAAAACTATCCAAAAATAGAAATTTTCAAGTGAACCAACTTACATTCGTACGGTATGATCGTAGATCATACGGTACGAACAGTTCAAAAAATCAGAGCTTTATTTGGTATTAACTGGGATGAACTTAGTTTCATATAATGTTATTATCTTTATGAATTCACATCGTACTTTATGAACAATTTAAAAAAAAATGTGTTCATTTGGTACGATCTTGCACAAGCCTACTTTCATACTCTGTCAGTCATCTATATGACCTGACATCGTACTATATGAGCAGTTAAAAAGAATGAGTTTCGTTTGGTACGATCTGATACAAAATAAATTTCATACTCTGTCAATTGTCCGTATGAATTTAGATCATACTATATGTAATTTTACAACTTGAGCTCATGAGTTAATATTTTTTATGGTAACAAATATTATGGCTCATATCCTTATATCTACGTATATTTGCAATATATTTTTTTATTTGTGTGTGTACTAACATTTTACAAATATCATGCACCATCCAACGAAGATTCAAGGCTCAAGATTGGGTAGAATAGGTTATGCTGTATAGATTTTTATAATATTCATTAATATATTTTTTATTTCTTGAGTCAAGTTCTATAAGTATATGCTTGCTTAGTGACCTTGCACACAAACACTCAGGAGGAGTGAGATTGAGTTAAAACCAAAAGTTCAATTTTTGAACTAATTATATTATATGATTTATATCGTGTAATACAATCAGCTTGTCTAACTAATCATACTGGATGATCTAGATCATCTAGGACAATCAGTTATGATTATTAAAATAGCTGCTAATCATAATTTAGGCAAGATTTTGAATTTCATTCTTTGTTCTAATCGTCCATGATGATATACATTGTACTAAATGATCTATGACAACCATGCCTAAATTTATCCTATGATTAGGGGACTCATTATAATTACTTTGTTCAATCTGATCATCCATGATTATAATTGAAGATTGTACTAGACGACCTGAGAGATACATGGGACGATATTTGATAATCCCAGATGAAATAGCATTATTTTTCTTCTAATTCTAAAGGAAGATCCCGATATCGTACTAGATAATCTGTATAAATTTGAACTGATTGTACTAGATTATTCGAAGATCGTTGAGGACTATTAGGTCAAATTCTGCACATCGTACTGAACAATCCTGCGATCATACATGATAATATTTGACATCAGATTTGTGTTTTTAGAGTTTTTTGAAGTTGTCTATTTAAACACATCGTACTAGATGATTATGTGATCGTATAGGATAATCTTTATTGTTAGATTTTTATGGTTTTTAAAGACCTCCATTTAAGCTTTGTCAAGGCACTAAGTAAGTGTCTTTGGTAGCCATTATGCTTCGTTCTTTTAGAGAAATTTTGAAAAGAACTTGAAATGGAGAGAGGAAAGGTTAGTGTTTGTGAGGGAGAAGATCATTGGAGGGGGTTTCAAGTGAGAGTGGAGGGGATTTCATACGGTTTCTTTGGCAAACTTGCACTTTAGTATCATCATATTCAGGGTTCATCTTTAGAGAAGTTTCGGGAAGAAGAAGATCTCTTTGGTGTCAAAGGATCCAACTACTCTATCGCATCGAGGAAGGTGAAAGGGATTAGTGGTGATGTGCCATCTCTTGGAGGGAGAAAAAAAAGTCAAAGTTTTGTGCTTGTGAAAGGAGTTTCGATCCTCTGTCTCACTGGGTTGGTAGATAGATTTTGTAAGGGCTTCTCCTCCTTGATGTGGGGGTAAAAAGAGAGACACTGAAAGGTTTTATTTCAATAATTGGAGGGTTCCTCTAAGGAGCAGATGTAGGTCAGGTTGGTCCGAACCTCTATAAATCTTGTGTATTTTTTCTGATTTTATTTTTTTGCACTTTATTTTCCTCATTTATTTTGGATATAATTGCTTGGTTTAAAATCTGTGATTGATATTATGTTGTATTGATTATCTATTTTTAGATGATAAAAAAAGCTTTAAGAAGGGGATTTTCATTTTGTTTTTCAAATATCCAATTCACCCCCTCTTGGTTAGCATTGAGACTAGTTCTTTAGAGTTTAACAACCCACATGAACTTTCAAGTGGTATCAGAGTGGGATTCATAAACTAAGTTTTAGAAAACTTTTGAAAAGAATATTAATGGCTAATTTTTAAAATCGTAACATTACAGAAGGATATTCAATTACATGACCACCTTTATTTGAAAATATTTCTTTTTATTTTTGGAAAATTTAAATATTTACTTTTTTACAATCAATTGATTATCAAATATTACATATGATTCAAACTGGTTAATCTGTACTGTCATGTATTATAGATGGAGTCAAAACTTATATTCTTTTTGCTGAATGGAGTAGAATAAAATAAATCAATGCTCAAATGAATGCTATATCTTTAAACTATTTTTACTATACTTTAAATTCTTAAGATTGTATGTTAATATCCACATGCACTATTTGCAAAAAAATTTGGGATTAATTACATACTACATATGATAGTACTAGTGAAGTAAAGCAATGAAGGTTGAATATTTTAATGTATGATTATGAACTATTTAGCATAAACTTTTATGAGGCTATTCTAGATATGTATACTAGATTTACTCAAATAGTGACAACATTATAAGCCTTAGGTAAAGAACTTTTAAACTTTGAAAAAGTCAATTAAATTCTATGTTGTCTACTTAGTAAGTTTTATGCCAAAGTCAATACTATTTATGAATCCAAAAATTTGAATGAATATTTTTGTGATTTATATCTGATCAGCACACATAAATCATATTTCACATTGTGTCTGCATAAGAGAATTAATTCACGTTTCTTAATTTTTTATAAATAAAAATTTTTATCTCTTTTTTACCTAAAAATTTTAAGTGATGACTGATTTTTTTAAATTATTAAAGGAAATTCATGATTATGTCTCTCTTTCTCATTTCCTTAATGAAGCTATTACACTTTTGAATCAAAAACTATATCAATTTAAGAATTGAATTTTGAAATTAAATCTTTTTTATCATCCTACATTTCTTTTATGTTATAGGAATCTTTTACAAGATGATGAATCCATTTCATAATTTTTTTTAATCAAGCTGTTTATTTTTATTATTGGATCGAGTTTGATTTGTGTCTTTAAAGATTAAAAAAGGAGATAAAATTATAAAAATAAAAAGAGGCACAAAATGAACCTAAAATGACTAGATTTACTCAAATAGTGACAACATTATAAGCCTTAGGTAAAGAACTTTTAAACTTTGAAAAAGTCAATTAAATTCTATGTTGTCTACTTAGTAAGTTTTATGCCAAAGTCAATACTATTTATGAATCCAAAAATTTGAATGAATATTTTTGTGATTTATCTCTGATCAGCACACATAAATCATATTTCACATTGTGTCTGCATAAGAGAATTAATTCACGTTTCTTAATTTTTTATAAATAAAAATTTTATCTCTTTTTTACCTAAAAATTTTAAGTGATGACTGATTTTTTTAAATTATTAAAGGAAATTCATGATTATGTCTCTCTTTCTCATTTCCTTAATGAAGCTATTACACTTTTGAATCAAAAACTATATCAATTTAAGAATTGAATTTTGAAATTAAATCTTTTTTATCATCCTACATTTCTTTTATGTTATAGGAATCTTTTACAAGATGATGAATCCATTTCATAATTTTTTTTAATCAAGCTGTTTATTTTTATTATTGGATCGAGTTTGATTTGTGTCTTTAAAGATTAAAAAAGGAGATAAAATTATAAAAATAAAAAGAGGCACAAAATGAACCTAAAATGACTAGATTTACTCAAATAGTGACAACATTATAAGCCTTAGGTAAAGAACTTTTAAACTTTGAAAAAGTCAATTAAATTCTATGTTGTCTACTTAGTAAGTTTTATGCCAAAGTCAATACTATTTATGAATCCAAAAATTTGAATGAATATTTTTGTGATTTATCTCTGATCAGCACACATAAATCATATTTCACATTGTGTCTGCATAAGAGAATTAATTCACGTTTCTTAATTTTTTATAAATAAAAATTTTATCTCTTTTTTACCTAAAAATTTTAAGTGATGACTGATTTTTTTAAATTATTAAAGGAAATTCATGATCATGTCTCTCTTTCTCATTTCCTTAATGAAGCTATTACACTTTTGAATCAAAAACTATATCAATTTAAGAATTAAATTTTGAAATTAAATCTTTTTTATCATCCTACATTTATTTTATGTTATAGGAATCTTTTACAAGATGATGAATCCATTTCATAATTTTTTTTAATCAAGCTGTTTATTTTTATTATTGGATCGAGTTTGATTTGTGTCTTTAAAGATTAAAAAAGGAGATAAAATTATAAAAATAAAAAGAGGCACAAAATGAACCTAAAATGAAAAGATGTGTAAAGTGTGTAAAAAATTGATAAATATGCATAAAATGAGCACACAATAAGTTAACTTATCTTTCTTATTTTTTTTAAATATTAGAAAACTCATGTGTCTAATGATACTTTTGGCGCTTGAGTTTGAAAATTATGATTCCTGACTCACCATTTTTGCATTGATATTCTATTAAATATATTTCATGTAAGAAGATTAAAAAAGATTTTTTTCTCTAATTTTTTTATGAATTAGATTTTTATTTAAAAAGGACTTTAACATGTAAGGAGCCTAAGCTAGGTTTGATAAAATTCAAATTTTTAACCTTTCTTGATCTTAGTGTGTACAATCAACTCATTTCTTACTATATTTTTGATTAAAATCTAGAGGTAATTTTCTCATTTTGAGAAAATTTGTTGAAATTAATTAATTCTTCTTAATCATTAGGACCATCTCCACCTGATCAGAGTCTATTACGTGTGCCATTTTATCTTTTATGTGTTTCCCTTCTTTTTTATATTGTCAAAGGGGTAGAATGCATTTGTATGGTTTTATTTGTGTTTAAGTTATATTTGTTCATATTGTATTTGCATTAGTTTATTTGTTATTTAGGCTCTAAAAGTTTTTTACTTTTTTATCTTTGTAAGAAAAAAAAACAATTTTTTTATTTCGCCTCTCTTTAATAAAATTATCTTAGTGAGGGGGAGATTAGGAGAATTTTTTTTTTAAATTTATAAATTCAACCAGTAATATTTGTCATCATAAAAAAGGAAAGATTGTTGCAACTCAGGCTCACAAGTTTATGTTTTTGATGATAACAAACATTATGGCTCGTATTCTTATGTCTATTTATATTTACAATATAGTTTGTTTATGTATGTACTAACATTTTAGGAATATCATATACTATCCAATGAAGATTCAAGGCTTAATATTGGGTAGAATAGATTATATTGTAAAGATTGTTGTAATATTCATTGATGTTTTTTTAATTTCTTGAGTCAAGTCCTGTAAGGGTGTATGCTTGATTGGTGACCATGTCCACACATACTCAGGGAGAGTGAGATTGAGTAAAAATCAGAAGTTTACTTTTTGAACTAATCAAACTGTACGATCAGCTCATCTAATTATTTATACTGGACAATCCAGACCATCCAAAATGATTAGTTATGATCATAAAAAATAGCCGCGAATCATAATTTAGGCAAGATTTTGAATTTCATTTTTTGTTCTAATCATCTAGGATGATGTACATCATATTGGACGATCTATGATAATCATGCCTAAATTGATTATATGATTAGGGGATTAATTATGGGTAATTTATTCAATCCGATCATCTAGGATGATCAGTGAAGATCGTACTGGAAGACCCGAGAGATAGATAGGACAATACTTAATCGTCTTAGATGAAATATCATAATTTTTCTTCAAATTATCCAAGATAATCCCCAATATCATACTGGACGATCTGTATAAATGTGAACTAATCATACTGGACTATATTGAGACCATCCAGGACTATTAGGCAAATTATGCATATCGTGCTGGATGATCCTGTAATCATGTAGGATAATATTTGGCACCAGCAATTAAGTTTTTATGGTTTTTTAAAGCCCTATATTTAAGCACATAATATTGGACAATCCTACAATTGTACTAGATGATCTTTTCAATTAGAATTAATTTTCAGGGTTTTTTAAAGCATTTTATTTAAGCTTTATCAAGGCACTTGGAAAGTGTCTTAGACAACCATTATATAATTGATCTTTTGGAGAAACAATGAAGAGAGAACTTGAAAGGGAGAGAGAGTAAAGGGTGGAGTTTGAGAGGGAGAAGATCCTTGGATGGGATTTCAAGGGAGTGTGGAGGTGAGTTCACATGATTGCTACGACAAGCTTGCAACTTAGTATCATCGGATTCAAGGTTCATCTTGAGGGATATTTTGGGAAGAAGAAAATATCTTTGGTGTCAAAGGACCTAGCTACTCTGCCGCATTGGGGAAGGTGAAAGGTATTTGTGGTGCTTTGGCATCTCCTGGAGGGAGAAAAAGGAGTCAAGATTCTCTGCATGTGTAAAGAGTTTTGGTCCTCTACTCCACCGGGTTAGTAGAAGGATTTTGAAAGGGCTTATCCACCTTGCTGTGTGGGCCAAAGGAGAGGTACTAAAAGGTTTTAATAGAATATCTAATGAGTGCCTCCAGGGAGTGAACATAGGTCAAGTTGGACCAAACTACTATAAATCTGGTGTGTTCTTTTTGATTTTTTTTGCATCTCATTTTTCACATTTTTTGGATATAATTGCTTGGTTAAAAATCAGTGATTGATATTATGTTATATTACATATCTATTTTTAGATGTTTAAAAAGCTTTAAGAAGGGGATTTTTTTTATTAAAAGAAGGTTTTTTAAATATCCAATTCAACTCCCTCTTGGTTAGTCTCGGGATTAGTTCATTAGGGTTTAAAAACCCTCACAAATTTTCATGAATAGTTCAAAAAATAAATGTTTTTGTTTGGTATGATCTTATAAGAACCTAATTTTATACTCTATCAATCATCTGCATGATATGACATTGTATAGTACGATTAGTTAAAAAATGTAAGAGTTCATTTGGTATAACCTAGTGTGAAACAAATTTGGTACTGTATTAGTCATATGTACGAATTTACATCATATTGTATGAACCGTTAAAAAATGAATGTGTTCGTTTGGTACTATCAGGTACGAACCTAATTTTATATTCTTTTAGTCTTCTGTGCAAATTCACATTGTATTGTATAAATAATTAAAAAATAATGTGTTCATTTGGTAAGATCAAATTTGAATCTAATTTCATACTATGTTAGTCGTCTGTATGACATGAGATCTTATAGTATGAATAGTCCAAAAATTAAAGCCATAAATTGGTTAATTGCATTCTAGAGGAAAATTATGTCAAATCGTACAGTACAAATAAATATCATACAGTATGATCATATTTAAAAAATAATTTTACCACTCTCACCGTGTGTGTGTGCACAGTTACCCAATTATAATCACACTTGCTTAGACTATATTACATGAAATTCTATTCTACCTTATATTGAAGTCTTCAACAATCTAGAGCATTATATGAATTTTCTGAAATGTTAGTACAAAAAAATAAAATAAACAGAAATATCAAATATATGCTAGAAAAAATAATAAAATCATATGGATAAATTTTGCTTTCATTAAAAATCACAATCTCATTCTTGATTCCTGAGTTACGATAATCTCCAAGTTTTTGATGATGACAAAAATAATTATAATTTTAATTACAAATAAAAGTTCTTCTCTCCCAAGCTCCCCCTCAATAAATGAAAAATAAAATCATGGTGGAAAAAAAATTCATCCTCTTCTTCCTTTTTTTTTAAAAAAAATTATAAAAGCAATATAACACTACTTTCTCTAAAAAAATACAAATAAACACATGAAAAATACAGACACACTAAAAACATAAACACAAGAACACAACCACGAGTACCAATGCATGCACATAGAGACCAAGAAGACTTCAAAGAACCACAAACTGCAAACAATCTCCCCCTTTTGACATCAGCAAAAAGAGAAGAAAATAAAACAAAATATAGAAAACCGCTGAAAAAAATAAGATGTTATGGTCGAATCTAAAAGTGGATAAGGAAAAGAATTTTAAAATTTGCAAGAATAACATTAAATTCTCGATGCAAAATTACTTTTTAAACTCATTTTTAAATCAAAGAATAAATAAGATAAGAATAAGTGACCAGGTTCACCATTTATTCTAGAAAGCAAAAAATATCAAATAAAATAATTATCACAAAATAATTACTTAAAAAATTAATTAGTTTCAAATTCAATGGTTAAAATTATTTGTTGATGTATGAATTTTTCTAAGAATTAAAGATATAGAGGAAAGAACCAAACGTAGTATGGGCTTATTTTATTCCTCTTTATTAACTAGAATTATGAACAATGAACATTTTTTCTGATTGGACTCATTTTATACCTCTTTTTGAATTTGAAATGCTTTGTGCATTTTTTCTGTTTGGGCTCATTTTGTGCATCTTTCAAATTTGATATGCTTTGTTCATCTCTTGACATTTTGTTCTTTTCACAACCTAAATCAGTAAATCTTAGCTTTTGTGATTATCTTCCAAACCAAAGAAAACTTTCTTGTATAAGGAAGATTAAATCACAAAATAAATTAAATAGATAATAATAAAATTAATACATTAAATAATAAAATAAAAGAAACTAAGTAATAATTTTTGCAACAATTATAACTATAAGATAAATGTCTATGGAACATGAAGATGATATCCTCTTCTAAATCTAATTATAATTTGTTTTTTTTAAGTTTTTGGAGAGAAAAAAAAAATCTAGGAAATTAACATTGTATTCACAAAATTTTAAAATTTTCATCATTTAGATCAACATTCTAGATTAATCAATAATAACTTATAGATAATTTAAGAGAGGAAATGAAAGAAAAAAAATCAACAATAACCAAACTCTCCCATTATTTTTTTTAAATATAGAATATAGACTCAAATTCGAACATAAGGAAAATACAAAAAAATCAAAGAAAAAACATCTAATTTGAACACCGTAAAAACTATAAAAACACTAAAAACATTTAAAAACAAATACAGCAACCAAACTAATAGCCTTGGGGATCTTGATCTAGAGGAGGCTGTGGAAGAGTAAACTAGATTAAGTACCTATTGATGGTAGCTACTTGAGTATTAATTGAATTAACTTATCCTCTCTCCCAGCTCATATCCTCATTGTATCTAAAATCCAGCTAGTTCGTGTGAGTCTCATTATGATCAAATCATTGATTAAAATGAGACTCAAGACGATCAAATCTCTGGATCATTACTTGATAGAAATGATGCTCAGGTCGAGGAGCAGGAGTAAGTACAGGAGTTGGAGTAGGTCCTCATTCATCAAACTGATCTCCCTATTCCCTATAATCTATGTAAGAAAAAGCATAAAATAAAGTATTAGTAAAATATCCAAGTAGATTATTTAAGGGATCGAGATGAATAAGATTATATTTCATTTCAAGAATGTAGGCAATCAAGTATCTTAAAGCCACATTCTTCTTCCTTCTAGTGGCAGGGAGTCTAATGTTAGTAAGGTTATTGGTGTAGTCCAGAATCAGCTGGGCTTCATCAAATGGAATGCTTGACAAGATATAGTACGTGACTATACTAAGCAAAGGAGTGATATATATTTGATCACAAGCTTTAAGAATAATACAGGTTTTTAAAACATACTGGATGATCCTGGCATTTTGATTCAAAGTCTGAACAAGGGGTAAGTTTTGGATTGATGGTGTTCCCTAAGAGTTTGATTAATAATAGTCAAATCAAAATCACTTCTTGAAGTCATATAATGAGCATTAATTCCTTCAGTTCTAAGATGTAAAAGGTGCCCAAATCCTCTTTAGTGATTTCAACATGTTGGTGAAAGACATATGCTGAAATAATGGTGTTGTTTTCTTTCATTGTAAAATTGCCGAGAAAATAATAAAGGTGTCAGAATGAATGTTTAGATCAAAGTGAGAATGAATGAAAACTTATTGCAAATATGTTTTAAGGGAATATGATTTTGATGATAGCAAATACTTCTATTTCTCTATGACTTTCTTCACTACTAACATTTTAGGTCAACAAGATCAAACTGTAATTTGAATCAACTCAAGATTGGGTAGACTAGATCTGAATAAGTTTGTAAACTTTTCCCTTTCTTATGTTTATTGTAAATGATTTGGTTCCTGATGCTAAGTAACCTTTCACACAGACACTTGTGGGAATTTTTTCTATCTAATTTAGAGTTTTTAATTTTTGTTCACATCATCCGGGATGATCCAAACATCGGCCTAGATGATCAGTTAAAAATAAAAACCCTAACTAGGTAATCCTAGTTAAGGCAGCCGTCATTAAGCACATCGTCCTGGATGATATTTGTATCGATCAGGATGATAGACTCAAATAAGAAAGAATCAGCCGCCAGATCTATTTAAGTATTATTTATTTTTGGACATCATCCAGGACATCATCCAAGACATCATTTTGGATGATGTAACATAATTATGCCTAAATTAATCTAATAATTAAGGAAAGTAATAAAGGTTTGATTACTTGATCATATCATCCTAGACGATTAATTCACAAACCTTAGTTGTCCCTGGACTACCAAACATCACCCAGCTGCTATTCAGGCGATGATCTACACTATTTTCATAGATTTGAACTAATCATCTAGGATGATTGTGAGATCGGCTTGGACGATCAAGCTATTTTTCCATCGTCCAGACATCCATTCAGTGTGATTGTTTGGATGATTTTCAATGATTTGTATTGATCGTATAAGATAATATGAACTAAAACCTTCTGATCGCCCCAAATTATCCTGGCTGATTGAACTTAATTTGCACTGATCGTATAAGATGATATTTATATCATCTTGGATAATAAAGTCAGTTTATTACAATTAAGAGCTATTCCGAAGCTCTTCTATTTATGACCTCATATTCTTTTCAAGAGATAATCTTTTGCTACTATTCTGACCTGAGAGATCTAAGAGGAGAGGGTGAGTAAGGGAGAGAGAGAGGATCTTATGAGGGGGAGTTTATGAGGGGTTTCATAAAGGTTGCTCCAAGAAAGGATCCATCGTCGTCTTCTCCAGTCATCATCTTTAGTTTCTTGGGGGTTCTAGAGAGGTCTACTTCAACATCTGATCAAGGTTCTCTGCTTGCTTCAGGAGGAAACAAAAGGAGTTAGGTTCTCTGCCTTCTTTTGGTGAAAGCAAAAGGAGTTGGGTTCTTTGCCTCACCTGGGTTTGTGGAAAGCAGGTCTGTAAAGGCTTCTCCGCCTTGCTGTAGGGGCAAAAGGAGAGATACTAAGTTTAGTGCAATACTCGAAGGGTGCCTCTAGGGAGTGAATGTAGGTCGTATTGATCGAACGACTATAAATTTCTATTTTATTTATTATTGCTTCAGCATTTTAATTTTTACAGTTTGATTTTTGTGGTGAATCTTAGTTTTTATTTTAAGATCATATTTTGATCGAAAGATTTTTTAAAATACCAATTCACCCCCCTCTTGGTTAGCCTTGGGACTAGTTTATAATGGCTTAACATCTCTATCAAACTTTCATGTACCATCAGGGCACTTTCAAGTGGTATCAGAGCGAGATTCATAAAATCGAGTTTTTGAAAACTTTTGAATTTTGATTCATGGCTAACTTTATTAATCGTAATACAACGGAAGGATATTCTATTACACGACCACCTTTATCTGACAATATTCTTTTTTATTTTTGGAAAACTTGCATGTCTATATTTTTATAATCGCTTGATTATCTATATGGATGCTTGTGAAAGAAGGTTATATACCTCCTTCTCGTGAAATTAATGACATTAAAATTGAACTTCTTTTTATTGAAAGGACTTTTAATGAAAAAGATTTAGTACAACTTAATGCAAAATGCTTGAACTATTTTTTCTGTGCTTTGAAATCTGAAGATTATATACATGTTTCAACTTATGCAACTGGTAAAGAAATTTAGGATAGATTGTGTGTAACTTATGAAGGAACCAAAAAAGTTAAACAATCTAGGTTGAATATTTTATTGCATGACTATGAACTTTTTCATATGAAACCTTCTAAAATAATTTCTGACATGTATACTAGGTTTACTCAAATTGTCACCTCATTACATGCTTTAGGAAGAGAGCCAAATATTATAAAAAGGTCAATAAAGTTTTGAGATGCTTGCCTTCTTATTTTGATGCTAAGATCACTATAATTACTGAATCTAAAGATTTAAATACTTATTATGTTGATAATTTGCTTAGATCACTCATTGCTTACGAGCAATGGGTGAATCAAAGAAATCTTGATGTACGTGAGAAAAAAAGGAGAAAATTGTGGCCTAATGGCCATCAACACGGACACTAATTATTTCGAATCTGAAAACGATAATGATTCCTTCATTACTAGGTAATTTAAAAACTTTTTGAGGAAGAATAATAAGTATCATCAGAAGTGAAAAAGAGGTAAGGATAGTAAAAATTATAAAAGTTATTTTGATGTTGTTTATTTTGAATGCAGGAAGCCTAGACATGTTAAAGCTGATTATCCTACACTTAAGGAGCACCCAATCAAGGAGAAGGGTGAGGAGAAACCCAAATACAAGAAAGATAAGAAGCAGGACCAAAAAGTTTTCTTGGCGGATTCTGCATCTGACTCAACTGAGACTGAAGCTGAAGAGGAGATAACAAATTTGTTCTTAATGGGTGATTATCTTGTTCAATCTGATCAAGAAGAGGTATGTGAACTAACCTATGATCAATTACTTGAAATTTGTGAGAAAATTTATGCATTATATTAGAAACTTAAGAAATCGCATGTTAGTTTAAAATTGGAGTTTTTGAATTTACAAAAAGAGCATGAAAGTTTAAGTAAAGATCACGCTCTACTTGATAGCAATCACATATCTTTACTTGATGAATTTAATGATTTAAATAAAAAGCATTCTGATTTAATAATTGAGCATGATTTACTAAGAATAAATCTCAAAGCTTTTGAAAATAAACCAACATGCATCACATAATGTTAAAAGGAAGAATCACCACCTGAGTTGATTTGTAAATCCTTTTGCTAGAGTTAGATATTTTTCATGTGGCATGCTAGGACACATTTCACACACTTGCACTATTCATCATAGTACACATTAGGTGTGGAGACCAAAATTATACGATTCACAGTATAACATACATATATTGCATTCTTCTTTTCATAAGAAGGGACCCAAACCTATTTAGGTTCCTAAATCTGACATTTAATATTTTGTAGGAAAACTCTCACAAAAAGCCTCGTGAGAGCATGTGATACCGTGACAGCAGATGCTCATGACATATAACTGGAGATGCTAATCAATTCATTTTGCTGGAGACTAGGACAGGAGGTAAGGTTACTCTTGGAGATAACACTACCATGAAAGTGGTGGGCTCAGGAATAATACAAAATTCGAAGAACCTTTTAATTAAAAATATTTTTCTTGTAGATGGACTGAAACACAACTTGCTCAGCATCAATCAACTTTTTGATAAGGGCTTCATCATAAAATTCTTGGCAAACACTTACATTATAAGCTTAAATAATAATACTATTTTCTAAGGAAAATAGATCAACAATGTTTATATGCTTGACTTAAATAATATTGAATGTGCTACTTCATTTTGCTTAAAAACTATTGTTGATGATTCTTGGTTATGGAATTGGAGATTATGTCATGCTAGTATGAAAATCCTTAGGAAAGTGACCCAAAAAGACCTAATTAGAGGTGTTCCCAAGCTTAATTTTTTTAAAGACCACCTTTGTGATGCCTACCAACTAGGGAAGCAAGTCCAATCCTCTTTTCACTTCATTAAGGACATTAGCACCTCTAGACCTTTAAAAGTCTTTCACATGAATTTGTTAAGACCCATTAGTACTTCCAGCTTAGGGGGGAAAGTCTATAGTTTTATGATTGTAGATGACTAGTCGAGGTTTACTTGGATTAGATTTCTGTCACATAAAAATGAGTCTTTTGATGAGTTTAGATCCTTCTCCACTTTGATTCAAAAAATATTAGGTTGTGAGATCTTGACCATCCATAGTGACCATGGGAGAAAGTTTGAAAATGAGAGATTTAAAGACTTTTATGAGGATAAAGTGATAAGTCACAACTTCTCAGCTCCTAGGACCCCTCAACATAACATGGTAGTTGAAAGGAAGAAGAGGACCTTATTTGAGATGGATAGAGCCATGCTTTCTGAGTATTCACTTCTAAAATACTTTTGGGTTGAAGCGATAAACACAGCTTATTATGTGTTGAATAGGGTGAATGTGAGAGCTAAACTTGATAAGACACCCTATGAGATCCTTAAGGATAGAACACCCAACCTTTCCCACCTCCATGTCTTTGATTGTAAGGTTTTCATTCATAATAATGGGAGGTCACACTTAGGAAAATTTGACCCAAAATCTGATGAAGGAGTGTTCTTAGGTTACTTAAGTGTTGGGAAATCCTTTAGGGTGTTTAATAAAAGGATATTGGTGGGGGAGGAGACTACTCATGTAGTGTTTGATGAATTTGATCCTAAGGAGTCTAGAATTAAGGATGAAGATTGTGTTAGAGAGATTTCTAAAGGAGTTGAAAATTTAAAGAAGAGAGTAGAATCCAAAATCATTGAAGGAGTAGGAGAGATTATCCAAGGAGTAGAAAATTCAAATCTATAGGAAAGGGTTGATCCAACATACACTTTGCCTAGGGATTAGATATATTCTTTAAATCATCCTAAAGAATTGATCTTAAGAGACCCCTCTGAAGGTGTTAGGACTAGGCATGGACTTAGGAAGGAAGTGAACCACTCTGCCTTTATCTCAATGATTGAACCCACAAACATTAATCAAGCCTTATCTGATGAGTTTTAGATCTTAGCTATGCAAGAGGAATTAAACTAATTTATTAAGAATGATGTTTGGGAGCTTGTACAAAGACCAAAGAGTCAAAGTGTAGTTGGAACCAAATGGGTCTTTAAGAATAAGATGAATGATTCTGGTGTGGTTGTTAGGAATAAGGTAAGATTGGTAGCTAAGGGGTACAACCAAATAGAAGGGATTAATTTTGAGGAGCCCTTTGCCCCTGTAGCTAGATTAGAAGCCATTAGAGTGCTACTAGCCTTTGTCTATTGTAAGGGATTTAAGCTTTACCAAATGGACATAAAGATTGCCTTTTTAAATGGGGTAATAAAAGAGGATGTGTTTGTAGAGCAACCCTTAGGTTTTGATAGTTTTCAATTTCCAAATCATGTTTTCAAATTAAAAAAGGCCTTATATGGATAAAAACAAGCACCAAGAGTTTGGTATTAGAGGCTTAACACATTTTTACTAAAGAGGGATTTTGTTAAGGGATGTGTAGACACCGCCCTTTTTTGAGGAAAGTAGGAGAAGAGTTACTCATTATTCAGATCTATGTTGATAATATACTTTTTGGATCTTCTAATAAAAAGCTATGTAATGATTTTTCTAAAACAATGAGTAAGGAGCTTGAGATGAGTATGATGGGGGAGTTGTCCTACTTTTTGGGATTCAACAAAAGACAATTAGATGATGGAACCTTTATAAGTCAATCAAAGTACATTAAGGACATTTTAAAGAAATATGAAATGGATAAAGCCAAGCCAATAAATACTCCCATTATTTCTAATATTCAGTTGTATAAGGACTCAAGTGGAAAATCTTTTGATCAAAAGAAGTATAAATAGATGATTGGATCTTTTGATTCTAATTTTGGGGACCCAAAACATAAGAATCTGGCATCCTAGGCACAACACTTTTTTGAGATTATTGGATATTTTGATTCTAATTTTGTAGGATATAAGGTGGATAGAAAGAACACTTTTGGAACTTGCCAATTCATAGGATAATCTTTAGTTTTCTGGTCTAGTAGAAAATAAAACTCTATTGCACTTTCCACTGCTGAAGCTGAGTATATGGCCTTATAAGTTTTGTGGCCCAAGTCCTTTGATTGAAGCAAAAAAAATTGGATTTACGATTACCTTATGGCACAAATTCAATCCTTTGTGATAACACTAGTATCATCTGCTCTCTAAGAACCCTATCCAACATTCAAAAACCAAACACATTGACATAAGACATCACTTTATTAGAGAACATATGATGAAAGAAGACATTGAGTTACACCATGTGATAATTGAGAATCAATTGACTGACATCTTTACTAAACCACTGGCTTTTGACACTTTCAGCACCTTAAGGACTAGATTGGGTGTGATTGACATAAATGCATGAACGTGTTGTTTGCTGATTTCTTAATCTTCTGTTTCATTGCCTTTTTTGTTTTATTTCACTTTGCTTACTAGTTTTTATTTCTCTTTTTTTTTCTATTATTTAAATATTTCATCTTTTATGATCACTACTGAAATGATATTTTATACCATGTTTTTGCTTTTGAAAATTTGAAGTCAATGTTTTACATCTCTTAATCTGTTGATTGTTTCTCTGTCTCTAACTTCTTTTAATGGTGTAATTTTCTTTTCTAAATAAAAGATTATCTCAAATTAACGATTGGACTTTGCGATAGAGATCTTTTCTACCTTACTATAATATTCTATCTTATATTTATAATGTTTAAAGTCTTTATATTACTTCAAAATTTCTCCTTATCCTGTCATTATATTTATCATATGATTTTAATTCAATTTTGTGATTTATTCTTCCTTATATTAGAGTGAGTTTTTCTTCTCTAATATCTAGAAGATATACTCACAACTGAGAATATTTAAGAGTTTTAAAAAGGGATCTAGTTTGCAAAAATAACTAAAAAAAGTGGTCAATGATGCAAAAATAAAAGATGCATAATGACACCAAATTTAAAAATATACACAAAGTTTGTCAAAAATAAAAAGATGCACAAAGTGTGCCATTCAATTGATAAGAGACATAAAATGAGCCCACTAAAAGTAAGTTCTATTCTCTTTTCAAACTTTTAAATCTTAAAAGAATTCATGTATCACTTGAGATTTTGAAAGGCTTGATTTCAAATTTTGTGATTGTGACAAATTACTTTGATACATTATTTTATAAGATATTTTTTTGAAACCAAGTCTTATACGGAAATCTTTTTCTTATTCAATTGGTTTTTTTGAGTTAGGTCTTTTGAATTCAAAAGACAGTTTTGCACTTAGAAAAGTCCTAGCTAAGAGTTAACAGGATCGAATATTTTACCATTTTTGGATTTCGATGTTGTTAACTCATTGGTCATACAAGTCTTTAAAATTGATTACATGGAGACTGTGTCATATTTATGCTTTAATTAAAACAAAAAACAAAACTCTCCTTTCATTCTTTTTCTTTCCTAGTTTTTCCTCCTTTTTTGTAATGTCAAAAGATGGAGTAATGTTTGTAGTTGTTTTCATTTTGTTTAGTTTTGATTATTTAATTACTTGCCATCTTCAAAAAGGGGGAGATTATTGCGAATATGTCTTTAGGGAATATGATTTTGTTGATAGCAAACACTTCTATTTCTCTACGACTGCTTTGACTACTTATATTTTAGGTCCACAAGATTAAACTGTAATTTGAACCAGCTCAAGATTGGGTAGACTAGGTATGAGTCAGCTTGTAAAATTTTCCCTTTCTTGAGTCTACTATAAATGATGTGGTTCCTGATGCTAAGTAACCTTGCACACACACACTTGAGGGAATTTTTTCTGTCTTATTTAGAGATTTTTTATTTTTGCACACATTGGCCAAGATGATCCAAACATTGGCCTGGATGATCAGTTAAAAATAAAATCCCTAATTAAGACATCCTAGTTAAGGCAGTCGTCATTAAGTACATCATCGTGGATGATATTTATATCGGTCGTGATGATAGGTTTAAATTTGAAAGAATCAGCCGCCATATCTATTTAGGTATTATTTATTTTTGGACATTATCCAGGATATCATGTAGGACATCATCTTGGACGATGCAACACAATTATGCCTAATTTAATCTAATAACTAAGAAAAGTAATTAAAGTTTGATTGCTCAATCATATTATCCTGGACGATCACAGGATCGGTTGGGACGATTAGTTCACAATCCTTACTTATCCCTAGAAGTCCAAACATAGGCCAGCTACTATTTAGGGTGATACTCTGGATGATTTTCATATATTTGAACAAATCATCCAGGAAGACTATGAGATCGGCCTAGACGATCAAGCTATTTTTCCATCGTCTAGACATCCATTTAGTGTGATTATTTGGATGATATTCAATGATTTATACTAATTGTATAGGATGATATTCTATCAGATTGGACGATATGAACAAAAACCTTCTGATGCCCCACATCGTCCTAGCTGATTGAGCTTAATTTTCACTGATCGTACATGATGATATTTATATCTTCCTGGATGATAAAGTTAGTTTGTTGCAATTAAGAGCTATTTCGAAGCCCTTCTATTTAAAACCTCTTGTTCTATTCAAGAGATAATCTTTTGCTATTATTCTGACCTGGGAGAGCTAAGAGGAGAGGGTGAGCAAGGGAGAGAGAGAGAGGATCTTATGAGGGGGAGTTTGTTAGGGGTTTCCCAAAGGTTTCTCCAAGTAAGGATCCATAATCATCTTCTCCAATCATCATCCTCAGTTCCTTGGGGGTTTTAGAGAAGCCTACTTCAGTATTTGATCAAGGTTCTCTGCCTGCTTCAAGAGGAAGAAAAATAAGTTGGGCTATCTGCCTATTTCTAGAGGAAGCAAAAGGAGTTGGGTTCTCTACCTCACTTGGGTTGGTGGAAAGGTGGTTTATAAAGGCTTCTCAGCCTTACTGTGGGGCAGAAGGAGAGGCATTGAGTTTAGTGCAATAATCGTAGGGCGCCTCCGGGGAGTGGATGTAGGTCTTATTGATCGAACCACTATAAATTTCTATGTTCTTTATTACTACTTCTGCATTTTAATTTCTATGGTGAATCTTTGTTTTTGTTTTAAGATCATGTTTTGATTGAAATATTTTTTAAAATACTAATTCACCCCCTCTTGGTTTGCCTTGGGACTAGTTCATAAGGGCTTAACATCCCTGTCTAACTTACTAGTGCCATCAGAGCACTTTCAAAGCTAAGTGGATTTAAAAGGGGCATAATTGAAAAATTGATATCTTCTAAAATAAGGAGATGAGATGGAGTAATCTTAGCTTGAACAAATCGAATGTAGGCTTGTTCATTTTATCTTGAAAGAAAATTATCATATTATTCAATACGAGATGAACTTGCCATGGAAGGACATGATTGTTTGATGATGCATGCCATTTGAGAAGGATTGATCAAAAGGATTGAAAAGCATAGAATGTGGAATAGATTAAAAAAATTCAAAGAACAACTTTCAATTTATATAAATTAGATGATTTTGTAAATTATGAAATTGAGTTCGTATGTACAAAATTTAGTTTGTACATATAAATAAAAATAGTCAAGAATAGTTTTTACAATAAAATGTCTTTTCATAAAGCATTCTTTCCAGTGAGTCATTTCATATGGATGAATATGTGTTTGTACAAGATGATTTATTACTAATTATCATACATGCCGATTGAATTTGTCTACTAAATTGATAACGTGATTGTACAAATGATTAAGTGTTTGTTCGAGATGATTTTTAGAAATTGTTGCCCTAAATCATAATAAATTCAGAATGCCTACCATGTTCGTACAGATGAATAATTGAAGCTTCGTATAGATAATGAGGTGTTCGCACTATACAATTACCATAAAAAATCAAAATTTTATCTTTCCAGCTTAGAAAAGAAATTATGTGAAATTTGGAGAATTCATACAGTATAAAGGTGGTTCGTATTGTACAAATTATAAAGAAAATTTAGATTTATAAATAATGATCAAGATACTTTTTTAAAACAAATCAAATAAAATTCATGAAAAAAAAGAAAAAAAATAAAAAAAATCAAACACAAAGTTGCGAATTACAAACAAAACAAAGTAAAAATAAAGAGCAAAACACAATATTTAACAAAAGAAATACACCATAAATACAATTTTTAGAATTATAATTTTCAAGCATTAATATCAATAACACTCCATCAAGTTCTTAAGGTGCTAAATGTTCTAAAAATCAGTAGTTTCGTAAAAATATCTACAAGTTAATTTTTAGTAGCTTCATTATTATGACTTAAGTTCACGAGTTTATTTTTTATTTTTTGATAATAACAAAAATCTATATGTCTCATAGTATTTTTCATTATATATTTATTTGTGTGTATACTAATATTTTAGGAACACCATGTACCATCCAACGAAGAATCAGAGCTCAAGGTTGGGTAGAATAAGGTTATGCTATAAAGAGTATGAAATATTCATTGATGTATTTTTGATTTCTTGAGCCAAGTCCTGTAAAGGTGTTTGCTAGCTTGATGTCCATGCACATATATACTCAGGTGAGTGAGATCTAGTCAAAACCAGAATTTAAGTTTTGAACTAATTGCATTGAATGATTTCGATCGACCAGGATGATTCTTTATGATCTTGTAAAATAGCCGCTAATGATAATTTAGGCAAGTATTTATGATTCAAAATTTGTTCTAATCATCCTAGCCAATCTAGATCATCTTGGACGATTAATGTCAATCATGCATGAATTGATCTTGTGATTAGGGGACTAATTATGGTTAAATTGTTCAATCAAATTATCCTGGATGATTTGTATATCATACTAGATGATGTTTGCTGACATATTTGATTATCCTAAATCATCCAAGATGAAAATCATATTTCCTCTAATAGTACAGGCTATCATCCTGGACGTCCTGAGACTTTCTTGAGATGATATATTGATTGCCACCAATCTTAAACTAATCATCTCGGACGATTGCAGGATCTTCCCGGATGATCTGTACAAATTGATGAACTAATTGTATAGGACTATGCTGGATGTTCTGATTGCCAGGGCTAGTTTTGTACTGATCGTACAAGATCATCCTGGATGATCTTTTCCTCCATAAATATTTTTTAGGGTTTTTCAAGTCCCTCTATTTATGCTTTGTTAAAGCACTTGGTAAGTGTTTTTGGAAGCCATTGAAGCTCCATTTTTCTGGAGAAAACTTGAAGAGAGAACCTACAAGGGAGAGAGAGGAAAGGGTGGAGTTTGAGAGAGGGAGAATATCCTTACAAGGGGTTTTAAGAGAGTGTGGAGGGGGTTTCACATAGTTGTTCCAACAAGCTTGCACCATAGTACCATCAGATTTAAGGTTCGTCTTAAGAAAAGTTTTGGGAAGAAGAAGATCTCTTTGGTGTCAAAGGACCCGGCTCCTCTGTTGCACCAAGTTGGTGGAATGATTTTGTAAAGTCTTCTTTGCCTTACTGTTGGGGAAAAAGGAGAGTCATTATAGTTTTAGTCTATACTCGTAGGGTGCCTCCAAGGAGTGGAGGTAGGTCAGGTTGACCTATCCACTATAAAATATGGTGTGTTCTTTCTTTTTTTCGTACTTTATTTTATGTATTTATTTTTGGATATAACTACTTGGTTAAAAATATGTGATTGATATTACATTGTATTGATTATCTATTTTTAAATATTGAAAAAGCTTTAAGAAGGTGATTTTTCTTTTTGTTGAAAGAAGGTTTTTTAAATATCCAAATCACACTCCCCTCTTGGTTAGCCTCAAGACTAGTTCTTTAGGGTTTAACAAACCTCACAAACTTTCATACATGATGTTTCTCAATTTCTCCTTTAGTGACATGATCCTTAATGAAGTGATGCCTTATGTATATATGTTTTGTTATTGAGTGTTGGGTTGGATTCTTTAAAATATAAATGGTATTTTTGGAATAGTACTATTTGAAAAACTTAAATCCATAAGTTGTTATTTTCATCATAGAACATGTGCCACACAACTCCCTAAGGCTATATATTCTATTTCACCTGTGGAAAGGGATACTAAATTGTGTTATTTGCTAGACTAGCAAACTAAAGAGATTCTAATGAATTGATAAGTTCCATAAGTACTATTTTGTTCAGTCCTACATCCTGCAAAATATAAATCTAAATATCTAAGGATTTTAAATTAAGTGCTCATCCTAGGATACCAAATCCCTAAGTCTTGAGTTCCCAAAAGATATCTCAGAATTATTTAAACAGATGTAAAATGAAATTCTTTTGGATCAGCTTGAAATCTAGCACAAAGATAAATACTAAATATAATACCGGGTCTACTAGTAGTTAAATAAAATAATGATTCAATTATCCCTTTAAATTTCTTTTGATCAGTAGATTTGTCGTTAGATTCCTCATCTAACTGAACTGAGGAACTCATTGGTGTACCTAATTGCTTTAGCTTTATCAATTTAATACTTCCTAAAGATGCTATTAATATATTTTGATTGAGTAAGAAATATGCCATCCTCTTTCTAGTTTATGCTTAAACTAAGAATGTAACTCAAGTGACCCATCAAACTCATTTAAAATTCATTACTCGTTATTTTTGAAAAGTCACCACAAAGATTTTTATTAGTGGATTCAAATAGAAATCATCAACATATATTTGAATAATGAGAATGTCATCTCCTATTCTTTTTAAGAAGAGAGTGGTGTCCACACTCCCTTTAACAAAATATCTTTCTAGTAGGAATGTGCTTAGCCTTTCAAATCATGTCCTAGGTACATGTTTTAGTCCATAAAATACCTTTTTTAATTTAAACAAATGATTAGGAAATTGTGAATTTTCAAAACCTCGATGTTTCTCAAATTAAACATCCTATTTGATTAATTCATTAAGAAAGATACTTTTAACATCAATTTAAAATAGTTTAAATCCTTTAAAATAGGCAAAGGCTAGAAGCTCCCTTATTGCTTCAAGTCTAGATACAGGGGTAAAAGTCTCCTCAAACTCAATTCCTTATTTTTGATTGTATCTCTTAGCTACCAATCATATCTTATTCTAAACAACTACAAATGAATCATTTATTTTATTTTTGAAAACCCACTTAGTTCCAATAATAATTTAATTTTAAGGTCTTTCTACCAACTTCAAAACATCATTTCTAACAAATTGATTTAGCTCTTCTTGCATAATTGATTCCAAAATTTATCAAAAAGTGCTTGATTTACATTAGTGGATTCATTCATTGAAATAAATGCTGAGTGGTTCACTTCTTTGCTAAGTCCATGCCTAGTTCTAAACCCTTCACTTTGGTCTCCTAAAATAAATTCATTTGGATGACTTTTAGAATATTTCAATTCTCTAGGCAATATATTTTCTGTTCCAATCTTTTCTTTAAGATTTTCATTTTTAATTCCTTGTGAAATTTCTTTAGCATGTTCTTCTTCCAACCTAGAATCTCTAGAAATATCAGATTCCTCAAAAACTATATGAGTGGTCTCCTCTAGTACTAATGTCCTTTGGTTAAAAACTTAATATGATTTTCCAACATGAATATCCTAGAAAAATTTCCTCATCAAATTTAGGATAAAATTTTTCTAAAGGGATTTTACCATTGGTATGAATGATTACTTTACATCGAAACACTTTTAGATGGTCGAGGTTGGGTTTCCTACCCTTAAGAAGTTCATAGGATGTCTTATTCAACTTAAATATAATATTCACACTATTCCGAACATAACAATCTGTATTAATTGCTTCGGCTAAAAAATATTTAGAAAGTGAATATTTAACCAATATAGCTCTAGCGGCTTCTACCAAAGTTTTATTCTTTCTTTCAACAATCCCATTCTATTGAGGAGTCCTAGGAGCTGAAAAGTTGTGATATATCTCTTTCTTTTTATAGCAAACGTAAACTTTTTTTATTTTTAAATTCTCTATCGTGGTCAGTATGAATTACAAGAATTTTATAACGTAGCTTCCTTTGAATCTAAGTAGAAAAATTTCTAAACTCATCAAATGATTCATTCTTATGATACAGAATATAATCCAAGTGAACATAGAATAATCATCAATAATTATAAACCCAAAAACTTTTCCTCCTAAACTTACAGTGCTAACATGTCCAAAAAGATCCATGTGAAGGAATTCTAAGGATTTGCTAATTCTAAGATCTTTAATTAAATGAAAGGACTTGACTTATTTCCCTAATTGATATGCATCGCATAGGTGATCTTTAGTAAAGTCTAATTTGGGTACGCCTCTTTCCAACTCCTTCTAAGTAATTTTCATAAGATTTTCATGCTTGCATGACAAAATTTTCTATGCCATAACCCATATTCATCAGCAATTGGTTTTACACAAAAAGCCTTAAATATTTAACATAATTTAAATCAAGCATAAAAATATTATTTACTATATCTCCATGTAACACATCAACTCTATTTTATCTTATAATATAGCTTGTAGGTAAAACTTTTATGTTAAAACCTTATCACAAAGCTGACTAATACTTAGCAAGTTATATTTTAAGCTTTCTACCAATAAGATATTCTCAATTAGAATATTCTTCATGTTACCAATTATACTTGATCCAACCACTCACCTAGTGATGTTATTTCTAAGTATCACTTTGCCTCTAGTCCTAGCCTCTAGCAATATAAATTGATTTGTATCTCTAATCATATGTTTTTTAATATCCACTATACAGGTACCAAATTCTCTCTAGAGAACTTATATGAGATCATTTCTATAAAATAATAAAACATTAGACTTGGGAACCCAAATAAATTTAGGTTCACCTCTTGACCATGATAATCCAGATGCATGTTTGGAATGCTATGATTGATGCATCTTAGGTCTCCACACTAAATGTTTTCTATTATAAATAGTGCAAGTGTGTGAAATATGCCCTAACATTCCACAAAAAAGGCATTTAACACTAAGAAATTGATTTACTACTATATGAATTATAATATATTTTCCTAGGTTTTGAACTTGTGTTCTTTTGGTTAGGATTATAAAATTGTTTAGGTGTGGGAGCAAACTTACTTTCGTTAAAAGCTTTCAATTTTATTTAAAGATATAAATTGGCATTTTTGAAAATTGAATTTTCAAATCATGGTCTCTTTGATCAAATTCACCTATAAAAGCTTTAAAATCATTTTCAAGCTCACTATAAGATGTTTTAAATAGTTCATGCTTTTTAACCAAATCATCAAATTCAACTAGCAAAGCCATGATATTGATATCTATGTTTGCATGATCATTCCTCAAATCTTTATGATCTTTTTGTAAATTCAAATACTTAATACTAGGATTAACATGCAATTTTTTAAGTTTGCTATATGCATTATGAAATTCCTTAGAAATTTCAAATAATTCATTGTAGGATAGGTCACATGCCTCCTCTTGATCTGAATGGTCAAGTTTATATGCCATTAAGCACAAATTTGTAACCTCCTCTTCTATTTCTATTTATGATGAGTCTGAAGCTGAGTCAACTAAGAAAACTCTTTGCATTCTTTTCTTTCTCTTTTTAACATTAGTTTTCATCTCAACTTTTTTCTTGTTTGGATTAGCTTTTGAGATTCAGGCAATCAATCTTTATATATATCCATGGTTTTTGCATTCATAACAAATGACTTCATTAGAAGCTTTTTATATGTTATTAAACTTACCTTTGTACCAATGATGACATCATCATTAATTTTTCTTAAGAAAACTTTTGAATTGCTTAGTTATAAGTGCAACATCTTCTTTATCCTCTGGAAATGATTGATCACTCTCTGAATCATCAACTTTCAATGCTATATTTTTTTTCTTTGGTCACCAGCATCGATCTATCTTTGATTCACTCCTTGCTCATAAGCAATAAGTGATCCAAGAAGGTAGTTAATAGAATGAATATTCAGATCTTTAGAACTAGTAATAGCCGTTACTTTTACATCATAAACAAAAGGTAGACAACTCTAATTTCAAACATTATTAGTCCTCTATATGACCTAAAATCATATAGTATGAATATTTAAAAAATTAAAGTTATTGTTTGATTAACTACATTCTGGAGAAAAACTAAGTCAATTCATACAATATAAATAGATATCATACAATATGATCATACTTTAAAATAAAAATTTTACCACTCTCCCCCCATGTTTGTGTGCATAATTATCCAATTACAATCACACTTTCTCAGACTCAAGAAATAAAAATAGAGATATATACTCTATTTACAAGAAATCTTTTTCTTTCATGTCTTGAAGTCTTCAACAATTTGAATTATTATATGATTTCCCTGAAATATTAATACACAAAAAAAATCCAATATATGCTATGAGAAATAATAAAATTATCAAGATAATAATATTTTGCTATCGTCAAAAATCACAATCTCAATCATAATTCTTGAGTTGCGATAGTTTGTTGCCATCCACTTAACCCATGATCTCCAAATATTCATTATGGATGTATCCGTGAGGTTTTCTTTTAACTGATCTCCAAGAGTTTTTTTGGGTGTCATGCTGATGCTTTTATTTAGCAAATCTCCAAGAGAATGTTTGGATGTAATACTAGTTTTTTTTTTTATCTTTGTAGATATTTAAATGCACTTGTTGTCAGTAATACGATTAACATATTAGCCTCAATGAAGTAGAGACCCATAGGATAGTGATAGAGTACTTCACATTTAGGTCCATAGAGTATCACTTTATAAATTGACACTTGTAAAGAGCATTGACACTACTTGTTCTTACATACTGACAACAATTGCATAGTCTTTCTCCATTATTTCTCTGGATGCTTCTATTGCTTTGTGTAGGTCTCAATAGTGCAGGATGCCCTATCTTTGGAAGGATCACAGTGAAGCTGTTGACTTCCTTTTTAGGCATAGATTTAGGAGATTGACTTCAATCATCTACTAAGGACAATGTACCGCTTTTCCTTTTATTGGTTGCTATAAGGTTTTTAAGAGATGTAAATTCAAACTTGTATACAAATTTTGAATTACTAAAATAAATCATTGTTCACTTTTAGATGTTTATGAGCTTAACTTTCCTTTCTTCTCATGTGACTTCTATGGTTGTTATGCTCACAACTTCAAAAACTCATGAGAGCTAGTAGTTGCACTCTTTTCATAGCTTTAGCTTGAGTTTTTAGACTTCAGTTCCTTCTGCCCTATGCTTTGTACGATGGACATTGGAAAAGGGTTACCTAATTTATCCTTACTAACTTGTGAAGATGTTTTCGTACCTTGTTCACTCTACATCTTATTTTGACAACCTTGATGAAGGAGTATATGTGTCAACCTCATTTGCTTACGGACTATAATCCCTTCAACCTATGTTGGTAGACTATAGTCCTTTAACCTTTGTTGCCCAATGACTATGGCAACTCTAACCTCTATCACTCACCAATTTTAGTCCCTCTGAACACCATCGACTAACCATCATGTCTACAACCTTTGTCGCCTAAGAACTATGGTCCTTTTAACCTCTATCGTCTGTCGACCATGGTCCCTTCATCCTCAATCACCTTGTTGACCTCATTTTTTTATGAGGTCACTCTTAAATCCTCCTTAAGTTCTAGATCCTAGGATCTTCCTAGTTCCTAGCCCTTAGGCTCAATCCAAATCTTAACTCAATCCAAACCCAAAACTCATAGGCTAAAGACTTAGGTCCTAAAGCCCTTTCTAGGTGATTTTCCATCACCTTGAAACCCAGTCTTTTGACCTCTGATTCAGGGTCTATCAATTTCATATTGATGTGACATGACTCTAGAGGCAACCCTCCAAATTTGAGCTCATTTGGAGGATTCTAACCCTTTAAACTTAATCCAACTCCAAATGTTGCAAAACCTTTGAATATTGACAATCCATGCCACTAGGCCTTTCACCTAGTGGAATTTGACTTTGGATCCCCCTCCAAATCTTTTGATCCCTCTTAATACCTTGATATTAACTTATTAAGCAATGATCTACAATTTTTTAGATTCAATTTGACCCAGAATTGACTTGAGTCCAAAATGACCAAAATGCCCTTAAATGGAGATTTTTGGACTTTTGGCCTAAACTCAACTTGATTTGACTTATCAACCTTTGAAATCTTCTTCAAATATCATTCCAATGGATCCTAAATGACTTTAGGAATACAGGGAATCCAAACTTGACTCATGGTTTGACCAGGTTGACCAAGTCAATCATGGTTGACCAAATCAACCTTTAACCTACACACTTGTCAAATTCAATTATTCAACCGATTTGAATCAAATCAACCTTTCAAAATCATTCAATTGGACACCCATGACATGTCCAAAGACTTTCAAGTCAATCCTCATATTAGGTTGACTTGGTCAACTCATTTGGAGAGGTCAAAACCTCTTTAACTTCCTGTATTTACTTAAAAATTCAAATCCTTGATCTCAAACTCTTGGCCACATAATCAAGCCACCTTGGAAATACATGGATTATTCTAGAACCTGCTCAAACATGATGTGATGTGACACATTTTCTACCCTAATAGAGCTTAAACCCCTCCCCTTTAACAAGGCTTGGCATTGGTTCATCCAAATGGGGAAAAAGGTGTGGTCCCTCTTCCCATGGACCAAGAGATGTCACTCTCAACCACCAACCCTATTCCATAGCTTTGGGCAGCATAGGGGACACTTGGCACTCATCCAAAATCACTCCAAATCAAATCTCAACCATCCAATCCAAAAGCCAAAGGCAAAATGGGTAAAACTTGACCTAAAGGTGGCCTCTTCATCATTCCCTTTGATATGATCAAAATATCCAAACTCCAGCAGCCCTCAACCTTCCAAGAGCTCCTCCCATACACTCTAACACATTCCAAGGCCTTCCCAAGCTTTTCCCAACCATTTCCAAGCCTCAAATCACTATTTTAGTGAGGAGAAAGCATTCTAGAGAGAGAAAGAGGACTTTCTAATATAACTTTCGATCCAGCATGATCCGGCTTTTGGAGTCTTCAAAAAAGTTGTAGAGGATCGCTGCCGCTTTCCAACAAGCCAAAAATCTCAAAAATCTGACGGTTGGATCTTAAGTTATGCTCATTTTATGTTTAATTTTAATTTGAAACTGTAGTGATTTTACAATGAATGGAGCCTCCAAACTCCAGGCATTGCAAGATCATATTTCCCTCTAGCTACAGTTCAAATTTTGTTCAATTTTGTTGAGTATTTTGAAAGATATGAGCGTTTAAAGATTTCTATTCAAAATGAACTAGAGAATATCTGAACCGTCCGATCGACGATCAGACGGCTCAGATCTGGGTATACCGCGCGGCTTCCTCCTGGTTTGAACGTGAGTCATCCCACGGTATGGGAGGGTGACATGGCGTCACGCCACGCCGCCACATCACCGTCAGCTGATTTGACCCAAATTTGAATAAAAAATGCTTTAAATGCTCCAAATCTTAAAAAATTCACAGAAAATTGAATTTTCCACCAAATAGGGCGTTCTTGGGCTCGTTGGAAAGATAATATAATGTAGTATGTATTAAAATTAAAATTATATTGATTTGATTTCGATATTCTGAGATATTTGAGTTTATGTTAATTTCATTTTTTGCTATTTTCTCACAATCCAGTGATCAAATGAAGCCCAAATTTTGGTGGATGATTATTGAGTATCTTAGGCATGTTTAATAATTTTTCTAGGTTCATATGCTCAATAGATTTCTGTGATATGAATTTTTAAGGTAAATGATCTATTTTAGACCCTAAACTTTGAAAATTCATAACTCCTTAGAGTTTTAGTATTTTGCTGTGATATTTCTGTGGTATGATTAAATGTATGCCAAGGTTAGACACACCAAGTTTCATGCCTATTTAAATAGTAGAGACACCTAGGAAAAATAATTAAAGAAATATCTAGAAAACTTAGAAAATTCATAGGGGATTGTACACACACCCAATAGGGGTGAAACGTGAACATTGTAAACTTAATGACATCAGATACCTTAGGTCCAAATTTTACTCAATTTGAAGGTTATTTTGTTAGAAAATTGAGCATGTCAAATTTCCGCCCCTTTAAGGACTTAAAATATTCAATAAATCATCATAAATTTATATTAATTTCAAAAAATATCCATAATACCTCTAATGAACCATATTTCAACTCTTAATCATTGAAAATTGAAATTACATTAATTTGACATTAAAATCCACTTTAATTTAATTTTAATCAAAATCAATGTTTAATCACTTTTAATTAATTAAAATTATTAAAAATCCCAAAAAATATTTAAACACTTTCTAATCTCTCCTTAGATCATTTCTGATCTTTGGAGTTGATCTCAAGAAGTTTAAGACTCATTTGGGTTCAAATCATTAAAAGGGACCTTAATTGAAACAATTTAATAATTTCAATAAATACCCAAACTTCCAAAATTCATAACTAATTGTAGAAAATTTAAAATCAATCAAACTTAGTGGCTAATGACTCTAATTAAAATCTAGTATTTTCCAAAAATTTTAAACCCCCAAAATTTGGTCAAAGTCAAAAAGTCAACATTTTGGTCAACTCTAGGTCAAAATCGTGTCAAAACTTCCAAAAATCATAACTTTTGATAGAAAACTCCAAATTGAATGTACCACCTGTCTAACAACTCATAATAGGTCTAGTATTTATTAAAAATCTGAAACTTTTAAGATTAACTCTAATTTCAAAAATCAAATTTTGACCCCTTAGTTGACATATCCGGATAACCCTCCAAAACTTATTAACTCCCCCAAACTACAGAATTTCCTTAATAGGCTAATAAAATTCTCAACTAATCCATTACAATCAGCAACCAACTCCCTTTAATACCAATCCACTCCTTTAATTCCAACCAATTTAAATAACTTAATCAACCCCGATTGCTACTAGGTAACCCAGGCCTACGAGGCTATTAGCTTAGCCCCAAGGAAGGTGAAATAAACTTCACGGCCTCGGTGTGAAACAAAGGTAGTAATTAATCAACTTTTAAAATATGTTTAATTAAAATTCTTAATCTACTAATACTTAAATTTTAATCTAAATCCTTTTTTGAGCCTTAACAAATTCAGAACTTTTCTAGACAACTCTAACTAACCACCCACTTTAGGATCTACCACAGCCACACGACCTTTTACACACACTTTAGATGATGTGCTAGGACAACCAACTCTAGATCTAGGTTAGGTCGGTGTTTACTTTACTGTTGTGTTCCGGATTTTTCGTGGTTTTCACTACATGTTGTGGATGAAATTGCTTTGCTGTGTCTGCTTACTTTTTCTGCACTCTGTGGATGGATTGATGTGTTTGGAGATTAGATTACCTTTAGGTTAGGTACGATCTGGATGTTCACACAGTTTTCTACAGGTGGCCACGCTCATGCAGGGCAATAAAAGGAGGCTAAATCAATAAAAAAAAATATTAATTGCTATAAATGCTTGCACAAGTGCTTCAGCTGCTAAAGCCCCCAAACAAAAAGAGCGTGGCCAATGTGTTTTATTTTTTTTTCTGCACATATATAACTGCTTGGGAATAACTGCATTTTATTTATTAATTGCTTAGGTTAACCTTGCAGGAGAGTCTAGATTTTTGATTTGATATAAATGTAATTTGTATAAGTATTAGGTGTTTTGAAAGTTAGATTTTGAATTGGGATACATAGATCCAAAGCTTGGACTCCAAAGAGAAAAGGATACCCCTTAGGGGAGTAGCCCTTTTTTCTATTTGAAGATCCAAATTTGGATCACTTCTTTCCTATCCAAAGTGGAAAGAGTGGCCTTCCCCTCAAAGAAAGTGCCCTCTTATCCATTTGGGTAGTTCACTTCGAAGAATCCAAGAAGTTTGAAGAAAAGGAGTCCAAAAAAGAACAAGATCAAAGACTTGAAGATTGAGAGTATCCCACTCAAAATAACTTACGTCTATACTAGGTTTAGAATCTGGATTGTTGTCAGTGGTGCCCGGCCACTTTACTTTCTGCAAAATTTTGGTTTGTAATAAGCAAGGCAACTTTGTCTATAGACATTTATTAATTAATTTATATTTGATGTGATGAATTGATTGCCTTTAGGACTGCTTATTTTTCTAAGTTTTTTTGGCGATTGCGTGCCGCTTTTGTTTTTGCCTGGACTCGTGAGGCTCGTGAGGGTGTGAAAATTTTATACTCATAACTTTAAAAGTCTAAAATTTTAGTGAGTCTAAACAACATAGAAAGATAACGAATCTAGAGAATTAGCCAGGGATCGACCCCGGGGTCGCATGCATATTTTTGCATTACTCTTTCCTTGCTTTAGACCCTTCCCTGCCTACGGGTAGAGTCTGGATAGTCTGACCTATGAGGACGAGGTGCCAGACCTGGGGAAGTCCAGTCTTCTAAAAATTATTTTCTAAGCCTGTTTTTAAAAAATTTTAAGCATATTTGATTTGAGGTTGTTAACCAGCATGCATTGCATTAGAAACATACCTAAAGAGTCAAAGTTTTAATTTCAAAGTCCTTAGCATTTTGCACCCAATATAAGTCAAAGGGGCCAATTAGGAGAATCTCTAGATGTCGGCCCCAACTCTCTAAAACTTTAAATAAAACGTCCATATCACTCTTTCATAAAAGACCGGACTCATTTCTTTTAAATCGATTAGGTGGTTAGCTGGCTCCCCAATCCAGGCCGGGGTAAGTCCAGATCTTGCACTGCATTAGTTAGGATCGGACGACTGTGGTCCAGTGTCCAAAATAGATTTAGAATCTAGGGCAGATCTTTGATTATAAGACCCCAAATTTCGGGAATATAGTCCCAAATTTTTAATAAAATACTTAACTCTAATTAAAGCTTCATTTCAATCCTAAAACATAAAGCCCAACACTTAGATTAAGTTGGGACACTTCTGGATGGTTCTGGAATCTTAAAGTGTCCCATACCTCTCCTCCTTTAACTCCGTTAATAACTGCTCAATTTTGATCCATTCCCTTTTGAGTTTCCAAAATTCATCTCTTTTTGATATCACTGCTAGAAAATTTGACAAAATTTTGCCACTATTTTAATCGAGAGTTTTTGTAGGGGATTTTATCTCCCTACGATGTAATTAACTACGAGGGCTTGCTCTCGTAGGAGATTTATAACCACACACACCTGATTTTAAAATTGATTTTTCAAAGTTCAATTAGATTTCTTTGGAAAAACTTAAAATACTAGTGATCGTTATTATAACAATCAAAGAATTATCATCGAATAGTATTTTCTCCCTACGGGGAGATACACTTTTCTTTGATAAGGCTTTGGATGTGAAATCAACGGTCACACTTCTTGAATATTGTGATTGGATATTCAGTAGAATCGCATTTTGACCCTTCGGAGCCATATGAAGTTCTCTTTAGCATCCAATCATGATATTCAAGATGAATTTCATAATTCTAAATCTAAATAGCGTTATGAAATTTTATTTTCACCTCTCGAGGTGAAATACTTTTTCTAACGAGACAATTTGATTTTAGAATTCAATTTTAAGTTCCAAAGAAAACTAATATTTTTTAAAATATATTTTCAAAATTATACAAACAAAAAATTGCACGCTCGGTGGGACTAAATCTCTCTTTCCATCTTTAATATTGGCAAAATTTTGTCTCATCGGTAGTCTTAACTACCTTTCTTCCGTTGGTCCCTCTACCCATTTCTTTCTTGGGTGAGTGTGGCCAACATCTAAAAGAAAATACCTTTTAAACAGAGAGGTGAGTGAGGAAACCTTTGTCTATGCCAGGCTTTGACATTTTGCCTCCAAGTTAATTGGTAGAGCAAAAGAGTCAAGCCAGGTTCCCTGAATTTTCTTAATCAATTTTATAAACTCTTTTGTTGGGTAAAACCTAACATTCTGAGGTCCAAGATTTAGATAAAATTAATCATGCTCAAAATTCAAAATTTTAATCCAAAATTGACTAATTCAAAACACTTTTCCTTAATTCCAGGATACTTAAATACTTAAATGGCTGGAAAACTCATCTTCTTCCTGGATAGAAACTTGACAATATAAGGAATTACCTCTGGCAACTTGATCAAGTTTGGGATAAAATTTCAAAACTTCAAGTTATCAGTCAATGGAGAAGAAATGATTTATCTCTCTGCTGGAATACAAAGGGACGTCCCCTTAGTCGAGATTACTTTAGGGTCAGGAGTTGACTCCCCCATCTCTATGATGGAGGTCATTATCGCCCCTTCGACCACTGTGCCCTCTACTCAGGAGGATAAGAACCAAGAACCATTAACAATGGAAGGATTACCATCTCAATATGAGATTTGGTCAAGTTCTAACACCACTGTTGCCAGCAAAAATAAGTGGAAGAGATGCCTTAAAAGAGTCAAAAAGAAGGTTGATAAGGCCAAAAGGACTGCTGAGGTAGAAGCCTTGAAACAAGCTAAATTTGAGGCCAATCGAGAATTCGTTGCTCCTTACACCTACCCCCTCCATGGTGGAAATGTTTTCCACCCTACTCCTGTTACTCAAAGGAGGGAGGTTATGAAAATGAGAGCACGATCTCCAATACACCTTCTTGACTACTACACAGAGAGAATCAATCAAGACAGAACCAAGCAATCACCTGCAATAGACCATAGGCCCCTAGTTGAAGGTTATGACCCATCCACTCTACTAGATGAAGTTTGGTCACGTTACTACACGTGCCCCACTACGTCTTTTATAGAGGAGGATGTGCAGAAACCACCCGGGGTGCCACTCTCATAATTGCTAGGTTACTAGTAATTAGGGAGGAAAATAATAATGGATATGAGATCTTATCAGATAGTGACACCATTTGAATTTAACTTCTAGATGGGTCCTATCGCGATAGATCCTTAAATTGAGATGATGCATCATTAGTTAGGGATAGTGCAGACCCCACAACAATCTCTTCCTCTTAAGAGATTGTGGAAATAGAATTTACATTGATTGGGCCTTGCCACCTGGACTTACTATTTTGAAGGAAATCATATTATTTCTCAAGTGTAATGGGTCAGAATATTCAAGATTGTTGATCCATCTTTTTAATGAAAATTGACCTTTACTTTAAGTCAAAAATAGGAGAGAGTTATGGTTGACCCCACTGGATCTTTAAAGGCCCCTCCCTCCCACCGCTTCTGCGGGTTAATTTGATTTTTGAATTGAAATTTGTATCAAACTTAAGTTAGTTTTTGAAATGAAAATCTTCTCAGTCTTCTCGCGGTTTTCTATCTTATAGGCTTCTCTTGCATGTTCTAAATCTATTCAATGATTTTTTAAGTCAAGCTGATATTTTCTTATCAAAAGATTTGGTCCAATTTGAGGATTATTCTTCCTTGGATAAGAGAATGAATTTCCTTCTCTTATACTTGCTATATAATCCTGGATTAAAATAAAAAAGGAGCTATCATGTTAAGGTATTAAAGAAAGTGAAGCCTTGTATATATAAAAAAAAGAGAAGAAAATTCGAAGGATGCACAAAGTGCATTAAACAAAAGGTCGCAAAGTACGCCAAAGAAATAAAAAGATGTGCAAAGCACGTCACTAAAAAAAGTGAAAGAGGCTTCCTTCTTTTTAAATCCTTAAATTTCAAAGGTCTCGATCACCCTTAATAGCTTGACTTTGTAAAATTTTGAATCTAGATTTATTGTCGTGCATAAACAGTTTATTAGATAGGAAATTCTATGCAAGAGAATTAAAAAGATTAAATTTCTTGATCCAACTTAAATCCTTTTGAAATTGATTTTAATTCAAAATTTCTATAAGGGGAGAACCTAGTTCAATTTCTATGAAATTTGATATGGGTCAACAAAATCCAAAACCCTTGGCTCTTTTCGGGTCAATTGGAGTCACTCTACTTCTCACTATACTTTTGAATTTGTTCCCACTTGTCATTCTGACAGGGTCCAAATGATTAAGAGAAAATTTTCAATAAAAAGAATGAATCTTTTACTCCTAATAAGAATTTAAATCCCATTCTTGAGAGATATATGTGAGTCCTTAAATATATGCATCATTTCTTTTAAGATCCACTCTGTGAAATAACACTCTATGCTGGGTCCAAGGTTGTTCTCAAATAGAGGTGTGTTTTACATCGTTGGAAAATTGATTTTCAAAATTGAGTCATAACTAAGTAGAGTGCCTGACTCCAATTGGAAGATCTCGAAGGCCTTGAAGAAAGTTGTTTTGAACTCAATAAAATTTAAAATTACATAAGTCACGTATGATTCAAGCTCGTTATAAATTGTGTCACCTCAGGGCTTTCCAAGTAGGAGACTTGGCTATAGTCCTTTGAAGACCAATTTTAGTCCACCATAAGATCAATGAAAGCTTTGAATCAATGTTGACTGAATCGTCCACCTTAGAGATGATCTATAAGGAAGGTTCATGGCAATGGATTAATTTTGAAGATACCACCATATGCTTCCTTTCATTTGGGCGGTTATTTAAGAAGTATCATGGCTAATGAGGATCAAATTAAACATCAAATTCACCCCTTCAAATTCAAACAAATCAAATCAAATTCAAAATCATCAATCATTGTTTCCAATTCTCTTTTCCTTAAGGTTAGGTTATTCCTTCTCTTAGGATTAGACCCGCTAGTGGTGGAGTACGCCCTACGTGGCACCATCCTGGCTTTTACCTGTGGATCAGTGGTGGAGTACGCCTTTCGTGGCACCATCCTGATTCTCGCCTACTAGTGGTGGAGTACGCCCTCTGTGGCACCACCCTGGCATTTGACTTGGGGATTAGTGGTGGAGTACACCCTTCGTGGCACCATTCTAATTCACACTCGCTAGTGGTGGAGTACGCCCTTCGTGGCACCACCCTAGTTTTCCAGTTTCGGTCCTCTATGTGGAGCAAGTTTCCTCCCCACATAAACACTCGCGAGTGGTGGAGTACGCCCTTCGTGGCACCATCCTAGTCTGCCAGTTTCGGTCCTCTGTGTGGAGCAAGTTTCCTCCCCACATGACCATTCGCTAGTGGTGGAGTACGCCCTTCGTGGCACCATCCTAGTTTGCCAGTTGATCCACCTATTAGGAGTAAGTCTTCTATCAGCATCCTATAGGCCTAAGGTTGGGTGATGCCCTTCCTTAGACCCAAGGCTAGGTATTCCCTACCTTGGTTTCCAGTTATTTTGTCCATTAGGAGTAAGTCTTCTATCAGCATCCTATGGACCTAAGATTGGGTGATGCCCTTCCTTAGACCCAAAGTTAGGTATTCCCTACTTTGGATTCCAGTTAATTTGCATATTTTGAGTAAGTCTTCTATCAGCATCCTATAGGCCTAAGGTTGGGTGATGCCCTTCCTTAGACCCAAGGCTAGGTATTCCCTACCTTGGTTTTCCAGTTAATTTGCCTATTAGGAGTAAGTCTTCTATCAGCATCCTATAGGCCTAAGGTTGGGTGATGCCCTTCCTTAGACCCAAGGCAAGATATTCCCTACCTTGGTTTTCCAGTTAATTTTTCCATTACGAGTAAGTCTTCTATCAGCATCCTATGGACCTAAGGTTGGGTGATGCCCTTCCTTAGAACCAAAGTTAGGTATTCCCTACTTTGGTTTCCAGTTAATTTGCCTATTTGGAGTAAGTCTTCTATCAGCATCCTATAGGCCTAAGGTTGGGTGATGCCCTTCCTTAGACCCAAGGCTAGGTATTCCCTACCTTGGTTTTCCAGTTAATTTGTCCATTAGGACTAAGTCTTCTATCAGCATCCTATGGACCTAAGGTTGGGTGATGCCCTTCCTTAGACCCAAAGTTATGTATTCCCTACTTTGGTTTCCAGTTAATTTGCCTATTAGGAGTAAGTCTTCTATCAGCATCCTATAGGCCTAAGGTTGGGTGATGCCCTTCCTTAGACCCAAGGCTAGGTATTCCCTACCTTGGTTTTCCAGTTAATTTGTCCATTAGGAGTAAGTCTTCTATTAGCATCCTATGGACCTAAGGTTGGGTGATGCCCTTCCTTAGACCCAAAGCTAGGTATTTCCTATTTTGGTTTCCAGTTAATTTGCTTATTTGGAGTAAGTCTTCTATCAGCATCCTATAGGTCTAAGGTTGGATGATGCCCTTCCTTAGACCCAAGGTTAGATATTCCCTACCTTGGTTTCCCATTTATCTGTCTATTAGGTGTAAGCCTTCTATCAGCATCCTATAGACATAAGGTTGGGTGATGCCCTTCCTTACATTCCTAAAATTCTATTCAAAATTTTCATTCGGTCAACGCCAATGTGTGCAGCAGAAGTTTCTTCTACTACACACATTGGGGGTCCATTTGTTGACCTCATTTTTTTATGAGGTCACTCTTAAATCCTCCTTAAGTTCTAGATCCTAGGATCTTCCTAGTTCCTAGCCCTTAGGCTCAATCCAAATCTTAACTCAATCCAAACCCAGAACTCATAGGCTAAAGACTTAGGTCCTAAAGCCCTTTCTAGGTGATTTTTCCATCACCTTGAAACCCAGTCTTTTGACCTCTGATTCAGGGTCTATCAATTTCATATTGATGTGACATGACTCTAGGGGCAACCCTCCAAATTTGAGCTCTTTTGGAGGATTCTAACCCTTTAAACTTAATCCAACTCCAAATGTTGCAAAACCTTTGAATATTGACAATCCATGCCACTAGGCCTTTCACCTAGTGGAATTTGACTTTGGATCCCCCTCCAAATCTTTTGTTCCCTCTTAATACCTTGATATTAACTTATTAAGCAATGATCTACATTTTTTTAGATTCAATTTGATCCAGAATTGACTTGAGTCCAAAATGACCAAAATGCCCTTAAATAGGAGAATTTTAGACTTTTGGCCTAAACTCAACTTGATTTGACTTATCAACCTTTGAAATCTTCTTCAAATATCATTCCAATGGATCCTAAATGACTTTAGGAATACAGGGAATCCAAACTTGACTCATGGTTTGACCAGGTTGACCAAGTCAATCATGGTTGACCAAATCAACCTTTAACCTACACACTTGTCAAATTCAATTATTCAACCCATTTGAATCAAATCAACCTTTCAAAATCATTCAATTGGACACCTATGACATGTCCAAAGACTTTCAAGTCAATCCTCATATTAGGTTGACTTGGTCAACTCATTTGGAGAGGTCAAAACCCTCTTTAACTTCATGTATTTACTTAAAAATTCAAATCCTTGATCTCAAACTCTTGACCACATCATCAAGCCACCTTGGCAATCCAAGGCTTATTCTAGAACCTGCTCAAACATGATGTGATGTGACACATTTCCTACCCTATTAGAGCTTCAAACCCCCTTTAAAAGGCTTGGCATTGGTTCATCCAAATGGGGAAAAAGGTGTGGTCCCTCTTCCCATGGACCAAGAGATGTCACTCTAACCACCAACCCTATTCCATAGCTTTGGGCAGCATAGGGGACACTTGGCACTCATCCAAAACCACTCCAAATCAAATCTCAACCATCCAATCCAAAAGCCAAAGGCAAAATGGATAAAACTTGACCTAAAGGTGGCCTCTTCATCGATATGATCAAAATATCCAAACTCCAGCAGCCCTCAACCTTCCAAGAGCTCCTCCCATACACTCCAACACATTCCAAGGCCTTCCCAGCTTTTCCCAACCATTTCCAAGCCTCAGTGAGGAGAGAGCATTCTAGAGAGAGAAAGAGGACTTTCTAATATAACTTTTGATCCAGCACGATCCGGCTTTTGGCGTCTTCAAAAACGTTGTAGAGGATTGCTGCAGCTTTTCAACAAGTCAAAAATCTCAAAAATCCGACGGTTAGATCGTAAGTTATGCTCATTTTACTTTTAAATTTCAATTTGAAACTGTACCGATTTTATAATGAATGGAGCCTCCAAACTCTAGGCATTGCAAGATCATATTTCCCTCTAGATACAGTTCAAATTTCGTTCAATTTCGTTGAGTATTTGAGAAATATGAGAGTTTAAAGATTTCTATTCAAAATGAACTAGAGAATATCTGGACCGTCCGATCGTCGATCAGATGGCTCAGATCTGGGTATACCGCGCGGCTTCCTCCAGGTTTGAACGCATCCCACGGTATGGGAGGGTGACGTGGCGTCAACGCAGCCACGTCACCATCAGCTGATTTGACCCAAATTTGAATAAAAAATGGTTTAAATGCTCAAAATCTTCAAAAATTCATAGAAAATTGAATTTTCCACCAAATAAGGCATTCTTGGGCTCATTGGAAAGATAATCTAATGTAGTATGTATTACAATTAAAATTATATTGATTTGATTTTTGTATTGTGAGATATTTGAGTTTATGTTAATTTCATTTATTGTTATTTTCTCACAATCCAGTGATCAAATGAAGCCCAAATTTTGGTGGATGATTATTGAGTATCTTAGGCATGTGGGTTCATATGCTCAATAGATTTCTGTGATATGAATTTTTAAGATAAATGGTCTATTTTAGACCCTTTTGAAAATTCATAACTCCTTAGGGTTTTAGTATTTTGCTGTGATATTTCTGTGGTATGATTAAATGTATGTCAAGGTTAGACACACCAAGTTTCATGCCTATTTAAATAGTAGAGACACCTAGGAAAAATAATTAAAGAAATATCTAGAAAACTTAAAAAATTCATAGGGGATTGTACACACACCCAATAGGGGTGAAACTTGAACATTGTAAACTTAATGACATCAGATACCTTAGTTCAAATTTTACTCAATTTGAAGGTTATTAGGTAGAAAATTGAGCATGTCAAATTTCCGCCCCTTTAAGGACTTAAAAAATTTAATAAATCATCATAAATTTATATTAATTTCAAAAAATATCCATAATACCTCTAATCAACCATATTTCAACTCTTAATAATTGAAAATTGAAATTACATTTATTTGACATTAAAATCCACTTTAATTTAATTTTAATCAAAATCAATGTTTAATCACTTTTAATTAATTAAAAATTATTAAAAATCCCAAAAAATATTTAAACACTTTCTAATCTCTCCTTAGATCTTTTCTGATCTTTGGAGTTGATCTCAAGAAGTTTAAAACTCATTTGAAATTTAAAAGGGCCCTTAATTGAAACAATTTAATAATTTCAATAAATACCCAAAATTTCAAAATTCATAACTAATTGTAGAAAATTTCAAATCAATCAAACTCAGTGGCTAATGACTATAATTAAAATCTAGTATTTTCCAAAAATTTCAAACCCCCAAAATCTGATCAAAGTCAAAAAGTCAACATTTTGGTCAACTCTAGGTCAAAATCATGAGAAGAAAACTTCAAATTGGTACCACCTGTCTAACAACTCATAATTAGGTCTAGTATTTATTAAAAATCTGAAACTCTTAAGATTAACTCTAATTTTAAAAATCAAATTTTGACCCCTTAGTTGACATATCCGGATAACCCTCCAAAACTTATTAACTCTTCCAAACTCCAGAATTTACTTAATAGGCTAATAAAATTCTCAACTAATTCATTAAAATCAGAAGATTGCTACTAGGTAACCCAAGCCTACGAGGCTATTAGCTTAGCCCCAAGGAAGGTGAAATAAACTTCACGGCCTTGTGAAACAAAGGTAGTAATCAATCAAATTTTAAAATATGTTTAATTAAAATTCATAATCTACTAATACTTAAATTTTAATCTAAATCCTTTTTTGAGCCTTAACAAATTTAGAACTTTTCTAGACAACTCTAACTAACCACCCACTTTAGATCTACCCCAGCCACACTACCTTTTACACACACTTTAGATGATGTGCTAGGACAACCAACTCTAGATTTAGGCGGTGTTTACTTTACTGCTGTGTGCCGAATTTTTCGTGGTTTTCACTCATGTTGTGGATGAAATTGCTTTGCTGTGTCTGCTTAAAGGATTGATGTGTTTAGAGATTAGATTACCCTTAGGTTAGGTACGATATGGATGTTCACACAGTTTTCTACAGGTGGCCACGCTCATGCAGGGCAATTAAATCAATAAAAAAATATTAATTGCTATAAATGCTTGCACAAGTGCTTCAGTTGCTAAAGAATGGCCAATGATTTTCTTTTCTGCACATATATAACTGTTTGGGAATAACTGCATTTTATTTATTAATTGCTTAGGTTAACCTTGCAGGAGAGTCTAGATTTTTGATTTGATATAAATGTAATTTGTATAAGTGTTAAGTGTTGTGAAAGTTAGATTTTGAATTGGGATACATAGATCCAAAACTTGAAAAGAGAAAAGGATACCCCTTAGGGGAGAGCCCTTTTTCTATTTGAAAAAATTTGGATCACTTCTTTCCTATCCAAAGAGGAAAGAGTGGCCTTCCCCTCAAAGAAAGATCCATTTGGGTAGTTCACTTCGAAGAATCCAAGAAGTTTGAATAAAAGGAGTCCAAAAAAGAACAATATCAAAAACTTAAAGATTGAGAGTATCCCACTCAAAATAACTTACGTCCTTACTAGGTTTAGAATCCGGGTTGTTGTCAGTGGTGCCCGGCCACTTTACTTTCTGCAAAATTCTGGTTTGTAATAAGCAAGGCAAATTTGTCTTTGGACATTTATTAATTAATTTATATTTGATGTGATGAATTGATTGCCTTTAGGACTGCTTATTTTTCTTAGTTTTTTTGGAGATTGCGTGCCACTTTTGTTTTTGCCTGGACTCGTGAGGCTCGTGAGGGTGTGAAAATTTTATACTCTTAACTTTAAAAGTCTAAAATTTAAGTGAGTCTAAACAACATAGAAAGATAACGAATCTAGGGAATTAGCCGAGAATCGACCCCGGGGTCGCATGCATATTTTTGCATTACTCTTTCCTTGCTTTAGACCCTTCTCCGCCTACGGGTAGAGTCCGGATGGTCTGACCTATGAGGACGAGGTGCCAGACCTGGGGAAGTCCAGTCTTCTAAAAATTATTTTCTAAGCCTGTTTTGAAAAAATTTCAAGCATATTTGATTTGAGGTTGTTAACCAGCATGCATTGCATTAGAAACATACCTAAAGAGTCAAAGTTTTAATTTCATAGTCCTTAGCATTTTGCACCCAACATAAGTCAAAGGGGCCAATTAGGAGAATCTCTAGATGTCGGCCCCAACCCTCCAAAACTTTAAATAAAACATCCCTATCACTCTTTCATAAAAGACCAGACTCATTTCTTTTAAATCGATTAGGTGGTTAGCTGGCTCCCCAATCTAGGCCGGGGTAAGTCCAGATCTTGCACTGCATTAGTTAGGATCGGACTACTGTGGTCCAGTGTCCAAAATAGATTTAGAATCTAGGGCAGATCTTTGATTATAAGACCCCAAATTTCGGGAATATAGTCCCAAATTTCTAATAAAATACTTAACTCTATTTAAAGCTTCATTTAAATCCTAAAACATAAAGCCCAACACTTAGATTAAGTTGGGACACTTCCGGATGGTTCTGGAATCTTAAAGTGTCCCATACCTCTCCTGCTTTAACTCCGTTAATAACTGCTCAATTTTGATCCATTCCCTTTTGAGTTTCCAAAATTCATCTCTTTTTGATATCACTCCTAGAAAATCTGACAAAATGTTTGCCACTATTTTAATCAAGAGTTTTTGTAGGGGATTTTATCTCCCTACGATGTAATTAACTACGAGGGCTTGCGCTCGTAGGAGATTTAGAACCACACACACCTGATTTTAAAATTGATTTTTCAAAGTTCAATTGGATTTCTTTGGGAAAACTTAAAATACTAGTGATTGTTATTATAACAATCAAAGAATTATCATCGAATAGTATTTTCTCCCTACGGGGAGATACACTTTTCTTTGATAAGGCTTTGGATGTGAAATCAACGATCACACTTCTTGAATATTGTGGTTGGATATTCAGTAGAATCGCATTTTGACCCTTCGGGGCCATATGAAGTTCTCTTTAGCATCCGATCATGATATTCAAGATGAATTTCGTAATTCTAAATCTGAATAGCGTTATGAAATTTTATTTTCACCTCTCGAGGTGAAATACTTTTTCTAACGAGACAATTTGATTTTAGAATTCAATTTTAAGTTCCAAAGAAAACTAATATTTTTTAAAATATATTTTCAAAATTATACAAACACACCTGACTATAGTCCCTCCTTCCTTTGTCTCTTAACTACGGTCCCACTAATCTTAGGTTCCATTCTGCAATCCTTTCGGCTACCATCTCTCGACTAGAGTCCTATTAACCAAGCAAAAAAAGGCCTACAATCTCTTAAAGAATAGTTCTCATGCTATTGGATTCTTCCAACTCATGTAATATGCTCTGTATGATGTATATTTGATATTTGAAGCCAACTCCTCCTCATTAGTAATGGCATCAATAAAAATCAATGACAAACACTAGAGGAATCATTATAAATAGGCCAACCATTATGGTTTTTCCCTTTTATGAGTTTTTTACTTCAAAATGTGGTCTCTCTTATATTTTTGCACCCTCTCTCTCTCTCTCTCTCTCTCTCTCTCTCTCTCTCTCTCTCTCTCTCTCTCTCTCTCTCTCTCTCTCTCTATTTGTATATGTGTTAAGTCACTACTAATAAATTAGGCTTTCACAACACTTTTTAGGACCTATTACCGGAGTTTAAACCCCTATTAATTTATTTGCAGTGGTTTAAAAATTGCTGCAAATCCGTTGTATTTGTATTTGCTGGAAAGGCTTTCACAGCGGTTTTTTAAGTGCTGCTGTAGGATGACTTTAGCAGTGCTTTTTAGTAGGTTTTAAAACCGTTGCTAAAAGTTAGAATTGATTAAAAATATATAATACCAAGAAATCAAATTTTGTAATCAACTTACAAATATCAATAAAATGAAATTACAAATATTAAATTCCTCATCTTGAACTAATTATAATTTCTTCTATGCAGCGAAACAAAAAAGGCAACAAAATGATCAATCTCAACAAAAGAAATCTGCTCTCCTTTAATCTCAAACTTCAATTATCATCTATTGATGGATTAATCCCTTCCCCGAATTAACCCTACTAAATCCTAGAAACCAAGCTTACTAGAAATAAAAAACACCTCCACCAGCGGCGTCGTCCTCTCCCTTTCTTCCTCTATATGGCTCAGCAGATCTAAAGGATTTAACCAATGAAGCGTGCAGAAGGAAGAAAAATGGCCACCATTATGGAGAGTTAGTAGCCATTGTTGTCGCTGCTGCCACTCAAATAGAAAATGGCGAGGAAGGAGTCCAGCTAGGCTTGAGGAGATGGTATTTCATATCCGAAAGGAAGGCACATCTTCAAAGGAGGAGAAGAAGGTTTTTGGTGACTCGTTCAAAACTCCACCTATCACGTAAAGGAGATGAATTTGAAGGGCAAAGAGTAGTAGAGAGGGGTCGAGGGGAAGAGAGGGGAAGAGTCGGATGAGCGATGCTGCAAAATACTATAAAAAATTAACTTGTTTTGGGAAAATTTAACTCTGTTTATATTTATCTATAACAGTGCTTTTAAAACCGCTGGTATAAAATGCTATGAAAGCATTGATTTTTTTAGTAGTGTTAGAAAGAATATGTCCTTGACTTGTAGCTAATTGAAGATGATGCAAACTAATATTAAATTTACTTAGATTCAATAGAAGAGTTGAAGAACACAAGATGAGAAAAAAGGATAGGAAAGCTTAAAGATTTACTAAAAATTAATGAAGTTAATTAAGTTGCAAAGAGCTTTTATTTTAGAAGCAAACTTTAAAGCTGTTGAGATAGTTGCTACATAGTTCTTGCCTATTTGATATTCTTGCAACTTGTATTTTTTTTTATGATTCCAAATATTATTGCTTTGATTATTATTACTCCTAACATATTTTGAAAAAATTGTTTTGCTCTTGTGTGTAATAACATTTTAGAGAAATCATACTTCGGATTGTTGAAGACTTCAAATAAAGATTAGTTTAGAGTTTATTATATTTGAAGTTTGTAATTTTCATTTTATTGAGCCTGAGAGAGTGTGATTGTAATTAAGTAATTGAGCACAAACATAATTGGGGAGAGTTTAAAATTCATTTTTTTTTAAACTAATATTAGTTCGTACGGGATAATATGGTCAGTTATTTTCCCAGACAAATAGTTGATCAAATAGAAATGATTTTTTTAATTATGGATCATACGGACGATCCCAGTTCATACATGCTTTCACGAGTACAAACTTCTCAGGTTCATTCTCGCTCAAAAATATTTTTCTAAGTATGGATCGTACGGGACGATACGAATTCATACATGCTTCATGAGTAAGAACTTCTCAGGTCCGTTCTTTCTCAATAATAATTTTTCTTAAGTGTGGATTGTACTGTATGAACCTAGTTCGTGCATCCCTTCCAGACTACGAAATTGTGAGGTCCCATTTAGTTTTGATATTTTGTTCAAATTAATTGTGAAAATTTTTAAACTGTTCGTTCCGAACGATGATCACGTACAAATTCAAAATTGAAAAATTTAGTTTTCTGGATGGTTTTTCATGTCATTTGTATAAAAGGTCCAATAAAACTCACTTAAAAAGGTCCCTATCTTCATGATTTTTTAAGGGAAATAGAAAGACAAAGTGTGAGAGAGTGTTTGAGAGAGATTTCTTGCAAATGGGGTGTGAAGAATTCATAAGATTACTCAAAGATAAGGATCTCAGTGTGATTTGTGTTTTTCATTCTTCCTCTTGTCTTTCTTGACTTGAAGAGGGAGTCTTCAGGGAGTGGATGTAGGTCGTGTTTGACAGAACCACTATAAATTTTTGTGTCATTTAAATTTCTGCATTTTATTTACTACAAGTTTTTATTCTATGGATAAAAATTTTATTTTTAAAATTTTAATTAACTTGCTTTATAAATCAACGGTTTTAAATTTTAAAATCCAAGGAAATTTTTTAAATGATCAGCCTTGAGATATTAACTTAGGTTTAATAACCTAATCAAGATTCAATAAGTGGTATCAGAGCTTTTTTTCAAAAACATAAGATTAGACTACTTTTTGAAAAATAAGAATGGCTACTTTTGGGAATCATAACACACTAGATGGTTAATCAATCACTAGAGCACCATTGTTTGATAATATTCCTTTTGATTTTTTGCAAAACACGCATATCTACATTTTTGCAGTCACTAGATTATCATATATGGATCTTATTTAGAGAAGGGTATACAAAACCAACTAGAATAGTTTATGGTATTAGAGTTGAAACACCCTTTACAGATTAGACTGTAGAAGAACTTGACATAGCACAACTTAATGCAAAATATTTAAATAATTTCTTTTACGCACTTAAGTCAAAAGACTAAATGTAAGTTTCCACTTGCAAAAGTAGAAAGGATATATGTGATAGATTTTATATTACTTATGAAGGGACAAATGAAGTAAAGTGGTCTAGATTAAACATCTTATTACATAACTATGAATTGTTTCTCATAATACCAAATAAATCCATTTAGAAAATGTATAAAAGATTTACACAAATTATTACTTCTTTATATGCATTGGGTAGGGAACTAACGAATGCTGAAATGGTTAATAAAATTCTTCATTGTTTGCCTACTGCATATTATGCTAAAATAACTTCTACTACAAAGTCTAAGAATTTGAATATTTACTCTATTGATAATCTTATTGGTTCACTAATTACTTACAAGCAAGGAGTGAGTCAAAGAATGATTGATGCAGGTGAACAGCAAAAGGAGAAGAACATTGCACTGAAAATGGAAGAGTCGGAGAGTGATCTATCACAACATGAGGATGAGGATGACATTGCCTTAATGTTTAGGCAATTTAGAAGTTTTCTAAAAAGAAAGCATAAGAGATGCCAACAGTGAAACATAGGTAAATTTAATAAGAATGTTAAGATTTCTAATGATGTGATTTGCTACAAATGCAGGAAACCTAGACACATAAAAAAAGATTGCCCAAACATAAAAGCCATTCCTAGAAAGGAGAAGATAGAGGAGAAACCAAATGTGAAGAAGGGAAAGAAAAGATTATAAAGAGCTTTTTGGGCAGACTCTGCTTCAGATTCATCAGAAATAGAAAAGGAGGAGGAAGTCACCAACTTGTGTTTAATGGCCGACAATCTTGATCAGCAGATCAAGAAGAGGTATATGACTTAACCTATTATGAATTATTATAAGTTTTTGAAATAATTCATGATGTATATAGAAAACTGAAGAAAATGCATGCTAGTCTGAATTTAGAATTACTTGAATTGCAAAGATAACATGAAACACTTAGAAAAGATCATGCATTGATAGATAACAACCACCTGAGCTTACATGATGAATTTGATGACTTGAATATGAAGAATGAAATTTTAAAATCATCCTATGATAAATTGGAAAAAGAATTTAAGGATTTTAAAGATAAATTAGAGAGTAGTGAGCATTTTTTGAATTATGGTAATAATGCATTGAAAGATGTAAACACATTTCTTAAGTTGAAAGTGAAAGTTCTCAAGAAATAGGAAACCTCCAACGCTTAAAGATTTTACTAATCCTATTTTGTATCGAAAATATTTATAACCCATGAAGAGACTGAATAATTATAGAAGATTAAGAAATCTATTTGCTCGAGTTAAATGTTATTCTTGTGGCATGAGTGTATATAATGCACACACTTGTACCTTAGATAGGAAAACTCATTTAGTGTGGAAAACTAAGATGCATAAACCTAGACATATCATACATGCATCTAGTTTTATTTTGCCTAAAGGAGAACTTAAACTTATTTGGGTTCCCAAGTCTAATATTTAATAGTTTTGCAGGCACGCTCTCATACAAGGCCTCATGAGAGTATTTGATACCTGGATAGAGGTTGCTCAAAGCATATGACTAGAGACACTATACAATTTATAACATTGGAAGTCAGGAATGGAGGCAGGGTTACACTGGGAGATAACACCACTAAGAAAGTGGTTGGCACAGGTATAATAAGAAAATTGCAAAATTGTTTCTTTGAAAATGTGTTACTTATAGGAGGCTTAAAGTATAATCTATTGAGTATTAGCTAGTTATGTGATAAAGGATACAGTGTAAATTTTTTTCCTACTAGCTGCATATTAAGCCTAAATGAAAATAATGTTTTACATGAATTAAGGTTAAACAATATTTATATTCTAGACTTAAATTATATACAAACTCCTAATGCTTTATATTTGAAAACTATTTCTGATGAATCATGGTTAAATATAACATAGGAGACTTTGTCACTCTAGTATGAAAAAACTTATGAGAATTACCTAAAAGAATTTAGTGAGAGATATACTAAAATTAGACTTTGCTAAGGATCACCTTTGCGATGCATATCAATTAGGAAAATAGGTGAAGTCCTCTTTTTATTCCAATAAGTATCTTAGAACTAGTAAACCTTCGAAGATTTTACATATTGATCTTTTTGGACCGGTTTCAATTGTAAGTCTAGGAGGGAAGGTATACGGATTTGTGATTGTAGATTATTTTTCAAGATTCACTTGGGTTAACTTCTTATATCATAAGAGTGAATCATTTGAGGAGTAGAGATTTTTTGACTTAGATTTAGAGAAAATTAGGGTGTGAGATTTTAACAATATAAAGTGATCACATAGGAGAATTTAAAAATGAGAGATTTGAGGATTGTTGTAAAGAAAAAGAAATTGATCATAATTTTTTTTGCACTTAGAACTCCTCAACAGAATGGGGTAGTTGAAAAAAAGAAAAGAATATTAATTGAAGTCACTCAAGCTATGTTGGAAGAATATTCACTTCCTAAATATTTTTAGGCTGAAGCAGTTAGCACTACATATTATGTTCTGAATAGGGTGAACATTAGGTCGAAATTGAACAGAATATCCTATGAGCTTCTTAAAGGGAGAACACCTAATTTTTCATATATGCATGTTTTTGGATGTAAGGTGTTCATACATAATAATGGAAAATCTACCTTAAGAAAATTTAATCCATAATTAGATAAAGGAATTTTTCTTGGATACTCTAGTGTTAAAAAATTGTATAGAGTATTTAACAAAAGAACTTTGGTAGTTGAGGAGATCACACATGTTGTATTTGATGAATCTAAAATTTTGGAAGAGCCAAATTTGAAAGAGGATGAAAAAGAAAAAAATTCTCAAAAGATTGAGAAGATTAATTTGGATGAAAATTTAGAGATAGAAAATTCACTGTCTAGAGATTTGAGATTTTCTAAAAACCACCCTAAATAATTGATTTTAGGTGAACCTAGTAAGGGTGTTAGGACTAGGCGTAGATTAAGAAAAGAAGCCAATCATTCTGCCTTTATTTCAAAAATAGAACCCATAAAAATATAAGTCAAGCACTTTCAAATAATTTTTAGATTTTTGTAATGCAAGAAGAATTAAATCAATTTATGAGAAATGATGTTTGATAATTAATTACAAGGCCAAAAGATCAAAGTGTAGTTGGAACTAAGTGGGTATTCAAAAATAAAAATGAACGACTCAGGAGCTGTCGCTCGAAATAAGGCTAGATTGGTGGCTAAGGGGTATAGTTAGATTGATGGAATTAATTTTAAGGAGACTTTTACCCCTGTAACAAGACTTGAAGCAACTAGGGTTTTGTTAGCCTTTTCTTATTTTAGAGGATTCAAATTATTTCAAATGGATGTTAAAAGTGCCTTTTTGAATGAGGTGATTTAAGAGGATGCTTATGTTGAATAACCTCCAGGTTTTAAAAATTCAAAATACCCAAATTATATTTTTAAATTAAAAAAAGGTACTGTATGGATTAAAATAGGCACCTAGGGCTTGGTATGGGAGGTTGGGCACTTTCTTACTTGAGAGATCTTTTGAAAAAGAAAGTGTGGACACCACTCTCTTTTTGAAGAAATTAGAAGACAATATACTCATTATACAAATTTATGTTGATGATATCATCTTTGGATCTACAAATAAAAATCTTTATGATCATTTTTCTAAAATAATGCGTAGTGAATTTGAGATGAGTCTAATAGGAGATTTGATTACTTTATAGGTTTTAGCATTAACTAAATTAAGGAGGGAATATTTCTTAGTCAGTCGATGTATGTTAAGGACATCCTCAAGTAGTATGAAATAGAAAATGCTAAACTTGTTAGTATACCTATGAGTTCCTTAGTTTTGTTGGATAAGGATCCAAAGGAAAAATCTGTTGATCAAAAGATATTTAGGGGAATAATTAGATCTATACTTTACTTGATTGCTAGCAGACCCAACATTATGTTTAGTGTTTGTTTGTGTGCTAGATTTCAATCAGATCCAAAAGAATCACATTTGATAGCAGTAAAAAGAATTTTGAGATATCTCTTGGAACTCAGAACTTAGGGATTTGGTATTCTAAGTTTAGCTCTTCATTTAAAATAATTGGATATTCAGATTTGGACTTTGTATGTTGTAGGGTTGATAGAATGAGTATATCTAGAACTTATCAATTTATAGGAAATTATTTAGTTTCTTGGTCCAGTAGAAAACAAAATTCCTTAGCCCTATCTACTTCTGAAGTTGAATATATTGCCTTAGAAAGTTGTGTGGCGCAAGTTCTTTAGTTGAAATAATAGTTGATTGACTTATGATTTACAACAGGCACAACTCCAATTTATTGTGATAACACTAGTGCCATTTGCATTTCAAAAAATCTTATTCAATATTATAGAACCAAACATATAGACATAATATATCATTTCATTAGGGATCATATATCCTAAGGAGAAATTAAATTGAACAATGTTTTTACTGAAAATCAACTTGCAAATATTTTTACAAAACCACTAGCCTTTGATACCTTTTGCACATTAAGAACAAGGCTAGGTATGATTGATCTCAATGCTTAAATAAAAATCCTCTACAAATTTGCTATGATCTTATGTGTCATTTATGTTTTTGATTATTTGTATTTTTATTTTTGTGTTTTGTTTCTGATTTTCTATTTTCTTGTTTTAAATTTTTTGTTTATGTTTATTTTGGACATGTTATTGACACATCGAAATTCTTGTTTCTAAATGATTGTGATGATTTTCTAAGTGTTTTATTCATACGAAATTATTCTTGTCCTATTCAAATTCTTTAGCATGTCGATCATTATGTTGAACTGATTGCATAAATTTAATTTTTTCAATACATATCATACTGTACGATTTATATATCATCTCGGATGATGTGTATTCATTCGTATGTATGCACCTAGACGGTTATTCGTGAAGAATCAATTATTATAACTGATCATACGTATGAACCCTAATTCGTATGTACGAACCACATGTCATTCAATATGGGGGACGAACCTAACCGTGTTTAAAATGATCTTTTTTCAACCGCTCATCTAGGACAAACACTTGTTTCTCTGTATTATCGTCTGGTCAAAAAGCCTGTATGAAAGGATGCTTTGTAACTTGCGTGATTACAAAAAGTTGCTTCCTTTCGAACGTATTTATTCGTACATAAAAAATTTATTTCATCATGTACGAACCATCAATTGTACTATATGAACTCTTTTTCGTACGTATGAAAGATTGTTTTTCTTTAAATAGGAGGGCTTTAGAATTTATTTTCATTCACTTCAATAGCCTTTTCCAATCATTCTCATCTTAACAATTGTCAGTTCTAGCAAGCAGGGTAGACTCACTAAGGGATCGTCTTCCAGGAAGTGGAGACGATAACTTTCTATCTAGGGAAAATGAGGATTCTTTCCTTAAGTTTGTATCTGCCAAAATTACTCCTTATAGAATCCTATTTCAAGTGGATATCCACTTCCAAGTGATGCCTCTTTTCGCCACCACTCAATTTGTCTTTATCATGACTTTGATTCATGCCTACAACAAATAAACTTTTCACTATTTTTTGGAAAACATGTCTTTTAGTGAGGATGAGAGTAGGATCAAATCTTATGTTTTTAAGAAAAAGGTAGAAATCACTATGGAATATTTGGGAACCATTTTGCATTTAAGAACTCAAGAAATTAGAGACCACACAATGACTTCTAAATCTATTTTTGACTGAACCAAAATAAATAAAGTTATTAGAGGAATTGAACAAGTATGTCATTTGCCTTGGGTCTATTCCTTAAAACCAAGATGCAAGGGTCATTCAGCATGTCCTTAGAACTTCTATTATTCCTAAATCTGGTGACCATATTAACATTACTCCACTTCTGTCCACTGTTACTTATCCTATCATGACTGGACAACCTATAGATGAAGCCCAACTTATTCATGATTATATTGATAGCTTTTTTGAAATTGGGCATGTCTCTCATAAGAGGAAGAAGAACATTGCTTTAGGACATCTAGTGACCTATATCCTAGAGAAGAAGTACAATCTTATTCATCCTGATCCTCTACTTGAATTGCCTATCTACTTTACTGATGCTTTATTTTGAGCACTTTTTGGAAAAGGTGATAGTACAAGTGAGGATTCTGAGGAAGAAGGGGGAGAACCAGCACCTGCACCTTTGCCTGCTCATGGATTTGATTTTCAGGAGATGGTGCAGTGCTTTGACTGACTAGAGAGTCATTTTGATAAGCACTTTGATCAAATTCAGGCTCATCTACACCTGCAAGATGCTCAATACCAGCAAGACATGGGGTGGATTTGATGACAGTTTGAATCCATGAACACTAATGTAGCTATAATGAATAGTTATTTTTTTGTCTTCAAATAACCTCCTCCTCCAGACCAAACCCCCTTAGATTTTTAGATGTACTTATTGTGTGTTGTCTTTATCAGTCTTTTGAGATGTGATGTGATGATTTCTGTAGTTTTTATACTTGTGTTTGTTTAGTGTTTTCTATGCTTATCCTTTCTTCTAGTCTTTGTTTTTGATGTTATGTTGCTTTTGCTTTTATGTATTGATATCAAATTTGCTTCAATGGAGCTCTTCTTTATATTGATATCAATAAAATTTGTTTTGTTATGATTAGTTGCTTTTGTTCATTATGTGAAATGTAAGTTTGCTTATATCTTAATCCTGACTTAATTGATCTAAAAAATATTATAACATGAACTGCAATACAAAAATTAATTTCATTATGAAATCTAATTTTTTCCCAAAAATTTAAGTTAATTTATAACTCGATCAAGTTAAGGCTATCAATTTCATATTCTTTTTAGACATATATAATTTTAATACTATTATTGTAATTTTGATGTCTTATTATTTTTTAATTCTCTTTTCATTATAAATATTTTTGTACTTAGAGAAGATTGAATTTTTAGATTATTGATTTTAGAAAATCAATTAAAAAATTGGAGAAAAGTATAAGTGTACAAAAATCGAAAAAATGTGCATTAGTTCACAAATTGAAAAGAGGCATACAATTAGCCCAAATATAAAAAGATGCACAAAGTGTGCCAAAAATATTTGAAAAGATGTGCAATATCGCAAAAATAAGTGTATTGATAAGGCCTAGAGTTGAGGATGATGATGATGTTGGAGAGATTACCACTGGAGTAGAAAATTTAGAGAAGAGGGTAGAGCACCAGAACACTGAATGAGTAGGAGAGGTTACCCAAGGAATAGAAAATGTAGATCTGGAGGAAAGGGTTGAACCTTTACACACTTTGCATAGAGATTGGAGATACTCTTCGATTCACCCTAAAGATATGATCTTAGGAGACCCTTCTGATGGAGTTAAGACTAGACATGGATTTAAGAAGGAAGTGAACCACTCTGCCTTTATCACAATGACTGAACCCACCAATATAAACCAAGCCCTTTCTGATTAGTTTTGGATCTTAGCCATGCAGGAGGAGTTGAACCAATTTATTAGGAATGATGTTTGGGGGCTTGTAGAAAGACCTAAGGAACAAAGTGTAGTTGGTACCAAGTGGGTCTTTAAGAATAAGTTGAATGATTATGGAGTGGTGGTTAGGAATAAGGCAAGATTAGTGGCTAAGGGGTATAACCAAATAGAAGGAATAGATTTTGAGGAGAATTTTGCCCCTGTAGCTAGATTGGAAGCCATTAGAATGCTATTAGCCTTTGCCTATTATAAGGGATTTAAGTTTTTCCAAATGAACGTTAAGAGTGCCTTTTTAAATGGAGAAATAAAAGAAGATGTGTTTGTAAAACAACCCCCAGGTTTTGAGAGTTCCCAATTTTCAAATCATGCTTTCAAATTAAAAAAGGCCTTATATGGATTAAAGAAGGCACATAGAGCTTGGTATGAGAGGCATAGCACATTCTTACCAAAAAAGGAGTTTGTTAAGGGGAGCGAAGACACCACCCTATTCTTGAGAAAAGTAAGAGATGATTTACTCATTGTTCAGATCTATGTCGATGATATACTTTTTGGATCATCTAATAAAAGGCTATGTGATGATTTTTCTAAAATAATGAGTAAAGAGTTTGAGATGAGTTTGATGAGAGAGTTGTCCTACTGTTTGGGGTTTAGTATAAAATAAATTAATGATGGAACCTTTCTGAATCAATCAAAATATATAAAGGAAATCTTGAAGAAGTATGAAATGAACAAAGCTAAGCCAATTAATACTCCCATGTCCTCAGGAATTTAGTTGGACATAGACCCAACTGGAAAATCAGTTGATCAAAAGAAGTACAGAGGAATGATTGGATCTTTACTTTACCTGACTGCGAGCCGACCCAATATAATGTTCAGTTTTTATCTTTGTGCTAGATTTCAAGCTGATCCTAAGAAATCTCACGTAACTGAAGTTAAAAGAATTCTTAGATATCTTTTAGGGATCCAAAACATAGGAATCCGGTACCCCAGGCATAGCACTTCTTTTGAGATTATTGGATATTCTAACTTTGATTTTGCAGGATGTAAGGTGGATAGAAAAAGCACTTCTAGAACTTATCAATTCATAGGACAATCTTTAATCTCCTGGTATAGTAGAAAGCAAAACATTGTTGCTCTTTCCACTACTAAAGCCGAGTACATTGCTTTAGAAAGTTGTGTGGCCCAAGTCCTTTGGTTAAAATAGCAAGTACTAGATTTAGGATTACCTGTAGGCACCATCTCAGTTCTTTGTGACAACACTAGTGCCATCTGCATTTCTAAGAATCCTATCCAACATTCAAGGACTAAGCATATTGACATAAGACATCACTTTATTAGAGACCATGTGACTAAGGGAGATATTGAGTTACACCATGTGGTGACTGAGAATCAATTGGCTAACATATTTATTAAACCACTGGCCTTCGACACTTTCAAAACTTTAAGGATCAGATTGGGTGTGATTGACATTAAAGCATGAACTTGATTTCTACTAATTTATTTATTATCTGATGATTAGTTTGCTTTATTTTTTATTAGATTTTTTTTATGTTGTTTATTTTTTTATGTTCTCTCTTTATTTTGGTACTTTATTTTTTTCGTATGGCTTAATTTTTTTAATCATCGCTGAATTGATATCGTATGCCTTGTTTTTATCTTTTTGAAAATTTGTAATCAATGTTTTACATCTCTTAATCTATTAAAGGGTAAAAACACCGTTGATTGTGTCTCTTTCTCTAACCTATTTTGGTGGTAAAATATTCTTTTCTAAACAAAAAGTCTATCTCAAATTAAAAGCTGGATTTTGCAATTAAGATCTTTTCTACCTTGCTATAGTAATCTATCTTATATTATAATAGTCAAAGTTTTTATGTTACTTCAAGATTTTTTATTATCCTATCAATGTATCTCTCATATGATTTTTTATTCTGTTTTTTGGTTTGTTCTTCCCTATATTACAGAGTTAGTTTTTCTTATCTAATATCTGGAAGATATACTCACAACTAAGAATATTTGAGAGTTTTTAGAAATGAATCTAGCTTGCAAAAAATAATGAAAAAAAAAGTGGCCAATGATGTCAAAAACAAAAGATGCACAATGACGCCAATTTTAAAAGTATCACTTGAGATTTTCAAGGATTTGACTTCAAATTTTATAATTGTAACAAACTACTTTGATATACTGTTCTATAAGATATTTTTCTGAAACCAAGTCTTGATCGGATCTCTTTTTCTTATCCAATTGATTTTTTCTGAGTTAGACCATTTGATTTCAAAAGTTAATTTTACCCTAAAAGAAGTCTGAGCTTATGGTTAACATGATCGGATATTTTACCATTTTTTAGATTTTTGATGTTGTTAACTCATTAACTTTCAAATATTAATCACATAGAAGACTATATCATGTTCATGCCTTGATTAAAAAAAAACTTTGTTTCTTTAATAGTTTTTTGTAGCTTATTTTAGTTTATGTTCTATTTTTTATTTTTGTTTTGTTTTTGTTTTCCCTCATCCTTTTTGGGATGTCAAAAGGGGGAGCAGTCTGATGTATCTTGTAATTTGATTCTGGAACTTAGTGAACTGCTTTTTTATCACACTGTTTTTATTAAATTGCCATAACTGCTTGAAATTTTTTGGGTGTATTTGCCATCATCAAAAAGTGGGAGATTGTTGCAAATCTGAGTTTATGGATTAGACTTTTGATGATAGCAAACATTCATGATTTTCTACGACTGCATTGCCTACTAACTTTTCAGGTCCACATGATCGAATGATACTCAAACCAGCTCAAGATTGGATAGATTTACATTGAGTCGGTCTATAATATTTTTCTTTTTCTTGAGTCAATTATAAAAGTGGATCCTCATGCCAAGTAACATTGCACACACACACTTGAGAGATTTTTTATATTTTTCTATTTTGAGTACATCGGCCTGGATAATATTCATATTGGCCAGGACAATTCGACAAAATATAGAAACCCTGATTAGGGCATCATCCTGATTAAGCAACCGTCATTAAGCAAATCATCCTGGACGATTCTTGTATCAACCAGGACGATAGGCTCAAATTAGAAAGAATCAGCCTCCATGATCAATTTAGGTACACTTAATTTTAGTACATCGGCCAGGACGATCTATACATCGGCTAGGACGATGCAGAAAAATTATGCCTAAATTAATCTGGTAGTTATGGAAAGCAATTAAGGTTGATTGATACAATCACATTGACTGGGACGATCACAGGATCGGCCGGGATGATGTCCTGGATGATTGACATCGGCCAGCTTCTATTCCGGGAGATATTCAAGATGATTGTACTCGGATTTGAACTAATCGGCCAGGACGATATTGTATCTGCTTGGACGATGTAACCAATTTTCTTCTGATCGTCCCAAATCATCCAAGCTAATTGAGCTTACTTTGTACGGATCGGCCAGGATGATATTCATATCATCCTAGACGATAATGTTGGTTCTTGAAATTCTATATAAGGACCCAAATTTTCTCATTCAAAGAGACCTTTAGCAACTGTCTTGACCTGAGAGAGCCAAGAGAAGAGGGAGAGAGAGAGGGAGATAGTGGGAGGAACTTATTAGGGGGAGCATGTGAGAGGGATTCACAAATGTTGCTAAAAGTAAGGTTTCCAAGGCGTCTTCTCCAGTCTTCATCCTTCTTCCATGGGGGTTCAAGGGAGGTAAGCTTCAGTAATTGGTCAAGGTTCTCTGCCTGCTTCAGGAGGAAGCAACCTCCATCATTCTTATACCATAAAAAAATCCTACAAAGCTTCTCAATCTCATATAAAACACTTTTTGGAATTAACGAGATGGTAGAATGAAAATTTGGGTAAGAGAGAAAAACAGATTTAACCAAAGTGATTTTACCCGCCAAAGAGATATATTTGCTACCCCAAGTGTTAAGCATCTTCAACACTTTATCTATGATGAATTGAAAATCCAACTTCACCAATCTTCTCAAAGCAATCTTAGTTCCAAGAAGGTTAAATTCTTTCACTACCTTAAACCCCATAATATGGGATAAAGCTCTCTTTTTCCTCCTCTTAACATAATTTCCAAATAAGATAACTGACTTATCTTTATTGATCAATTGGCCCGTCCAAGCACAGAAACTATTTAGAGTAGAATTGATCAGCTTAACACTTTCCTTATTGGCTTCAGAAAAAATTAAGACATCATCTGCGTAGAGCAGATGAGAAATCTTAGACCCATTGGGGCTAATTTGAATACCAATATCACCAATCTTCTTAAGGCCATTGGACAAAAGTTGTGAACAGAGAATGTATAGGAAAGGTGACAAAGACAACCTTGTCTAAATCCACTTTTAGCTTCAATCCGAGTAGTATGGTTACCATTAATTAATAAGGTTAAAGATGGATCATTAACACATTCAATAATCAAAATAGAGAAGCAAGTAGGAAAACCACAGTTATTTAAAACTTTTCTCAAAGTTTTCCAATCCATGGAATCATAAGCTTGTTCCATGTGAATTTTAAAAGAAACTAAACCTTTGCGAGATTTAGAGTACCTGAACTTATGGAAATTTTCTTGAGCCAATAGAGCATGATCATTTAAAGACCTACCAGAGATGAACGCCGATTTCTTCTTAGAAATGAGTTTTGGAATGATGGAAGACATCCTGTTAACCAGGACTTTAACAGCAATTTTGTAAACTGTGTTACACAAGCTGATTGGTCTATAATTTGAGGGAGAAGAGGGATTGTAAACTTTCGAGATTAATATAATAAGAGTCTCCTTCCAAGACTTATTCATATCAGCTGTAAAAAAAAAATGCTGCAGAGCATTCCAGAAATCAGCCTGTATAATCTTCCAATAGCATTTGATGAATGAGTAAGTTATCCTGTCACTACCAGGAGCTGTGAAGCCACCAGTTTGCTTAATCGCCAACTCCACTTCTGACAGAGAAAATTCCCTACTCAACCACTTGGAGTCTTCTTCTGATATAGAGTTCCAAGCTTCAGGCCATCCATCCAAACAAATATCTCTTTGACGCCACTTGTGTCTGAAGAAATCCAGCAAAGTCTCTTCTATTTTACCTTGTTCTTCTTCCAGAAAACCATCTTTATTCTTGATGCTCATTATAAAATTTTGATTTCTTCTAGCATTGGCATATGACTGGAAGAAATTATAATCACCTTCAGTGTTCCATTTAACTTTTGCTCATTGACGCCACCACGTATTCAGACAGGCCAACATTGAATTCAGCTCGTTGATTTTGCATTTTAGAAGCCAGATATCCTCTGCAGAAAGATTACCAACCTCAGCTTCTCTAGTTTGGATCTTCAGAACTTCCATCTTAAGTTTTTGTTTCAGCTGAGACAGACTTTTATGTTTTTCTCTACTCCTAAAGAACAAAGACCTGAGAGTTCTCTTCAGTTTATTATTAAGAATTTGAGGTGGATTCCCCTAAACTTTCGAGTTCCAGATTTTTTTAACAACTGTGAAAGAACCTGGATAAGATGCCCAAATGTCTTCAAACTTCATACTTCTCTTAACTGCAGGAAAAATCTGAATAAGCTTTAACATGATCGGACAATGGTCAGAGGCCACTCTAGGTAAATGCTTAACCAACAGATGTTGAGATAAGTTTAAACCCGCAGGATTAACAAAGCATCTATCCAGCGTTTCCAAGATTCGTTCACCACCATTTTCATTGTTACACCAAGTAAATCCTGGTCCAATAAAGCCAATTTCATAAAGATCATTGCAAATTAGGAATTGTTTCATCTCTTTAGAGCCCAAAGAGAGATAAAACCTTCTTCCACCCCTCTTATCTTCCCTAGTGAGTAAACAGTTAAAGTCTCCGCCCAAAATTAAAGGCACATCAGTGTTGGAATAATTACTCAAGCTCTCCCACAAACTCCTCCTTTTAAAGTATCGGTGCTCCCATATATGGTTGCCACTCTCCATTTCCCTTTATTAGGGACTTCCAAATCACCAATAATAAATTGACAAGAAAATTCCAGTATTCTAAAAGAAGCAATGTTCTTCTTCCAAAATACAACAATTCCACCAGAAAGACCAATGGAAGGGACATGTAGAAAATCCCATCCATTCCCAATCAAGGACACAACATCTTTATTATCAAACAATTCCAATTTTGTTTCAAGTAACCCTACAAAAAAAGCATCATAATCCTTCACCACCTCTTTAAGATATAGAGAAGACTTTCTCTTCCTGGCTCCTCTACAATTCCAAAAAATAAGGGAATCCATTAATGGTTAAGAGGGGAAGGATTCCCCACTTTAACCTTTAATTCTCCTTCCAACTTCCTGGCATGGGTAGCCAATTTAATGGGTCCTAAACTTTTCAATTGTTTAGAACCTTTAGGTTTCATTTTATAATCAGAATAACAACTTCCCAAATTATTGTCAGATAAAATTCTAGCAGAATCTGAATCAACATTAGATTTTAAGACTTCAGCTTCAATATCTTTATATGTAGCAAGAGTTTCTTCTTCCTCCACAGCTGAATTAAGAATACCAAATATGTTATTAATAATAAGAGAATTGATAGAATTCTTACCCATAACAACCGTGGGTTCTGAAACAGAATTGGTGGACAGGAGAACATCTTCAGCAGAGGTACTAGATTCAACAGAAATTTTAATACCATTCTCCACATCCTTAGCCATGCTGTCAAGATCTTTTACTACATGAACCCCTTGTTTCTCAATATTGACTTTAAACACACCAGAGTCAGCTACCACTTTTCAGAGAGAGCCACAGCTGAGAGATGGTTAACAGCATAACTAGATTTAGGAAAAGAATCAACTTTTGGGACTGTAACATCCTCCTTGCTAACAATATTGCTATGTATATTTCTAATGAATGATCTTGGTTTAAAATTTCTGAAACAAGGTCCATATTTGTTTCCTAACTCTGCTGTAGAGTCTACCAAACTCTCGTTAACAGCTGCAGGATCTACATTCTTGGGTTGGACTTTATCAGCAACAGCCATCTTAAAAGAATTCAAAGTACCATTAGAACAGTTCAACTCAAGGTGACCAATCTTCCCACACTTGAACCAAAAAGTCGGTAATCTCTCATACTCAATTTTTTGATAGAATTTGCCAAAGCTGCCCTCAACCCAAACACCTAGAGGAAGCTTCTCATCCAGTTTGACCCGAACGCAAACTCTTGCAAATTCTCTCCTCCCCCATTGGAACATATTCCCATCAACCAAATAAGGTTTCCCTACCATGGATGCTATTTTGCACACATTAATCTCATCCCAGCATTGTAATCGGAGATTGGGTAGACGGATCCACATTGGAGCAGTAAGACCTTTGAAAGAATCAGGTGAAAAAGCTTGAGACCACTTGTCCATACCTACAATATTACCCTTCACATACCAAGGACCCGTAGTTAGAACTTATTCAAAGCCAGCAGGTTCTTCAAAGGCACAGACAACCCAACCCATTCCTAGCATAGTTAAATGAAATTTACCGAAAATTCCCCACTGCTTTTTCAGCTCTATGCTAATGATGTGAAATGGGATGTTGTCTCCAAAAATTTTCAGAACCAGGGACTTCTGTAGTTTGTTAGAGTTGTCCAATTCTTTACCAGTATGAAGCTTGGCAATAGTTCTGTCTTCTAAAAAGTTTTTACCAAGATCAAGATCAGAGACATTGATGTTGGATTTCTTAGTCCAGGCATTATTAACAGCAGAGTTTGATCCCAAATTAAGTGGCTCTAACAAAGTTTCTTGAGCAGAGCAGTTCCCAAGATCTCAATCGTTACAAACACGCGCCTTATGCAAATTCGATTCAATTTAGAAATTCAGAATTTTCCCTGTATCTTCAATCCCCTTCAAGGTGGAAGATTCCAAAACAGAACCATCAGATACAATGCCCTTGCCTTTGCCGATAATATCAGGAAGCTTGGTAGGGAATTGATTATTCCCTTCCTTGATGACAAGGGGATGGTTGATTCTTGATTAGAATTCAAATTCAGGGTTACCAAATGCAGGTGGAGAAAAACCCGCATCAAAACGAGAAAACTTCTTTGACAAAAGGGGTAGCACTTGACGAACGTTGAGGGAATCACCGGCTAAAGGTGGCCGGTGTCCCTCCGACGTCATATGGCCGGAGTGGAAGAAGGATTCAAAAAACTGCTTACAGCAGGTTCTTGGAGCCATAAAAGGTGTTGTCTCATGAACAAACAAAATAGAAGTGATTGATGGATCTTGCTCCGGCCTTTTGAACAAATAAAATTATCATTAGTAATTACAATAATGATCTATTTATTATTTTGTGTAGGGGGCATTTTGGTCATATCCACTTGAATCCTATAGACTCTATCGATCAATTCAAATATGTCTCTTAATTATTTTATATTTTTTGTACATCTCCATCACTTAATGAACTCATAAATAAGTGATCTTAGGTTCAACGTATTTTTTCTTCTAGATGATCATTTTCTATCATAGGCACTCAAATTCTGTAAGATATTTGACCCCTCAAATATTCTTAAGAAAATTATTGTAAATTTGAATGCTTGACCTAGATTCATGTAGCATTTCTAAGTCAAAATAAATCCAAGTTGACCATAGAACATGGCTGTTGCGTCTCACCCATGACCTCGATTTGTTGCGTCCACAGATGCGTATCACGTGACTTCATCTCGTCAACTTCGAGTCCATAAACATCGTTCACGATTGCAACCATGCCACGTCTCGCGAGATACTAGTGGATATTCTGCTTCAGTTAGAGCCGCATGTATGCAGCTCCGAACGACATGTCAACCTCCGCACCCGCAGACCACACTGTATCCCTCACGAGTCAGGTCTAGGTTGAAGATCCTAACGCGTTTGCAAAATTGGGTCGGGTTAGGGTCAATCGTTTCGACCCTGGTCAACTCGAGTTGGTCAAGAACCCTACCCGTCAACCCGTTATGACACTCCTATTTGCGGGTCAACCCGAACTTAACCCGTTTATTAAACGGATAAAAAAAATCAACTCAAATCAGACTCGTTTATTAAACATGTCAACTCAAATCTAAATAGAGTGCTAAATAAAGGCTAACACTATATTAAAAAAAAAAAAAAAAAAAAAAAAAAAAAAAAAAAAAAAAAAAAAAAAAAAAAAAAAAAAAAGGCTAACACTATATTCCAATTATATATTATAAAATAATATTGAAAATACCTCAATTTAATTAAAACAACTTTTTCATTAAAGTATAAGAAAAAACTTTCTGAATGTGGCATTTTGGTTGAGACTTGGACAAGTTCTTAGCTCTAAAAGGGTAAAATCCATCCGTCTTCATAGCCCCATCACCATCCAAGTAAAATCCAACGGCTATCAGCCGCCCGGCCTCCATAATCTTGGATTTACTTTGGAGCAAGTATTGGTTAAACACATTATCATCGTCCTGAATCTTAGGCAACAGAGACTATGTTGCAGGGCAGATTTTCGATTTAGCTGAGAAGTTGGAACAGGCTGAGAAACAATTAGCCCATACGTGCTTGGGGACCGTTTCTGTACCTTGCCGAAAGAAGAAGAGGAGAAATCCCAACTAGCAAAGATAACTCGTGATAGCTAAAAAATTACCGTTGTTTCCCAAATGAATAGCCGCTGCCATGGCTGAATTTCGTTAAAATGCATATTGAGTAAAAGCATTCTTATATATATATAAAAGCATGGGAGTTATTGCATTTATTATATCATGTCTATATACTATGATTTACATATTCATCCTCAATCAAATACTACTAGCCATATAATAATGATGATGGAAACCCTATGGTTCTATCTGGGAGACCAATACATTGAATCAAAATCCACAAACGAGCATGAATGTTAAATCACGGATATAATACTAAGCAAAGATGATAAGACTTAAAACCATATATGAACTATTCAATTGGATGTTAATTCAATTAATATTATTGATGTGTTTTGTCAACTTATTGTTGGATCAAAAAAGTCTTTGTTTGGGACAGTTTTCTTACTGTTTTTTTAAGCATCTTTCTAGTTCAAAACATTTTTGAAAGCAGCAAAAAATTAGTGGCGAAAGGATGTCTCAAACGAAGCCTAAGCTTAATAATGATGATAATGATAAAAAATTAACAAAGAAAGTTAAGATGCAAAGAGGTTTTAATTTATGAGCATACATTGGAAAGCTTTAAATTGATTACTTTAGCCTCCTACGAATTCTGTAGCCAAAACTTTCTACTACCAACTATTTTCTTTGGCTATAAGGATTCCCTCAGCTTGATTTTGCTTTCAAAAGTGGCTTTGTTAGAGCAAAGTCAAGAAGGGTCTCCTCTATATTTGAAAAGAAAACAGGATCAAAAAATTATAATTAAATTTCTATTATCATAAATAATAAATTTATTTTGAGATGAATGACACAAAAATTTTAATTAATTATTTATATATTATACTATTATTAAAATAAATTCAATAAATTTGATAATACTATGATAAAAAAATTATTTATGATATGATGGATATATATGCACATGGAAGTAATTATAATGTTAAAAATGATTTATATTCTAATAAAGATTTATTACACTACAAAAAATCGTCTATTACCGATAGCAATTTATGTAGGTTTTTAAATAGCCGGAATAAACTGCATAGGAAATACAAACCGGCAGCATATTTCCGGTGGTAATATTTTCTGGCGGCAACAAAAATCGGAAATTAATTAACCCAAAACCGTAGATAAACTGCTGGATGATTCCGACACAAAAATCACCAACAACCTCTAGTTTTTACCGATGGTCAAACCGCTGTTTAGCCACCAGTTTTAACCTTTGTTATTCAGTGAATTTACTATAGTGTTTGTAATAGATTAAATAACTAAGATAAGATTGGTGAGGAAATCTTTTGCTAAGTAATGGATGAGGGAACATTATCATAGATTCACCATAATTACAAAAGACCCCATTATTTCCTTAAGAGGTCATCATAGTCCAAATAAATTTGATGTTTATGTGCTCAAGCTAATATACCATAAATATATCTTTGTGGGTTGAAATAAATTTATAAATTTATCATTATTATTCAATAAATATAATGTAATTATATTTCTATCCACTATTATAATATATGTAATAATAAAAGTCTTTCACCATCATTTTCATGTCATTATGTGAAGCAATATTTATATCAACTATCAATTTAGGGCAATAGGCTATATTGATGAAAGGTGCTTGACATAATAATATGAAAAAGGCAAAGAAATTCATTTATTATTACATTTTTGGTTGGAAACCCATATAGGGCTTATTCATTAATAATAAAAAATAGTAACAAGTCTTTAAAGGGATCTGTAACACATCAAAGCACAAAGTGCTACAATTAAAAATTCAAAAAGGTCTAAGAGTCACAGATCCCTTTCTAATTACAAAAGAAAACAAAATAAAAAAAAAAACCTATAGAAGGTAGGCAAGGAGTCAGACTCATATTTAACATTATAAACATATCAATACACATATAGACCCATCATATTATAAATTAATTTTTTTTAATCAGATTATTATCAAAATTATTAAATTTATTTTGAGATTGATATAATAAATAATTAATTAATTAGTCATAATTTATATTTTATTTATCTCAAAATCAATTTAATATTCATGATAATATAATATTTAATTAGAACATTATGGTCCTATTTTCTTTCCTAATATAGAAGAGATCCTTTTTGACTTTGCTCTGACACAAAATGCTTTTGAAGGCAAAAGCAAGCAGATTGCATCCTTATAGCCATAGAAAAAAGGTTGGTGGTAGAAAAAGCTAAGCTATAGAAGCTATAGGAGGAGGCAAAAGTAATCAATCGTCAAGCTTTTCAAGGTATGCTCTGACATTTAAACCTGTTTACATGGAAGAGTGATTTATCGTCGACTATATTTCTGCCAAAAACCCACTGGAAATACAAATTTTGCGTCAAATTTTGTCCGTATGGATCACCCTATTTTACTGTAGTGGTCTTAGCCCTCTTCATTATATTTTTTTAATCAACACTCTTAAGCTTTTCATTGTTTCTTTCTCATATGTTATTCAAATTTTTACAGTTTTAAGCAGGAATGTTTTTTAAATCTTTTTATCTGTGAACTTAATGACTTAGTTTTATAATACCATGAAATCAGAATATGTATTCATTGAAAATATATATTGTATGACTGATGATGTAAACAATTTTTATTCATTTTTCTTTATCTTCTTCATCATTTGCCCATCTCTTGAAATTTTGCTTGTTTCCTATTACAAAAATAGGAGCAAATATGAAGAACAAAAAGATAAAGAAGAATAGAATCTAACATCTGTTCATTTCCACCTTAGCTTTTGAAAGAAGTTTTTATAGGAGCTCTTTCAGACTGTCCAACACTTATCAGAGATATCAGATATTTCAGAGAAATGTGAGTTTAATTTATTTAAAAAATATCATTATTCATTAGTTAAGGCTACTTTTTTTTTTATCTAACTTTAAGATAATTAAATATAGATGCAAGGATTTTCATGTAACATGTTCATCAAAAAGAGTAGGAAAATATATGAATGTAGAAGACTGGAGCATGTATTGGCAAGACAAACAAAGCTATTTAGGATTTCTTCAGAATTGTGCTGAGATTGAATATATTAATTCTCTCTTATTGCTTGGATTGATAAGCAATTATTTTTTTCTTGAATCTAATCAACTTATATGATGCACTACTCATTATATCATTTGAGGTTAATTATAGCATTGAATATCTATCTTTTATGCATAAATATGTTTCATATAAATATTCATTCATACAAATTTTCCATGTTTGATAAGCAACTTTGTAGGAGGAAATGTTCAATCGAGGAAAATATGATATTGGTTTGCATCATCTTCGATTAGCATCAAGTCAAGGACATATTCTTTCTAAATATATTATTGGACTATGATGGTTTGGTGATGATTCATCTCACTCGCATGGTATCCATCTATTGAAAGAGATATAAGATAATGCACATCAATGTCGAAAACAAGCTTCCAAGATCTTCTCTACAATCATATGGTCGAAATGGCCTTCGTTATCATTTGTTTGCTGTGAAGATTTATCATGTGGAACTTTGCTCTGGAAGGAGATAACCTATGGTTACATGAGGAACAAGTGAAAAGATGGTTTTATAGCGATGTTTGCAAATGGGCGTATGAATATAAGATGTTTGTCTATATGAGATATTTGTCTGCAAGCTATGATTTTTTTTTATTGTATAATTCATAGACTTTTCCTTTGATTATGTTGCTAATTGTTTATAATCCTAAGTATAATTGAATTTCATTCTTCCAATTGCAAAATATATTTTTTTTCTAGTATTACTTAAAACAACAATAGTAAAGTTAGGATTGAAGGTCATAGTTTTAAAACTTAAATAATCTTTGCACTAAATAATTGGTGATTATTGTATTAAAGGGAAAATTAGATTAATTAATTTAAAATCAATTAAGACATTCATTATATTTTGCAATATCTATATGTGCATCATTATTGATATGAAAAAGAATGTTTGAAAATTTTAGTGTATGATCAGAAAATATGATGAAATAAAACAAGTCAAATACTTGCAAAATTATAACAAATAAAATGCTTTTTTGTAGGTCTTCGAGCGTTAGAGATCATTTGATCCATTTAAGGACTTGTAAACCCTATTTTTAATTAACACGTAAGCACCTTTATGTATTTTAACAAAAAAAAAAGTTTTATAATGCAATTTAAAAAAAAATAAAGAAAAACTAGTGGCCAAAAGATATCCCAAACGAAACATAAATTATAAGTACAAGAAAAATAAGATAAACTATATTTGATTACACTTTGAGGGAGATGAATAGATGAATAACAACCAACAAAATACATGGGTTGCAAGAGCACAAAATCTTAGACCTCTTCCACAACCTTCTTCAACTTTTGTATATAATAATTTTAACAATTTCATACTATAATGTATATTTAAAAAACAAAAATATATACATTTTTGTCTATTTTCATGTGCTTTTAGAAACTCTTACATGATAAATTACTACAATTATGCCTACCCAAATACATTTAATGATCCCATGACTCAAATTTAACATAATAAGTAAAACAAAAAAAAAAATCCTACCAAGCAAACAAATATCTCATATTACAAATATTTTGTATTCATGTGACAATTTACAAACATCACTAAAGAATCTTCTTTTCACTTGTTCCTCATGTAGCCATAGATTATCTCCTTGCAAAGCTAAAGTTCCACATGACAAATCTTCACAACAAATAAATGACAATGAAGGCCATTTTAGCTATATCATTTTGCTGAAGATCGTGGAAGCTTGTTCTCAATATTGGTGTATATTACCCGACATCTTTTTCAAAAGATGGATACCATTCGAGGGAGATGAATCATCTCAAAATCACCATAGTCCCATAAGATATTTAGAAAGAAGATATCCTTGACTTGATGCCAATTGAAGATGATTCAAACAAACATCATATTTTCTTCGATTAAAAATTTCTTTCTACAAATTTATATATTAAACATGTTGAATTTGTATGAATGAGCATTGATATGAAACATATATATGCATCACAAATAGATGTTCAATGCTAATGAGTTCTGAATCATAAAAGTTGATTAAATTCAAGAAAAGATAATTGCTTACCAATCTAAGAATGAAGAGAGCATTAATATTTTCACTCTCATCAAAACTCTGAAGAAATTCTAAATACCTTTATTTGTCTTGCTAATATATGCTCCAGTCTTCTACATTCATACATATTTTTATTCTTTTTATGAACATGTTGCATGAAAAGTCTTACATCTATACAAAATCAGTACTATTATATGAAATTATCATGTTGTTAAATAAATAAAAAAAGATTAGTCTTAATTAATGAATATTGATATTTTTTTAATAAAAATGGCGACTTAAAACTCTGAAAGAAAAGAAGAACAGACAAGAAAGAAGCAATGGAAAGCTTAAGAACAATTAATGGAAAAACTTGAGATGCAAAGAGGTTTTATTTTCTAAGCATACCTTGAAAAGCTTGAAGATTAATTGCTTTAGCCTCCTCTAAAGCTTTTATAGCTGAGCTATTTCTACCACCGACCTTTTTCTATGGCTATAAGGATCCCATTTGCTTGGTTTTTCCTTCAAAGCTGTTTGTGTTGGAGCAAGTCAAGAGGGGTCTCCTTTATATAAGGAAAGAAAATAGGATCAAATAATTTTGATTAAATCAAATTTTTATCAAAATAAATATTGGATTTATTTTGACTTAAATAAATATAATTTATGTTTATTATTTATGTATTATATTAATCTCAAAATAAATTTAATAATTTTAAGGGTAACCTGATAAAAAAATCGATTTATATATAATGGATGTATATGTGCACTAAAGTGTTAAGCATGATTTTTATTCTAATAAATATTTATTAGTATGAGATTAGATGAATAAGGTAATTTTGGGGAGGAATTAAGGATTTTTAATGTAATTAATGAATGAGAGCACATTACCATAGACGACTAATGGACTGTAGATTCAACATAATTACAAATTATATAGCCTCATATGATTCTATAAGATGTCATAATAGTCCAAGTGAATATTATTTTCTAAGGGCCTTGCTCAAATTTCATTTCATAAAAAAAGAAATTTCAAACAAGGCCCAAAAGAGGCCTAAAAAATGACAATTCAATAATCACCAAATTCAAGAAAGCAACCTCAATAGATAAAGAACCAAAAGTACACATCATGAAGGCAGCAGAATTAATCAAGAACCGGTCAAGAAGGCTAAGATGCTTGTCAGACTCAGTAAATGGCAGAAGTTTATTATAAGAGAGAGGTTCTTCACCCAAATGCTAGGCGAGGACCATCCATTGAAGGTAATAGCCCATAAAACATTCCAAAGATAACCTCGAGAGAAACAAGCATCATCCCACATCCCAAACAAGAGCAACCAATGTAAAATCATAATGAGAGAATCAACCACCAAGGTTGCGAGCAAGCCAAGGCCATCCAGAGGGCGAGCAACAACCTGCCTCATCATTATGAATATGATGTTTATATGCTCCAGCTTATATTAGGGTTGTAAATTCAAACTTTATTATTATTATATGATAAATATAATGATATTATGTTAAAGTCCAATATTTTATGATATGTAATAATAAATGATGAATTTTTTCATATATTTCATATTATTATGTCAAGCAAATACTTTAAATTATTATTTATTATATTAAATGAAGTTATAAAAAAATAAAAAGTTCACCCAATGTTTTTTTTATTATTATATGATTTCCTATCTTAGTTAAATTTTTTGGAATGACTCAAAATTTTAACTTTTTAGGTCAGTTAAAGTTGCATTACTGAAGTTTAATCAACATGAATCAAAATGACCATTCCCACGTAATGCAGGAGCAACAAAACAGCTAGATAAGGAGTTAGACATTGGTTAATTCAGATTGATATCAGGTTATCGGATTGACCCAAATATTACCTAAATTATAATGGGTCAAAAAATAGGACCCAAACTTGACCTGTTTCATTATCAGGTTTATCCAAACTTAGATTTTTCAGGTTTGGTTTTTGGCTCGTGTCACTTATTAATATCCCTACCTTGTGCTACGGTGTCCACATAACAAAATGCAAACATGAATTTTTATATTTTATTCTCAAACGTTGGTTGCTTCCTACTCCATTCAACATTTTAAGACTCATGAATATTATTTAACTTAAAATTCAGGACAAGTTCCACAAAATCATCTAAATTTTATGACAAATGTTATATTCTCCCCTCCTTACAAAAATATCATCCTCGACATTTCAAATCTAAAGAACATATAAGAAGAACTTAGTTAGAACAAGTCAGGATGCGACTACCTTATTGACATCATTTTTGTATAAGGTCAATATGCCCGAGCTGACTCCCAGTGCTAGGTCATCCTAGCCTAGCATAGATATGTTCAGTAGTAGGATTTCCTAAGGTGGAAGCCAAATGGCATATCTCTGACTCGACCCTATAATTCATCCCAAAAATTTAATTAAATTTTGCCATTTAAATCTATATAAATGACCCCACTTACTACGACCTTACCTTTTCAGTGGGGCAAAGCAAATGTTTGTCCGATGCCAAAGTGTGACCTGGCTAGATTCTGCCGAGGGATTAATTATTCCACCAAGCGCTCCCTTTGGAGTTGTAGTGGGTAGATACCCCCGTTCCCAAAAATGTAAATAAATAAATAAATCTATCTAAATTAGGATAAACTAATCAATTCTCCCTCTTAATTTCATAAATTTTCAATCGAACAGGTAGTTCCTAAGGCATCCATTTGATTTAAATAAAAATATGATTGGATCTAACAGTGCATTGGTGGGTGAAATTATTGAGTGCAATCCTTTTTCTTCTACCTATTGTTCATTCCTTCTTATTTTGGCGTGCGACCCATCTTCAGCAAATGATAGAACCTACTTGCAAGCAGCTTATTGGAAATATAGTTTGATAGGTTTGTCTTCATCAAAGCCCAATTGACATAAGCTGAAAGGTTTGTCCTTCCTCCTCTTCCCTAAGCTCACCAAACACAATGAGTTCTTCCTTATTAACATAGTCACTCGGCCCTATATCATCCTCATTACCCCTCTCTACCAACACTACTATTCCACCCACCCTAAAGTTCCTCATGAGCAACATCACGTCATTATCCACCACCCCCTCACCACCGACAACTATCCCATTTGGAGCTCACACATTTCAAAAAATTTCAATGCTAATGGTTTCTTCTCATTTGTAGACAAAACATCCCTTTGCCTCACCAAATTCATCCTCAATCTCTCCAATACTCCCACCCTAAATCTTGAATATAATGTTTGGAAACTTATAGACCAAAACCTATCAGCTGCCCTATACTCCACAATCTCCCCCACTATCCTTCTCCTTCATTCTCTCCCTCGACTCATCCCACTTAATTTGGACAACCCTCAAGAAAAGACTACAATCAACCAAACATTTGAGAGTGATTTAGCTCAAAAATAAAGTACATAACACCTCAATGGATACTCCCTCCAACTGATCAAATAAATCATCTATTATGAGGAGTGTGTTTGAATAGTTGCTATTTGAATGATTTATATTTGTGCAACTTATGTAGTTTTGATGATTCCAAACATTATTGTTCAAATGAATAGTTATCTCCTAACAATTTCAGAAGATTTGCACTTGCTCTTGTGTGTACTAACATTTCAGGAAAATCAGACTCCAGACTACAAAAACTTCAAATCAAATTCAACATGAGAAATTTTGTTTATTTGAAGTTTGTCTTTTCTTTGAATTAATTTTGAAAGGGAGTGATTGTAATTGAGTGAATAAAATCTCACACACACAAACTAAGGAGATCTTGAAATTCTATACTGATCGTACAGGACGATATATATCGTACTGGACGATCTGTCAGTTATCTCCTATAGAGCATTTGGAACGAATAGGAACTTGCTTCGAAAAATTTTTCTAAGTCCTATTCGTCCAGGACGAATTTTTATATCGTCCCCGGCGATGGGCGCTCTGGAAAATTTTCGTCCAGACGAAAATAAATATCGTACCGGACGAACATCTCTCTAGAAAATTTTCGTCCAAACGAAACCAAATTATCGTCCCCGGCGATGGGCGCTCTGGAAAATTTTCGTCCAGACGAAATAAATAATCGTCCAGGACGATCGGCTCTCTAGAAAATTTTCGTCCAGACGAACATATTTTCGTCCAAACGATAAACCGACTTAGGACAGTTTTCAGCAGTTTCTAGAACCGACCTTGTAATAACCGTTCGTACTGGACGAACCTAGTTCGTACAGGACGATCAGCTGTACGAAGTCATTTCGTACACATATACAAATTGGGTCGTTTCAGATCGTTTAAGTAAAATCGTCCAGGACGATCCAGGATCGTACGGGACGATCCACTGCGTACAGAATTGAAAGTTTGCAGTTTTTGGGCGGTTTTTCATGTCTTTTATATAAATACTTCAAATTAGACTGCCACCCAATCTTTTTGTCATTTGATCTTCGTGCCTATTGAGAGAATAGCTAAGGGGAGAGTGGAAGAGAGCATTCAAAGGAGGATTCCTACCATTGGAGCGAGAAGGCTTCACTTGGATTGCAAAGGTAAGAATCTCTACTTGTGAAATTGGATTTCTTCACTCTTTTCTTTCTTCCTTCTAGATTCTTGTGAGAAGATCATTCAAGAAGGTCCGGTTCACTGCCGACACTTGGAGAGTGTGAACAGACGTGGGTTCTCTGCCTACACTAGGATAGTGTAAAAGGAAGGAGGTTCTCTGCCTACACTTGGAAAGTGTGAACAGTCGCAGGGTTCTCTGCCCACACTAGGAGAGTGTAAAAGGACGACGGTTCTCTGCCCACACTAGGAGAGTGTGAAAGGACGACGGTTCTCTGCCAGCATTGTGGATTGTGTAAAAGGACGACGGTTCTCTGCCGCACCGGGGAGTGGTGAAAAGAGGGTTTTGTACAGGCTTCTCCGCCTTGCTGTGGGTGCTAAAGGAGAGTCACTTTGTGGTATTAGTGCAATACTCAGAGGGTGCCTCTGAGGAGTGGATGTAGGTCTGGTTATAGACCGAACCACTATAAATCTAGTGTCATTTACTTTACTGCTTTTACGTTTCCGCATTTTTAATTTCTGTTTTAACAACTCTGTGGTTGAAAAACATTTTTCTACAAACTTTAAAAGAAAATTTTATTTCGGTTCAACTTTAATTTTAAGAGGGTTTAAAATTTTTAAAACTACCAATTCACCCCCCTCTTGGTAGCCGTGGGACATTTACTTAGGCTTAACAACCTAATTACTAGACTCAACAAGTGGTATCAGAGCATTGTTTCAAAATCATAAGTTTGAACTACTTTTTGATTAACGTAGATGGCTACATTTGGAAACCGAAACACACCTGAGGGTTACTCTATCACTAGACCTCCACTGTTTGACAATATTCCTTTTGATTTTTGGAAAACACGCATGTCTACTTTCTTACAGTCACTTGATTATCGCATGTGGATGTTAGTCCAGGAAGGTTACACAAAACCAACTAGATTAGTTGATGGAATTAGGGTAGATACACCCTATGCAGATTGGACTATAGAAGAACGTGACTTAGCACAATTAAATGCAAAATGTTTAAATAGTTTCTTTTGTGCTTTAAAATCTGAAGACTACATGCGAGTTTCTACTTGTAAAAGCGGAAAAGACATATGGGATAGACTCTGTATTACTTATGAAGGGACAAATGAGGTTAAGCAATCAAGACTCAATATCTTGTTACATGACTACGAATTATTTCGCATGAAACCTAATGAATCAATATCTGACATGTACACAAGATTCACTCAAATTGTCACCTCTTTGCATGCACTTGGTAGGGAATTAACTAATGTTGAAATGGTTAATAAGATTCTTCGTTGTTTACCTACTGCATACGATGCTAAAATTACTGCAATTACAGAGTCAAAAGATCTGAACATTTATTCTATTGACAATCTTCTTGGTTCACTCATTGCTTACGAGCAAGGAGTAAGTCAAAGAAAGATTGATGCAGGTGAGCCAAGAAAGGACAAGAATATTGCACTAAATGTGGAAGAGTCAGAAAGTGAACACTCACAACCTGAGGATGAAGATGATATAGCACTGATGACTAGACAATTCAAAAGCTTTTTAAAGAGGAAGCAGAAGAGACGCCAGCAATGGAATAGAGGTAAGTATAATAGAAATGGCAAGGTTTCTAATGAAGTGATTTGTTATGAATGCAGGAAACCAGGTCATATAAAGACTGATTGTCCAAAACTCAAAGCCTCTCCTAGCAAGGAGAAGGTAGAGGAGAAACCAATGGTAAAGAAGGGCAAGAAGAAGTTTCAAAAGGCTTTTTGGGCGGACTCAGCTTCAGACTCATCTGAGACTGATAAAGAAGAAGAAGTCACCAACCTTTGCTTGATGGCAGATAAAGCTGAACAATCAGATCAAGAAGAGGTATGTGATTTAACTTATAATGAATTGTTTGAAGTTTCTGAACACATGCATGATGCATATAGGAAAACTAAAAAGATGCATGCTAGTTTAGTTTTAGAATTAGAAGAGCTTAATAAGAAACACGAAATCCTTAGGAAAGATCATGCTTTAATTGATAGCAACCACATGAAACTACTTGATGAATATGATGACTTGAATAAAAATTTTGAGAATTTAAAATCATCCTATGCTGAACTTGAAAAAGAATTTGAGAAATTTAAGGATGAATCTGAGCACAAGACATATAGAGTCAATTATACAAATCGAATCTTGGAAGAAATGAATTCATTTTATAAACTTACTATAAGTGCTCTCGAGGATAATAGGAACCCCCCTAAACATGAAGATTTTACAAATCCTAAGTATTATCCTAAATTTATGAAATCCCTTAGAAGACAATCATATGAGAGAAAACATAGGAATGTTTTTCCTAATGTTAAATGTAACAATTGTGGATTTTTGGGACATATATCTCACACCTGCACTTTAAAGATGAAACCTAATTTGGTGTGGAGAAATAAGATGCATAAACCTAGACATATCATACATGCATCTGATTATAAATTTCATAAAGGAGAACCCAAACTAGTTTGGGTTCCCAGGTCTAACATTTGAGAATTTTGCAGATATACTCTCACACAAGACCTCGTGAGAGTATATGGTACCTGGACAGCGGATGTTCTAAGCACATGACTGGAGATACTGCTCAATTCATAACGCTGGAAGCCAGGAGTGGAGGCAAGGTTACACTTGGAGATAATACCACAAAGAAAGTGGTTGGATCAGGTATGATTAGAAATTTGAAAAACTTTTTCATAGATAATGTTTTATTAGTTGAAGGCTTGAAACATAATTTGCTTAGCATAAGTCAGCTATGTGATAAGGGCTATAATGTAAAATTTTTACCTACTAGCTGCATAATTAGCCTAAATGGAAAAAGTGTTTTAAATGGAAAAAGGGTGAATAATGTTTACATGCTAGATTTAAATTGTATTCAATCTCCTACTGCTTTTTGTTTGAAAACTGTTTCTGATGAATCGTGGCTTTGGCATAGGAGACTTTGTCATTCTAGTATGAAAAATCTTAGAAAAATTACCCAAAAGAATTTGGTGAGAGGAATACCTAAACTAGACTTTACTAAGGACCATCTGTGTGATGCATGTCAATTAGGAAAACAAGTGAGGTCCTCATTTAAGTCCATTAAAGATCTTAGGACAAGTAAACCTTTAGAAATTCTACACATGGATCTTTTTGGACCAGTAAGCACTGTTAGTCTAGGAGGAAAGGTATATGGATTTGTTATAGTAGATGATTTTTCAAGATTCACCTGGGTTAAGTTTCTTTTTCATAAGAGTGAATCATTTGAGGAATTCAGAAATTTTTCAACTTGGATACAAAGAAAACTAGGATGTGAAATAATTTCTATACAAAGTGATCATGGAGGAGAATTTGAAAATGAAAGATTTGAAGATTTCTGTAAAGAAAATGGGATTGATCACAATTTTTCTGCACCTAGAACTCCTCAACAAAATGGAGTAGTTGAAAGAAAGAACAGAACATTAATAGAAGCCGCCCGAGCAATGTTAGCAGAATACTCACTTCCTAGATATTTTTGGGCTGAGGCGGTTAGCACTGCATGCTATGTTCTGAATAGGGTGAATGTGAGATCTAATTTGAATAAAACACCCTATGAGTTGCTAAAAGGTAGAACACCAAATTTGTCTCATTTGCATGTATTTGGTTGCAAGGTGTTCATACATAATAATGGAAAATCTGCCTTAGGAAAATTTGATCCAAAATCAGATGAAGGAATTTTTGTTGGATATTCAAGTGTTGGAAAATCTTATAGAGTATTCAACAAAAGAACTTTAGTTATTGAAGAAACCACACATGTTGTTTTTGATGAAAATGGAAACATGGAAGAGCCAAAAGTTGTTGAAGAAGAAATTGAAGAAAACTCCCAAAAGATAGATAGATTAAATTTGGAAGAAAATATGGAAGAAAATTTAGAAAGAGAAGACCCTTTGCCTAGAGATTTGAGATTTTCTAAAAACCACCCAAAGGAATTAATCATAGGTGAACCAAGTGAGGGTGTTAGAACTAGGCGTGGATTAAACAAGGAAGTCAATCATTCAGCCTTTATTTCAACTGTTGAACCCACTAACATTGATCAAGCACTTTCAGATGAATTTTGGATATTGGCCATGCAAGAAGAGTTGAATCAATTTGTAAGAAATAAAGTTTGGGAACTAACTACAAGGCCAAAAGATCAAAGTGTTGTTGGAACCAAGTGGGTGTTCAAGAATAAAATGAATGACTCAGGAGTAGTCATTAGAAATAAGGCTAGATTAGTAGCTAAGGGGTATAACCAAATTGAAGGAATTGATTTTGAGGAAACTTTTGCCCCTGTAGCTAGACTTGAAGCAATTAGGGTTTTACTAGCCTTTGCCTGTTTTAAAGGTTTTAAATTGTTTCAAATGGATGTCAAAAGTGCCTTTTTAAATGGAGTAATTGAAGAAGATGTTTTTGTAGAACAACCTCCAGGTTTTGAAAACTCTAAATTTTCAAATCATGTTTTCAAATTAAAAAAGGCATTATATGGATTGAAACAGGCACCTAGGGCTTGGTATGAGAGGTTAAGCACCTTCCTACTTGAAAGATCTTTTGAAAAAGGAAGTGTGGATACAACTCTCTTTTTAAGGAAAATTGGAAAGGATATACTTATTGTTCAAATTTATGTGGATGACATCATCTTTGGATCTTCAAATAAACATCTTTGTGATGATTTTTCTAAAACAATGAGTAGTGAATTTGAAATGAGTCTAATGGGAGATTTAAATTACTTTCTAGGATTTAGCATTAAGCAACTTGAGGAAGGTACTTTTCTTAGTCAATCCAAATATATTAAGGACATCCTCAAAAAATATGAAATGGACAATGCTAAACCTGTTAGTACACCAATGAGTTCTTCAGTTCAGTTAGATAAAGACCTTAAGGAAAATCTGTTGATCAAAAGAAATTTAGAGGGATAATTGGATCTTTACTTTACTTGACTGCTAGCCGACCAGATATTATGTTTAGTGTTTGCTTATGTGCTAGATTTCAATCAGATCCAAAAGAATCACATTTGACAGCAGTGAAAAGGATTTTAAGATATCTACTAGGAACTCAAAACTTAGGAATTTGGTATCCTAAGTTTAGCTCTTCATTTGAAATTATTGGTTACTCAGATTCTGACTTTGCAGGCTGTAGAGTGGATAGGAAAAGCACTTCTGGAACATGTCAATTCATTGGAAATTCATTAGTTTCATGGTCTAGTAGAAAACAAAATTCAGTGGCACTATCTACTGCAGAAGCAGAATACATTGCATTAGGAAGTTGTGTGGCACAAGTACTTTGGTTAAAACAACAGTTGATTGACTTAGGATTAACTATAGGCACTATTCCAATTTATTGTGACAATACTAGTGCTATTTGCATTTCCAAAAATCCTATTCAACATTCTAGAACCAAACACATTGATATAAGGCATCATTTCATAAGGGATCATGTATCCAAAGGAGAAATTGAACTCATACATGTTTCAACTGAAAATCAACTTGCAGACATTTTTACAAAACCTTTAGCCTTTGATACCTTCAGTACTTTAAGAACAAGGCTTGGTGTTATTGATTTGAATGCTTAACCAAAATGTCTTTGCAACATTGATACTTGTTGTGTTTTGTTTTTGTGATTTTGTGAATTTTGTGTTTTGTATGAATTGTTTTTGATTTATGATTTTTGTTTTATGTTTTCTGTGTTTTTTGATTGTTTTGTTGTTTTTTTGTTAAATTAAAAAAAAAAAAAATTTAAAATCAAAAATTTTTTTTTGGAGGAAATCGTCCAGGACGAAATTTTTCGTACGGGACGATGTGTTAAGAAACAGTTTGCGCGAATTTAAACCGTTTTGAGAGCAGTTTTTTATTGGATCGTCTGTACGATCTGTGATCGTCCAGTACGAATTTTTTTTTTTTCTCAAACGTCGGGACGATTGAATGCAGCGGTTGAGTGGATAAGACAGTTTTTAATACGAATTTCGTCTGTACGAAATTTTTTTTCGTATGTACGAACATGTGTCGATTCATTGTAGGGGACGGTTTTCAAGAGTCATTAAAACGAAACGCTTTTTGATCGTCTGTACGAAATATTTTCGTATGTACGATCGGTCAAGTCAAAAAGCCTGTACGAAAGGACGCATCGTAAGTTGTGTTGAATACGAAAAGCCGTTACATTTAGGACGAATTGGATCGTCTGTACGAAATTACTTCGTCCAGACGAACGATAATTTTTCGTCCAGGACGAATATTTTCGTCCAGGACGAACATATCGTTTTTCTTTAAATATGAGGGCTTTCAAACTTGACAATCACACTTTCAAACATCTTTTTCAATCCCTTTCTACATCAAATCAACTATGGCCTCCTCTAGCAAAAGACAAAAAGTTTTGGTGAAGAAACCCAACAGGAATGCTCCAGACAACTTCCTTTCCAAAGCAAATGAGGAATCTTTTCCTCGTTTTGCATCTGCAAAAATCACTCCGTCTCGCATTCTTATCCAAACGAGTTGAAATTTCGGGTATTACACCTCTTCGCCTCAACCCAATTTCATTTCATTCTTTCTCTTGTCCACCTCTACAATAAGCAAACCTACCATTACTTCCTAGCCAACATGAGTTTCAATCCTGACCACTCTATCATTAGTTCTTTTGTTTTTAAGAAAAAAGTTGAGATCACCAAGCACGACCTTGGTGCATTTTTAAACTTAAGAACTGAAGGATATAGAGCCCACACCCTAATGTCAGAAAACGTCTTCCATTGGTATGAAATCAATAGGGTAATTAGAGAAAATGGAATTGACAATCATGTTGCTAGAGGTGCCGGTATGACCCAAGATGCCCGAATCATCCAGCATATCCTTAGATCCTCAATTATTCCTAAAGCTGGTGATAGGATAAACATAACTCCTCTCCTTTCTTGTCTAACTTTTTTAATCATGAAAAGACAACCTATTGATGAAGCCCAACTCATCCTAGATCATATCTATGGGCTTTCAGAAATAGGACATCCTGATCAGAAGAGGAAGAAGAATATTTCTTTAGGGCACTTGATTACTTATGTTTTTGGAGAAGAAGTACAATATAGTCCATCCTGATGAGGAATATGAAGAGCCAGTTTATTACAACGATGCATCTTTCAGACTGCTCTTCAGGAGGAAAAAGAAAAAGAAAAAGCACATGGCAGTGCTTCAGAAGAAGAAGAAGAAGGAGTGCAAGCTTCTGCTTCTCAATCAGATTACCAGAATCTGATTGAGAGATTTGATAGACTAGAGACTCACATTGATCAAAGGTTTGATCAATTTGATGCTCACCTTACGCAGCAGCAACATGACATTGGTAATATTAGAGATGAAGTTCATGAAATAAATACCAATGTAATGTTGATGGCCTCCTACTTCAATCTCTTTGGCGGCATTCCTCCTCCTCCTCCTCCAGAACAGTAGAAGTTTTTTATGTGTGTCTGTTGTATTTTTTGTTTTTGTTGTTTTTTTTATCAAATATGTGTTATTGTGATTGTTGTTATGTTTTTGTTTAAGTTCAATGTTTTTATGTAATTTTCTTTTTAATCAATGAAAGTTTGTTTGTCTTAGATTTGTTTTGAAATGTGGCTAATCTTTATGAATTTCATTAATATTGTTTTTAATCTACATTGTGCTTAAATTCGATTGTAATGTGAGATTATCTATATTAGAAAATCTAGACTTTCTAAATTTATAATTTGTTATAACTTGTTGTATTTAGAATTTTTAAATTCATGTCTATTCATTTAGACTACATAAAATTTAATATTGTTATTGCAATTTTGATGTTATCTTATTTTGTATTTCTATGCTCAAATGATATTTATGCACCTAGAAATATTTGAAATGTTAGATTATAGATTTTGGAAAGAATTGGTCAAATTACTCTTGAAAATTGTACAAATGTACAAAAATCAAAAGGGATTCGCAAAAATTTGCAAAGTGAAAAAGAGGCACAAAATAAGCCCAACCAAAGAAAAATGCACAAAAATGTGCTCCAAAACTTTGAAAAGATGTGCAAAGCACCACATGAGGTAATTCTCTTCTTTCCAAATTCGTTTAATCTCTTAATTCAAGTTGATCTAATGTTCATTTATATTCTATTGAACTTTGAAATATAGAATTTTTTTTTACATCTCACTTGTAATGATTTTCAATAATCAAAATGTCTAAATTGAATCATGTCTTTGATAAATTCTTCTTACTTACAATGTTATATCATTTCATAAATTTTATGAATTTCTATGATTGACCTAATATCTTTAGTTTAAAATTGCATACCCTATGTCAAATCACAATTTAGATTAAATTTTAACAATGAATTTCATATTATTATTTACATTTCTTGCGTATTTTCTTCACTTTTTGTTGCTGTCAAAAAGGGAGAGAAATTATTATGTTTGTGTTTGTGTTTTTGTTTTGTGATTTGTGTTTTCTGTTAAAAACACAAATATTGTTTTTATTTTTGTGATTTGTGTTTTCTGTTAAAAACACAAATATTGTTTTTGTTTTTGTGATTTGTGTTTTCTGTGTTAAATTTTGAAAAACAAAAATATTGTTCTTTAATGCCTCCTTATTTTAATGTACTCATAAATTCAGGGGGAGTTTAGGAGATAAGAGATTTGTTTTAACTTGAAACCATACTAATAATAATTGTTTTGCCATCATCAAAAAGGGGGAGATTGTTTGAATAGTTGCTATTTGAATGATTTATATTTGTGCAACTTATGTAGTTTTGATGATTCCAAACATTATTGTTCAAATGAATAGTTATCTCCTAACAATTTCAGAAGATTTGCACTTGCTCTTGTGTGTACTAACATTTCAGGAAAATCGACTCCAGACTACAAAACTTCAAATCAAATTCAACATGAGAAATTTTGTTTATTTGAAGTTTGTCTTTTCTTTGAATTAATTTTGAAAGGGAGTGATTGTAATTGAGTGAATAAAATCTCACACACACAAACTAAGGAGATCTTGAAATTCTATACTGATCGTACAGGACGATATATATCGTACTGGACGATCTGTCAGTTATCTCCTATAGAGCATTTGGAACGAATAGGAACTTGCTTCGAAAAATTTTTCTAAGTCCTATTCGTCCAGGACGAATTTTTATATCGTCCCCGGCGATGGGCGCTCTGGAAAATTTTCGTTCAGACGAAAATAAATATCGTACCGGACGAACAGCTCTCTGGAAAATTTTCGTCCAGACGAAACCAAATTATCATCCCCGGCGATGGGCGCTCTGGAAAATTTTCGTCCAGACGAAATAAATAATCGTCCAGGACGATCGGCTCTCTGGAAAATTTTCGTCCAGACGAACATATTTTCGTCCAAACGATAAAACCGACTTAGGACAGTTTTCAGCAGTTTCTAGAACCGACCTTGTAATAACCGTTCGTACTGGACGAACCTAGTTCGTACAGGACGATCAGCTGTACGAAGTCATTTCGTACACATATACAAATTGGGTCGTTTCAGATCGTTTAAGTAAAATCGTCCAGGACGATCCAGGATCGTACGGGACGATCCACTGCGTACAGAATTGAAAGTTTGCAGTTTTTGGGCGGTTTTTCATGTCTTTTATATAAATACTTCAAATTAGACTGCCACCCAATCTTTTTGTCATTTGATCTTCGTGCCTATTGAGAGAATAGCTAAGGGGAGAGTGGAAGAGAGCATTCAAAGGAGGATTCCTACCATTGGAGCGAGAAGGCTTCACTTGGATTGCAAAGGTAAGAATCTCTACTTGTGAAATTGGATTTCTTCACTCTTTTCTTTTCTTCCTTCTAGATTCTTGTGAGAAGATCATTCAAGAAGGTCCGGTTCACTGCCGACACTTGGAGAGTGTGAACAGACGTGGGTTCTCTGCCTACACTAGGAGAGTGTAAAAGGAAGGAGGTTCTCTGCCTACACTTGGAAAGTGTGAACAGCCGCAGGGTTCTCTGCCCACACTAGGAGAGTGTAAAAGGACGACGGTTCTCTGCCCACACTAGGAGAGTGTGAAAGGACGACGGTTCTCTTCCAGCACTGTGGATTGTGTAAAAGGACGACGGTTCTCTGCCGCACCGGGGAGTGGTGAAAAGAGGGTTTTGTACAGGCTTCTCCGCCTTGCTGTGGGTGCTAAAGGAGAGTCACTTTGTGGTATTAGTGCAATACTCAGAGGGTGCCTCTGAGGAGTGGATGTAGGTCTGGTTATAGACCAAACCACTATAAATCTGGTGTCCATTACTTTACTGCTTTTACGTTTCCGCATTTTAAATTTCTGTTTTAACAACTCTGTGGTTGAAAAACATTTTTCTACAAACTTTAAAAGAAAATTTTATTTCGGTTCAACTTTAATTTTAAGAGGGTTTAAAATTTTTAAAACTACCAATTCACCCCCCTCTTGGTAGCCGTGGGACATTTACATAGGCTTAATAACCTAATTACTAGACTCAACAGAGTGGATGCTTATTCTTTACTGTTATTTTTTGAATTCTTGATAATCTATATTCATTCATAGAGAACCATCATTCTTCTTAACAAATAATAAACGAGCTCCTCAAGGCGAAGCACTAGGCCTAATAAAACCTTTATCCAATACTCCAATATTTACACTTTAAACTCCAATAGTTCTCTAGGCATAATCCTGTATGAATTTTTTTTCTATTGGAGTTGTACCCGACATCACCTCAATACAAAATTTCACCTCCCTCTCCTAAAGTAACCCTGATAATTCTTCAGGAAAGAAAAAAAATCTTTACTACATGGACATCTTCTAAACATTTGATTGCTTTATTTAAATCTCTTACTTTACATAAGCCATAAAAATAGCATCCCTTTATTATAGGCCTAATCCACTTTCAATGAATAAATTAAAGATGACAAAACACTTCTACCACCCTTTAAATAAAATAATTTTCGGCCTGTACATGAACTTACCCACTTCTTGCGACAATCAATTTGAACTTGATACTTACTTAACCAATTTGTGCCCACTATCGCATCAAACTCCTTCAAAGGTAATAGATTAATGTCGATGTTAACTTCCTACTAGAAATATCTAGTATACACACATTGACCTTACTAGCAAACATTAAGTTCCTTATAAGTAACATAACATATAATGCAGGATATAACATAATTAATGCTAAAATCAAATTATCTAAAAGATGGTCATATATGAAAGAATGACTAACACAAGAATAAAAAAGAATACTACAATATCCTTTATAAACATGGATCATACCTTTCACTAAATATAGTGCCTCCCTCCCCTCTTGCTGCATCAAGCTATAAACTCTAGGTTATACCAAAGCTACATTGACAACCATAACAAATACTGACTGATCTACTAGATGATCTCCGTCCAAATCTACCATCGTTACGAGTCAACGAAGCCTCATTAATTGCTCTAAAAGGGATTGGCTACTACCTCAGACTCTGACTACCCCCCCCCCCCCCCCCCAACCCCCCACCCCTACCCCCACCCCCACCCCCACCTCCACTTTAGGTCAACCCTTTGGCTCTCTTTATGGACATTACATCACCTTATGACCTACCTAGCCACTCTTGATACACTAGCTCATGTACATAAAATATTGGCATGTATGCCTCTTTTTATAGAAACCATATACTGGTGCACTACCAATATATACAAATCCTCTAACACTCCTAGATTCTACTGCTCCTCCGCTTGTAATATCATTTTCCTATGTTATGAACCTTTTACCACTGAAAGCACTTTGGAGGGCTTTCTTAAGAACTTTTCCTACTAGAGTCCCATCTCTATTGTATAGACATCATGTCATTCTCCACAAGCCTTGCTCTTTCCACTAGCTTAAAAAAATCACTGATATGAAATGGTACTAAGGGATGCCTAAAACTATCCCTTAATCCATGTATGAAGTGATAACACTTTTTCACCGTACTGCTAACCAATTTGGGAGCATATCTTGTAAGAGTCGTGAACTCTACTTTATACTAAATCACTGACTTGCTCCCTTATACCAACCCCAGAAAAAAAGACTTCTATATTTTTTGCCTGATAGACGACGTTACAACCAACTCTTAGAATTCTCAACAAATTCCTCCCATCTTATTTTTGCATTTGACCAACTGTGAAATCTCTCTTATTTCTATCCTAACCACTAGTATTATGCCTCTCCATATAACAAATATGCTATTAATGAAACCCTTCTTCACTCAAGGAACTACATACTATTAAATGATTTTTTCACTCTCATCAACAATTCCTTAGCTGCTTGAGGCTCAACAACACCTTGAAAATAAAGTGCCTTCCATCTTAGAAATAGTTGTAGTTTCCTATAAATCTCATCCCACTTTACTCCATTCAACATACCTAGTTGAGCTTCACTCATCAACTATGACAAAAACCCAATAAATTACATCATTGAATTAGAAGTTATAGCCCCCATAGTGCTATAAACTATTGCAACCTGGCTGTAACTTTGTCTATCAACTACTTGTTCTTGAGGGTTCAAAATATAGCAACACTTTAATGTAGATTAAATTGGGGAATTCAATTAATCAACACAACTAAAAGACAACAATTATTTTAGACTCCAAAATCCCATCCTATGTTGATACATTTCATTTCTTATGTAGTTGGTTACAATTATCCAATCCTTCCAAACCTCGCTCTGATACCACCTATAATACTCTAGAATATAATAGAAGGATTGAAATTTATTAATACTATAATTAAAGAAACTCATCACCCAACAATTAAAACATGATATGCTGAATTTTCTTAAAAATATAAAAAATAATACTCAACTTTTGTTTCACTAAAATATAATTATAATAATCTAGATCATATAATTTTTAACATCAAATAATTAAATACGAGATTATAAAATCATATTTTAGCAATTCAAATCCTAAGACCCTGACTCTATACCTGATCAACTCGGCATGACTTTTACCATTTCCTGAAAAAATAAAAGAACCAAGTAAGCTTAACTAGCTAAGTAGACTCCTCATTTACCCTTTTGGGTTATTAAACTTAGTGTATATATGTTTAAAGCAAGTAATTGTAACATAATAGAAAGCGTACTTTTCCATCTTTTCGAACAGAGTATCTCTAATGCCATGCATTTCAAAAATGCAATGTAATGCAACTGAAAATAAATTGAGAATTTAGTGCAAAATTTAGATTATGCAAAGCCACATTACTTGTAAAACATACTACTCACTGAACTTTCTCTTTTCAATGTATACTTTAAGAGGGATTTTCACCTAATCATTTTATGACCTTTATATAACAACTACTATTGCAAAAAAGAATCTAAATTCAATAATATGCTCAGAAATTTTTACAAGAAAAACTAACCATTGAAACCTCAATTTCATATAGCCAAAATATCCAAAATAAAGAGCACAATAAGATGATAGAAATCACACGATGAAAACTTCATAAAACCTAAGAAAAATATATTTTATTCATAAATTTTAATAAATTTATTAAAATTAAAATCAAAGACTAGGTTTTAGGAGTCTATATGAAGCTCTACAATTTCCTGAACTAGCCTGGCAGATGAATCCTCTAGGGCCTCGGCCTCCAAATTCCCTCTTACTCTTTTTTCTTTCCTTTTCTCCTCCTCCTCCTCTCTCTGGTAAGCTTGGTAAGTTTTGCAAATGGTTTAAGATATTTAAATATTAAAATTTTCAATATTTTGAACTAACGCCACAACGCCCAACTGACCCAGCACCACAACACTACAGAGAATCTTCTAAATGCACCAAGAATATGCTGACCTGAGACCCAGCACTATGGTGGCACTCCCTGGTGCTGAAGCATTTGCTATTTATTTTCCAATTTTTTTTGAGAGCTTGGTACAAAGCAGCTATATCCCCCTACTCTATAGTGCCCATAAAACAAAATTCTATCTTGGATTTTTACCTTTTTAATCTCAAACCTTGGTTGGTTCCTACTCCATTTAACATTCTAAGAATCATAAATCCATTTAACTTAAAATTGAGGATTAGTTGTAGAAAATCTTCTAGATTTTATAATGGATGTTACAAATACTATTCCACAACATAGATCACTACGTAATTCGATTGCAAATATAGAATATAATGCTTAATTATTACCTCAAGTGGATATAAACATCTTTAAAAATCATTATAAGCTTAGAGCTTTAGGTTAAACTTTAACAACTTATATGGGCAACAAATCTTGTCGCAACATATTAGTATTCAATAAATCTAAACACTACAAGAAAAACGTGCATTACCGGCAGGCCAAATCCACCGGCAATATTTCTTAGGGTTTAAGTAAGTCATCAAATTTTTTGCCAATTTTTTGGGGTGCATTTTTCACTGGAAGTAATCACCGACTTAACAAAAACCGATGGTTTTGTAGGCAACTTTTCCACTGGTAAATTTCTGGTGGTCTATCCGCCAAAAAATCCACTGCTAACTCACTAATTAAGTTACCTACAGAATATCCACTGGTTTAACTGTCACTGCTACCAGCAAACAAAATTTTGCCAAAACTTTTGCAAGTAAATAGAGATTTTTTTGTAGTGTATGACTTTAGTTTAAAAGAATAAGAAAACCCTTAAGATTAATATAAAAAATACAAATAATTATAATCACCATATTCTTCATCATCATATTCATATTTTTATTATTCAACTTTAACTTGAGTACTACCGAAAGCATCTTAATGCTAAAGCTCCTTTAACATAGATGGCACAATCTCCTAGAACTTCTACTACATTTATAGTAAGTTTTCTATGATATTGGCTCCTTCTAGATCTCTAGCTAAGTGGTGAATGGGTACCGACTTCAGTCCTTAAAATACCATTTATAGCTTGATTTGTGGTCATTATTGCCTCATATTTTTCATACCATTAATAAATTATTATTATTATTATTATTATTATTATTATTATTATTATTATTATTATTATTATTATTATTATTATTATTATTATTATTCCTTCTTCTTCTTCTTCTTCTTTCAAATTAATTAGCTTTTATTTTGTAGTTTGAAAATACTATTTGTATGAGGCCAAAATATCTTATATAGATTGAGAGACACATTAACTCATCAAGTCAAGCTCTCGATCTCATCTTGCATCAATTTGGAAAACCAAAATAACTTCATGATTTTATGCAAAATTGTAATGTGACTTGAAATTGTTCTATAAGTATGCTAGATCCTAGGACTTTTCTATGTTAAGAAAATCAGAATGTAGATGGAACTTAAATGAACATCCATGCCATATTTATGTTGTAGTGTATATGATGATTAAGCATTTGGCTCATTATATTGGAGTATACATATAAGGCCTAGTTTATTCACATTATGACATAGCTCGATCAGTTTGTATAATGATTAGGCTTCATCTTATAGAAGACAAAAAAATTAAAAAAATATTGCACGAGCATCCCTCATATGCTCATTATTAGTAGGATGTATCTTTTCCCTCATGTCATCCAGCCTTGTTGACCCACTTTTGTATATGTGGAAGTGGTTAGATAAGATTCCTTATGAGTGTCAAAATAGGTTGACAGGATGGGTTTGGGTTTGACCTGAATCCCATTAACTCAAACTCGACCCGTTTAATAAACGGGTCAAAAACACCAATCTAAATCATACCCATTAGCAACTAAAATGACGCGAACCTAACTAATTAACCTGTTTTGGTTAAAAAAAGTACATATTAACCATAAAACTTCAGAGATTTGACAAAAAATAAGAAAATCATACAAACAAGTAAAAAAATTAAAGAAAAAATATATTAAATTAGTTATTTTTGGATAAAAAATGTGCTCACGGGATAACCTAAATCTAACCAATTTAATAAATTGAGTCAAAAAATAAACTTGACCCCAACTCGTTTATTAAACAGGTCAATTAAAACCTTAATTTTTTGAGTTGGGCTAGGCCCGAGTTGGCGGCTTGGGTCATTTATTGATGAACTTGTTGGTGGGATATATGTTTAACTTCTGTGTTATTCACACATAATTAAGTTATAAGTCTCATTTTGGGCTTCTTCTTCACCACATGAAGGAGATGTCTAGCCATCTTCTTAATTTAATAAATGAGGTTAAATTAAAACTTAAGATAGTTAATCATATCTAAAGATATGTTAAATAATTAATTTTCATGTTCTTCAAATTTGCATAAAAAATTTTAAATTTGGATAAGATCTTGTAAATGATAATGCATGTTTAAATAGATATATTTGAAAAGAATATATTATTTTTAGAAACTCAAAATATTATTTATAATTTAACAAGAAAATTATATGTCACCATAAATTATAATTTAAAGATTATGGCACTCATTTTAATGAAAAATAACAATAAAATTCTATTTATGGTAAAATACTATGATCTTATATCCTAACTTATTAATTCAAAAAAATAGTATTTATTAATGATATATATTTCAAGTAAAAACAATGAAATAAATAGGAAGATTGAAATTCTATTTCATTTAGCATTATAAACAACAAAAGAATCAAATTAAAAATAAATTATTTGTTTCCTAAGAAAAAATCCTAGTATACAAAGAAATATCTCATATCGACAAACATCTTATACTCATGCGCCCATTTGCAAAGATCGCTACAAAACTTTCTTTTCACTTGCACCTCATGTAACCATAGATTATCCCCTTCCGGGGCTGGAGTCCCACATGACAAATCTTCACATTGAATAAATGACAATGAAGGCCATTTCCGCCATATCATATTCCTGAAGATCTGCGAAGCAAGTTTTCGACATTGATGTATATTATTTGATATCTCGTTCAAAAGATCAATAGCATGACAGCGAGTTGATTCATCATGAAACAACAACAATCCCTTAATATATTTAGAAAGAATATGTCCTTGACTTGCAGCTAATTGAAGATGATGCAAACCAATATCAAATCTTCTTAGATTGAACATTTCCTCCTACAAAATTTCATATCAAACAAGTAGAACTTTATTATATATAGAAAATTATTAACGTTTAATGCTATAATCAACTCAAAAAGATATATCAAATAATGAATTAAGAAAATAAATTACGTACCAATCCAAGTAAGAAGAGAGCATTAACATTTTCACTCTCAGCACAACTCTGAAGAAATCGTAGATAGCTTTGTTTATCTTCCCAATACATGATCAAGTCTTCTACATTCATATATTTTCCGACTCTTTTTGATGAACTTGTTGCATGAAAATCCTTGCATCTATATTTAATTATCTTATAGTTAGATAAATTAATAAAAAAATATTAGTCTTAATTAATGAATAATGATATTTTTTAAATAAATAATACTCACATTTGTCTGAAATATCGGATATCTCTGATAGGTGTTGGAGAGTCTGCAAGAGCTTCTAGCAAAATTTCCTCTAAAAGATCAGGCGGCAGGGAAGAAATGCTAGACTCTCTTCTACTTTTCTTCATGATCTTTTTGTTCTTCATGTTTGCTCCTATTTAGTAGCAGGAAACAATCAAATTAATGGACATATATAAATAATGAAGAAGAACCGGAGAAACAAATATAGAGATACTACAACAAAATAGTTCATCATTAGATTAAAAAAAAACTTGAATATTTTTACAAATTCGTCGTTAATGAAGCAATGACATCAACTTGATTAATTTTTTATCCATTCATCATATTAACTTGTTTGAAACGGCTCTTATTCTATATTTCAGATGCGTATATGAACAACCTTCATCAGAACTCTATAGCAAAGCCGATGAAGCAAGAAAAAAAAAAAGATAATAATGTAAGAAATTTGTCTGTATGGTATTCAAATAAATTAAACAATAAAATTAAGCTGTTACCTGCATAGAGTTCTTCTATTTATAATCTTATAGTAAAAAGAAAAAAAAAATGGCTGTTTAAGATTATATATAGAAGAGTTGAAGAACAAAAGATTAGACAGAAAGACGAGAAAGTTTAGGAATTAATTAAAAATTAATGAAGAAAACTAAGCTGCAAAGAGCTTTTAATTAAGAAGCATACCTTGAAGCTTGCAGATTGAATGCTTCAACAATGGCTGTTTATGACTATAGAAGAGTTGAAGAACGGATGATGAGAAAGAAGGTTGAGAAATCTTAAAGATTTACTAAAAATTAATGAAGATAATTAAGTTGCAAAGAGCTTTTAATTTATAAGCAAACCTTAAAGCTTTAATATTGATTGGTTCAACGGCTTTAATTGCCGAGATCCAATCTCCTTCTTGTAATCTTGTGGTCTTGCCTTTAATAGCGCAAATGCTTATAAGAACAAGTCAATGAAGATATGGCGGTCTTATTTATAGTATGAAAAATATGTCGGTAAGAAAAGATATTATAATATCTCAAATAAATAAATTTATTAAGATATCTATCTTAAGATATTTGTTTTATCAAAATATCCACACACACACATACATATATATATATATATATATATATATATATATATATATATATATATATATATATATATATATATATATATATATATATATATATATATATATATATATATATATATATATATATATATATATATATATATATATATATATTAGCTTGTTGATATGTGTAGAGTTTATTTGATTATTCATTTTAATATTAGAAATCGTTAAATGTTTTTTTAAGAATTATAGAAATTATATTAATTTAGGTTTTATGGAAATTAGAGTGCATTGTAATTTACTAATATTTTTATTTCATGCAATATGCATGTTTCATAATTTATAAGATGTTAAAAAATAAAATTATTCTTAAGAATTCTTGAGCATGAATTTTATGTGATCTCAAGCAAAGTTAAGTGAGTATGAGTAGATTGATGTGAGCATGAATTTTATGTGATTTTTAGCCGCTTTTATAATGATTTGGGGGGGACGACTCATTCATTGCATGGTCATTTTTTTTATTAAGATTAAAATATTTTGTTAAGATCTGTGAAGAAATTTGGCAAGCTTTCTTCTATACATAATTGTTCTGTCTGATGATATAAGAAAAGACAAAGATGAGAGACATCATTTGTTGAATAAGATTGGTTAAAGTCGGGGCCAAGGAGCCATTCCCTTGACCCGTACTGATGAGAATTTGACTCCACGAGAAATTGAACAAAAAGCTGCTGAATTGGCCTATTTCTTGCACGTACCCATTGAAGTATTTTGAAATGAGCTGAAGAAGAAATCTCAGTTTAAGAGTAAGCATTACAAATCTCCAAGATAAGATCAAGAAAGTTTCATTTGATTCAATGACTAGAGTTAAACGAGGATATACAGCTCGAAGACGTCGAAAAAAGATTCGTTTATTTGCATCAACCTTTATGGCTCATTCAAGACTTACTCGAACGACGTTCACTAAAAAAAAAATCCTTTTTAGCTAATCATGGACAATAATTAGCCTTGGACAATTCCTTTGTGAACCCAAAACAAACGCGCTACCAAACTGCGCTCTTCGGATTCTTATCTAATGATCCGGGGGCTTTTTTTACGAATGCATCTAAAGCTACTTGCTTTAACAAATAGTCAATTTGGAAAAAACTTATTGTCATCCTCACCATCTGTTGATGGACCACTACTACAAGCAGTACTACACCTTTGATCGTGAAATATCAAAGTATCTTGCCTGGAAATAATAAATTCGGCTGCTACTAAATAAAAAAGAATAGTGGGTTCCCTCGTTTCTATGGCAACTTTTGAAACGGTGAGGTTCTCTCTATACACCGGAGCCTCTTCTTTCATTTCATCGAATTTTATTGTGAACTTCATTGTTCTCCCTATAGTTCGTCATTTTGATGAGAGTTAATAGCAATTTTTTATGATGTTTGTTAGCAAATTTGTTAGTATAATAATGGTGATTTAGCAGCTCTGATGTCCTTGTTTTTCATGCTATTTGATGAGTTTGATTTGAATGCGTAGCCGATGAGCTTTCTAGAGTTGTGCACCTCTAATGTTTGGTTTCAAGTGGGAGTGGGTTTAGTGCCATGAGTAATATGGATGGCCTGTGGATGGAATCCTCTGCATGCAACTTTTGTTGCTAGACATTTACAATTTTAGGTAGTATGTCTAATAAAATAAATGTGTAGAGTGGTGCACCTCTAATGTTCCCTTATTCCTCAGGATTTTATTTTTTTCATTTCTCAATGGAGCTTAATATATTCTGTTTGTTTAATTGGTTTGCAAAACCTGCAAAAATTTTATGCGTGTTTTGTCTGTAACATCCGTTTAAAAAAAATTATGGACTTTTGTGGAAGTTATACCAACCACAGTACTGCAGTTTAGTAGCGGGTAAAACCGCCACAATTCTGTAGATCATTTTTTTTAATAATTGGATGCGGTTATACCCGCTGCAATTCTGGAAGCTTATAGCGGTTATAACCGCTGCGATATTCAGCATTCCACAACACTACCCGCCGGTCTTGAAAGCACTGTGAAATGTCTTTGCAGCGTATTGTAATCACGGCGGACATCTAGCGGTCAAAAAACCACTGCAAAATAATTTGTGGTGGGTAAAACCGCCGGAAAGGTTGAAATTTGTGCTGGGAAAGCTTTATTTTTTGGTAGTGGAAGTTAGATAAATATAGTAGATTTTTTAAGGTGAAGAGTTAAAAAATGCAGGTCACCACAAACAATAATCCAAAAATTATGGTATAGATTTTAGCAAAAAAACAACAACAAAACTCTATCACATTTAAAAATATCCTATATTAATTATAAATATTTTATGTTCATGCGCCCATTTGCAAACATCGCTGTAAAATCTCATGCTCCCATGTAACAATTGGTTGTGGCCTCCCAAAATTCAAATTTCCACATGACAAATCTTCGCAAGGAACAAATGATAATTCCAACCTTTTTCACATATCATTGTCTAGAAGATTTTCGAAGATTGTTTTTTACACTAATCTACATTATTCGATACGTCGTTCAAAATATCAATAGCATTAGAGAAAAATGGCTCATCACCTAACAAGAATAATCCCATGAAATATTTAGAAACAAAATGCCCTTGTCTTGCAGCGAATTAAATATGATGCAAAGCAGTATCAAATCTTCACAAATTGATCATTTCCTCTTTCAAACTCAGATATCAAAGAAGTATATTTCTATATATGTCAATGAACATTTCCTCCTGCAAAGTCATTATGATAATTGCTTACCTATCCAAGCAAGAAGCTACCAATGACATTATTAGACTCGGCACAGAGTCGAATAAATCCCAAATAGCCTTCCTTGTGGTGCCAATACATGCTCCGGCCTTCTACGTTCATACATTTTCCAAATCTTTTTGAAGAACTTATTGCATGAAATACCTTACATCTATAAAAATCAATTGTATATTTAATCAATGAGTTGATGAAGAATGACAATTTTTTTGCTAAACAATACTGACATTCTTCTGAGAGATCTAATATCTCTTATAGGTGCTGGAGAGGATGAAAGAGCTCTTAGAATAATTTCCTCTAAAAGCTCAGGTGGAAGCGAGGAAATGCCATTAAATTTAAAATTTTATTTTATTATGTAAAATAAATTGATATTATTAAGCTCACTCAATTTCGACATCAATAAGGTACTTAAATGCTTAATGAATGCTCCATGATCGAGGGAATTAATATTAGCCATTTGCTGGAGCACTCCAAATTTACTCTGGATCTTCTCCATATTTATAAAGCATGCACTCTCAAAAATTTATAAATAGATCCCCTCCTTCTACATAAGAGGAGGCTTTAAAGGAGCTTCAACCTTAGACTAGAGACTCAAGACACTTTCCCTCACCCAATTAAGTGGTCTTACCACAAGGGGAGGTCTTGCAGAGAAGGGTGGGCCTATATCAGAATATTATGGTCTGATCTTCATGGGCAAGAAATTAAAAGAGTATGAATTACTTGTGGGCTCAAAATAAAAGTAAATTTTAAGGATATCATTTTTGGAATGTTCATAAATAATGAAAGATAATAATTTAATAATATTTTTTGCATTATACTCAAATAAAATTTAAATTTTCATTTTATTACATTGAGATAAATTGATAAGTTAATCATCACTAGTAATTACAATAATGATCTATTTATTATTTTGTGGAGGGGCCATTCTAATCATACCCTCCTGAATCATATAGACTCTATCGATCAATTCGAATATGTCTCTTAATTATTTTGTATTGTTTGTACTTCTCAATCACTTAATGAACTCATAACTAAGTGATCTTAGGTCCGTCATATTTTCTCTTCTAGATGGTCATTTTCTGTCATAGGCACTCAAATTCTGGAAGATATTTGACCCCTCAAATATTTGTAAAAAAAAAAAATTAAATTTGAATGATTGACTTAGTTTCATTTGGCATTTCTATCCTTGTCTTTTCATTTCTGATCAATGAATACAATATCTCGAGCACTAAGAAACTTAGGCTTTAGTTGGGACCATTTTTTTATTACTTTATATAATAGTTTTTTTTAATGTAATAATTTCTTATTCAAGAAATTTTTGTAAGAACGTTTTGCACTAAAAAATTGCTTTAAGAAAATAGTTAAGAAAACGATCTCAAAAGAAGCCTTAGTCGTATGTTCACTATAAAAACTTAGGTTGGAATATCCTAATCAAATTTTGTTCAAGATGAGTTTCAAACTAATAGACTTTGCTTTGATAAATGTGTAAAACAAAAAGATTTATAGTTCTTTTTTTTTTTTTCAAGTATAAACTCGTATTCTTCTTAAAATTTATTCTTTATATGTGCTAGATCTTCATATAATACTAAGACCTTAAATAATTTTCTAGTACTTCCTCAAATTTTAGCACATAACACTTAGGGGTCTCAAAACAATTTGATGGATCGTGTTCTAGTCCAACTAGAATTTGACCCAACCCAAATTCAATCAATCTGAATCTGACTCGAGCTCAAAAACACCAACCCGAATATAGCCCGCTAGCATTTTGAATGGGTTGAAACTAACCTGTTAACCCGTTTAAGTTAAGAAAAAAATATAACTTCTTAACTATAATGTTTAATATATTTGATAAAAACAAGAAGATAGTACCCTTGAGTTAAAGAAATAAAAGAAAACACATATTAAATAAGTCATTTTTGAATTTGAATGTGTTTAAGGGTAGGGGTGCAAAATCTGACCTGACCCGAAACCAAACCCAAAAAATTCATGGTTTGGGTTAACCTGTTTACCATATGGATCGACTTTGGGTTGACCCGAAAACTTAAAATCAAATCGAGTTGACCTACGAACATGATTGTTGCATCTCGCCCATGACCTCGATTGGTCGTGTTCGTGTTTGCGTGTCACATTATTGCGTCTCGTCGACTTCTAGTCCATAAACATCGTTCACGCCTGCCACCATGCCACGTCTAGTGAGGTGCCAGCAGCCAGCCATCTTCAGCCAGAGATGCATGTCTGCAACTTCGCATGATCTGTAGACCGAGCACATATAGGTGACAGGCCTCACTTTCATAGCTCGCACTAGACTTTCCTAGCATCTATTGCGTGACTGTCGCTTGCCCCAGCCTTGCGCTGGCTACACTCTACACAATCAGTTCACAGGATGGGTCGGTCAACCCTATAACCCTCATGGGTTTGGTCTAGTTTGAAGATCCTGATCCGTTTGGAAAACTGGGATGGGTTAGGTTAACCGTTTCGACCCTAGTCAACTTGGGCTGGACCCGAACCCTACCCGTCAACCTGTTTTAACACTCCAATTTATGGGTCAACCTGAACTCAACCAATTTAATAAAAAAATATATATGGCATTTAATCCTAAAAAAATTATATATGAAAATATATATATAGAGTTTATTTTTTTTATTTAATTAAAATAAAAAAAATGTCATGCATTTTTATTAGAAGAGTATTTTATTGAGTTATCAAATTAAAAAATTAATTTTACTTAAATTTAAATTAATTTCTATATTAAAAATTATCAAAATCATAGAGAAAGTCTTGAGTTGATATGATGAATGCATATTCATATATTACGATAAATATGCTTATAAAAAGTTTTGATTATATTAATTTTAATTGATCTTAAGGGTAAGAATGACTTGCGAAGATTATAGAAAATTTTTCTCAAAGTTTTTCGAGGAGATAGTTGTGATGTGAATGAGGTTACAACAAATGTCTTGGAGGAGATGATCGTGGCACAAGAAGGTTATAGTGCAAATCTTAAAGGAGATGTATAAGATGCAAGTGAAAATATAAGGCAAGTCTTATGACAATGACCATTATGACTCAAATAGTGTTGCAAAACAAGACTTAAAGGAGACAATTGTAATGCATTCATTCTTATAACATAGGTCTCTAAGGAGATGGGTGTGGATATCTTGAGGTAAAATTGATGAAGGTGCAAGAAAGATTATAAATGTCGTACTCCTATCCAATATGACTGCTACTTGTAGCATACCACATCGAGTTGGGGCACAACAATATAGGAAGAACTTCAATTTATTTATCAAAGATATAGCTGAGCTTTTTTTTTTTCCTCGCATATGCTCCCCGCCAAACCCGAAGATTTGTTAGAGAATGGACTTGTATATCTTTTTGCTACTACCACAATACCACATAATATCATTAGCAAAATAAAATAAATGTTTAGTAGATGTGGTAACAAATTATTTTATTTATCAAATTTTATTATTTAGAAACCAAAACACAAATTTAATCTATTTAGCCTATATTATGACCTACAAAACATTTATATCAAAAAATGCATTAGCTCAGTTAGAAAGCTAGCTATACATGTCAATTCATGCCCCCTTTCAGAAGTCATCAGCATTATTGACATGTGCACAAATCATGTTATCAAAAGTCATGATGCTGCCATCTCTACTTATGTTGTTTTGAAATATGATCACCTATCATAGTTTATTTTTTTTAACTAAAACAAATATTTAATACACAAATATAGTAAGATAAGCATAAAATGATAAGTCGCTTGAAATTTAATAGAGAATTTAATACATTATTTAATATATTATAACAATAAGCATGGGAGTTATTATTTTTTTTTGAAATTGCCAATAGCATTAATAAAAATAAGCTATTACAAACTACTTTGTGATAGATAACCTATCACAATCCTCCTTAAGCAAAGCAAGAAAATTAGGAGGAATCTTATTACAATTGATATCTTCCCAAAAAAAAAAATCTCATAATAAAGCAAAATTAGCACAAAAATCGGCTAATTTATTACATTCCCTATGAACAAAATGAAATAGAAAATTCCCAACTTCCTTCAAGAATGACAAATCTTCAACCGATTCATTATCCCATTTATTAGAAGTTTTGTTCAAAGAATTTTGTAGATACTTAATGACATTATAGTTGCCTCCTTCGGTACTAATCCCTTTCGCCTCAAAATTTCAATCTTGAAAAACATACTTCAATGCCCGGTTTACCAAAAGTTCCAAAATACTAATGTCCCAATGAATGCATTTGAACCCAAAGGCAAGAAGAAACCTACCCTAATGATCTCTTAAAACTCCAGCAATTCCATCTTAATTAGAATTTAAAAGTGCCGCATCAAATTTGCCTTTAATCCAGTCGGGTGGAGGAGGGTGCCAAGAAGAAATTGACAGCTTCGAAAGCTGATTAACACCCCAGTGGTCAGAGAAGAAATTACAAATTGATAAAGAAAGAGCAATGCCAACAGATCTTGAAGCCATATATCCCACTCCGAGCTCTTTACTGCCATGTATTACATTATTCTTATTTTCCAAGAAAAATAAACAACAACAACAACAACATCATCATCAAGCCTTTATCCCACTACGTGGGGTCGGCTACATGAATCCTTTTTTCTCCATTGTGTCCTATTAAAGGTCAAATTCTCATTTAAATCTAATAAAGAAAGGTCATTCCTAATATTTATTTACCAAGTCTTTTTAGGTTGTCCTCTGCCTTTCTTAACATAAGTTAAATCTAATACATCTACTCTCATAACCGGGTCATTGGAAGGCTGCCGTTTTATATTACCAAACCATCTAAGGCGACTCTCTCTAATCTTATCTTCTACTAGAGCTACTCCAACCTTTTCACATATATGCTCATTTTGTATCTTATCTCTAAGGGTAAAGCCACTCATCCACATGTGCCACACTTAACTTAGTATTATGCTTCTCTTTTAATGGCCAACATTCAGCACCATAAAGCATTGCAGGCCTCAGTACCATCTTATAGAATTTTCCCTGAAGTTTGAGGGGTGCTTTTCTATCACACAACAAGCCCGATGCATTCCTCCACTTCAACCATCCAACTTGAGTTCTGCTGATAATATCCCCATCTATTTCACCATCACTCTAAACAATAGATCCAATATATCTAAAATGTGTACTCTTATTATTGATTTGATTACCCAAAGTCACAATTCCCTCACTAGGTCTATTACTATTAAAATTGCACTCCAAATATTCTGTTTTAGATCTACTCAAGCGAAAACCTTTAGTCTCTAATGTTGACCTCCATAATTCAAGCTTACTTTCAACTCCCTCTCTAGTCTTTTCAACAAGAAGAATATCATCAGCAAAAAGCATACACCAAGGTACATCCTCTTACAAATGTCTAATGAGAACATCCATGACTAAAGCAAAAAGATATGGGCTTAAGGCTGATCCTTGATGTAACCCAACCGAAATATGGAAATAGTTGGTCAAACCACTTTGTGTTTGAACACAAGTAATAGCTCTTGCATACATATCTTTAATGATTTGAATGTAAACATTATTAACTTCTTTCTTTTCAAGAACCCTCTATAGCACTTCTCTTGGAACTTAATCATATGCTTTTTTAAATCAATAAATATTATATGTAGATCCTCCTTATTTTCTCTATATTTCTCCATCAAAAATCTTAATAAATGTATGGCTTCCATAGTCGACCTACCCTGCATGAATCCAAATTGATTTTGAGAAACATTAGTATCACGCCGCAACCTATGCTCCATAACTCGCTCCCATAGTTTTAAAGTATGACACATTAATTTAATTCCTCAATAATTCGCACAATCTTGTGCATCACCTTTATTCTTAAAAATAGGAATTAACACACTCATTCTCTACTCATCTGACATCTTTTTAATCTTCAAAATAGTATTAAAAAGTTTAGTAAGCCAAGAAATTCCTTCATCTCCTAAGCATTTCCACACCTTTATTTGAATATCATCAAGTCCAACAACTTTTCCACCCTTTATTTTCTTTAAAGCCTCTTTAACTACGGTTTTACTAATACGTCAATAAAAATAGAAATCTTTATTTTTATTTTGGGTGCTAAGGTCACTATAGTTAATCTTATTATCACAATTTTCAATCTGATTTCCAAGAAAAATAAACAGCAGAACAATAAAGATTTGCCATAAGAGGATTAGAATTTGTAAGTAGCTTCAGATTTCTTATACAATTCGAGAGAGAAGAATATTTTTGCAATTTGAATCCCCACATATTGAGCAAGTTTATCAATTGGATAAGCTTTTCACATAATACCACAACATGCTCTATAACCCCTCGGACAGCTATCAACCTACAATATTCTTCTATACATCAGAAATTCACATGTAGGAATAGCATTATTTAATAATCTCCACAAGAAACATTCAATTAATGGAGATAACTTGATTAATTTCAACCATTTCCAATTAAAGGTTTCAGCAGAAACAAGGACATTCTCCTTCATCGCTAAAGACGCCAATGATTTACCTGAAAATCTGAACGTGTGCTCCATAGTATCAACTTCCTCCTCCTTTATGATCTGCACTTGTAAAACCAGCTCCACCAAATCAATTCCAAAAAACTTAATTAGCTCACCTTGATCCCATTCTCATTCCTTAATAAAATACTCAAGATTAGGAAGATCCTCCTCCATAACATTAATAAATGCTGGTCACATAGAAAGACTCCTATTAAGAAGCCACACATCTCATAAAGTATTAATAGAAGAACCTACGGAAATTTTCCATTTAATCAAAGGCCAGAGAGATTGAGTTCCTTTGAACAAAAATTTCCAAGTGGACGAGGAGTTTCTTTTCCAATTAGCATTACAAATATTATTTCCATATTTTGCTCTTAATTTTATATAAAGCAAAGAATTAGAACAATTAATGAATTCCCAAGCAAACTTAGCCCTTAGTGGTCCGACCATAGATACAGTTGTGTGAATCCCCCTTCCTCCTTCTTCCCAAGGTTTGTAAAGAACATCCCAAGCTACATAGTGCATACCTCGAGCATTACCAGGTTTATTCCAAATAAAATCTATACACATCATCTCTAATTTTTTCAAAATGTTAAGAGGAACCAGTTAATGAGAAACAAGAAAAATTAGAATAGCAAGCATCACTGATTTTATCAGAACAAGCCTCCCAGGTAATGAGAAAAACTTATTTCCCCATTCATTCATTCAACTAGCTGCATTCTCTAGAATAAAAAGATAATCAGATGAAACCAACCTTCTCATGCATAATTTAATACCCAAGTATTTTAATTCATGCACGTCCTTATGTTTGAATATTTTTGAAAAGATCCTTCTCTTGGATCGACCAACTGATTTCCCAAAGACTATTGAGGATTTATTTAAATTAACTGATAAATCGGTCCAATTGTAATAATAAAAAATGATCCTCCTTAACTTTTTCAAGTACACAAATTTAGCTTCAGAGAACAACAACACATCATCCACATATAATAAATGGAAATCTTAGGAGTCGAGGCAGCAACCTTGATGCCCAAATCCTTACCATTATGAAAAAAAAATATTTGATAAATTGGGAGCACAAAATAAATAAATAAAGAGATAGCGAACATCCTTGTCTAAAGCCGCTTCTTGCCAATCCACTTTGATTTAGTTCCATTGAAAAGGATATAAAATTTAGGATATATCACACATTCCATCAAAAGATTCGAGAAACCCAATGGAAAACCAAACTAATCCAATACATGCTTCAAAGAAGTCCAAGACATACTATCATAGATTTGTTCCATATCTATTTTCACTACCACCATTCCTTTTTTAGATTTAAAAAATTAAAATTTATGAAATAAATCTCGAACCAAAAGGACATGTTTGGACAAGGATCTTCCTTTTAAAAAAAGAAGCTTGGGTTTCTGAAATTAGTTTATTGATCACCATAGCTAGTCTATTTAATAAAACTTTTGCAACAATTTTATAAATAGATAAACATAAGCTTATAGGGCGAAAATGTGAAGGATCTACTGGATTTTGAACCTTAGGAATAAGAACCACAAGTGTTTATTTCCATTTACTGTTCATAGTGCCCAGAGAAATGAAATGAGAGAAATCCTTCCATATGTGTTGGCCAATTAGTTTCTAATATGCTTTGATGAAGGAATATGAAATGCCATCTTCACCAGGCAAAATATTCTTCTCGAGGCTCATAATAACTTTTTCAATTTCCTCAAAGGAGTAATCAACATTTTAAAGATTTATATCTTCCAAACTTAAGGAAAGGACAGGCTTCGGCCATAAAGATAGCTAAAAACTCCTCTCCTTCAACTTTTGAGAAAAGAAACTGAGAAAGGTTTCTTCTATAGCTTTATGATCTACCACCATCTCACCAACTTCATTCTTCACTTGATTTATAAAATTCCTATTTCTCCTACCATTAACAAAGGCATGAAAAAATTTAGAGTTGATGCCGCCTTCCTCCAACCATTTGACCTTCACTCTTTGTTGCCACCAAGTGTTTAACCGAGCATTTAAATCATGTACTTTGAGTAGCAAATGGATATCATCTGCACATCTTTTAGCATTCATTTCCACGGTTTGCAATTCAATCACCTCTTTTTTAAGCTTCACCTTTAGCTCCAAAAGATTTTGGTGTTTAGCTCTACTCCAAAACAATAGAGCCCTTAACACCCTATGAAATTGTTTATTCAATCTCTCCATAGGATCACCTCCAACTAGCTTGATCCAAGCTTTCTACACCACAGCAAAAGAAGCGGGGTACGACATCCATACATCTTCAAACCTAAGCATTTTTGTTTTCTAAAATTCTTTATTAAAAATCTAAATTACAATAGGACAATGGTCATATGCCACCCGAGCCAAATGCCTATTAGCTGCTTGAGGAACCAATTCCAAAGCTTTAGAGTTGAGTAAACACCTGTCTAGTCTTTCCTAGATTTGAGCATTCCCACATTTTTTGTTAAACCGCGTATAATTTTGGCCTATAATTCCCACATCATGATAATCAAAATCATTCATAAAAAAATTAATCTCTTGAGGAGCAAGAGAGAATTTAAAAATTTTTCCACCACTTTTTTCTTCTTGAGATAAAATGCAGTTAAAGTCACCATGAATCACAGATGGCATATTAAATGAGGAATGCAAGCCCAAACATTCCCAAAGATTTCTTCTACTATACACATCTCTATGACCATAAATAGTAGATATTATACAGGAACCTTTGTTAACAATATTTGGCTTCCCTATCACACTTTGCATAGATGCTTCTATCAAAGAAATAGTTGCAAAATTTGTTCTCCACATCACCACTATTTCTCCTGACATCCCTTCAGAAGGAAATAAAAAGAAGTCTCAATCTTTACACATACATTTACCAAACTGACATTTATCCATAGTTGCAATTTTTGTCTCCACTATACCAACAAAGATAACATCCTAATATCAAACCACCTCCTTCAAATATAGAGAGGCTTCCCTCTTATTAGCCCCTCTACAATTCCAAAATATAAGTGAACTCATTTAGCCTCCAAGGGGGAAGGTCCCCTACACGTTTTTTTAATCAAACCTTCTTACTTCTTATGCCTAGAAGATTGATTCAATGGCCCCAAAAATATGTGTTCTTTTTGGAGTTTAGGCTTAAACTTCCCCACACTATCCAAATATTTATTATTAATTACAGAAACATCACCATTACATTCCTTCTCACATGAACCCATAGCAACCTCAACCACAGGCTCAATAACCTTTATTGAATTCAAAATTTCTCCTTCTTCTATTTCAGGTTTAACATTTTGAACTTTCTCAACCGAATCCTTCTTTCCATTTTCTTCATCTAGCTCTCTAAGCATCTCAAATTTATTCTCTCTTGAAAGAGAAAAAAGTGGAAGAGAATAGTTGTTTACAATTTTCATACCTCCCGAAACAAAAATTCCTTGATTTAGACCCTCTCAAGCAGTTATGACCTCCTCAATATTTAGATATTTTTTAGAAATTAGAACTCCTTCATCTTCATTCCCAGCTTTCAAGACTTCACTCTCCTTTGATTTCAAATCATTATTCACTTGAACATATTTAGGAATAGTAGTCCTATTCCTACTCACTGTAGAAATCCATTTCTTCTTTTTGTTGTTGACATGTACCCATGGCCCATAAGAAGGAATCTTAGGCTCAAAATTATCACCGTTACTTTCCTTATTTTCTTGCACCACAGCCGGTTCATTTTTTCCTTCCAACTTATTCATTTCACAGAAATTGATCAAGTGATTAATCTTTCCACACTTATAACAAAAAGATGAAATCTTCTCATATTTAACTCTTTGAAAGAATCTTCCATTTGGACCTTCAACCTAAACTCCGAAAAGGAGTTGCTTGTCGAGCTACACTCTCACACAAACTCTAGCAAACTCTCTCTTACTCCATTGAAACATGTTACCATTAATTAAATGAATTGTAATAATTAAAGAAAATATTCTTGCAACATTAACTTCATCCCAACAAAAAAGAGGAAGATTGGGCATCCTCATCCAAACAAGAGAACTTAAACCTCCATTTATCCATACCAATTATATGCCCATTAACAAACCAAGGTCCTCCTAATAATATATTCTCCATTGTCTACTTTGAGGAAAAGGAACACAGCACCAATCATAATACAATAGCAGTCAAATGGAATTTTCCAAATTGACTCCATTGACGACATAATTCCATAGCAATCAAATGAACTGGAACACTTCTTCCAAACGCCTTCACAACAATAGAGAATTGTAGCCGATCAAAATTAATTTTCACATTAGGCTCAAACAGTTTCACAGCATTCCCGTCCTCTGTTAAAAAATGCTCGTCCTTTGAAATATCAACCTTATTGTAAGAATGTTTGTTCCATGCATTTGCTACAATATTTCCATTCACCCCTGCTATAACTTCTTAATCTTTAGCCATTAAAATTTGATTTGGAGATTTCCACAAACAGCTGATGGTTCCTCTCTATCAATTTGAACTGAGGTACCTCCATCCAAACCATAATTTTATTTATTGACATTACCAAATTGATTGACAAAAATCTTCATACCAGATGACGAAGAAGTTTCACCTCCATTAGAATTATTAATAATTCCAGGATGTGGCATTCCCATTTCCACCGATGCTTCAATCTCCTTTCCCTTGCCCGACATAAGAACAGGGGAAATAAGCTTAAAAAAGGTTGGCTCTTTAATCACTAATAGAGCATTGTTAGGAGAAAATTCATGAACCAAAAGTGGTTGAGAATTTTAATTGATGTACCCTTAGCAGCACCGCCACCGGAGAAGATAGCCGAACATCCAGCCGGCATCCTAAAAATAGCAGCCAATTCAACTTACGAATAGAATTTAAAAAATTTCCCCCCTAAAAAATTGGAGTGTCTCTCTCTAGAAAACTAATCGTGAATATAACAGGGAGTTATAATACCACTATTCTAGTGGAAGGGGGTTTGTGGGGTTCTACTACTTCTTAACATGGGAGTTATTGCATTTATTATATCATGTATATATGTTATGATTTACATATTCATCCTCAATCAAATACTACCAGCCATATAGTCATGATGATGGAAACACTATGGTTATATTCGGGAGACTAATACATTGAATCAAAATTTAATAACGAGCATGAATGTTAAATTATGGATATAATCCTAAGCAAAGATGATATGTCTCAAAACTATACATGAACCATTAAAGTGGATGTTTATTCAATTAATATTATTGATGTGTTTTGTCAACTTATTGTCGGATCAAAAAAGTTGATGGTGTTTTAAAAACTTAATTTTCTTTGGAAAAGATTGACTTTTTGGAAATTCAATTTTGAAATTGAATGCATCATTATAAATGATATATCACCTCAGGAGGTGAACATATCATTCCCTAATGGATTCAATTTATAATATTGAAAATTCATCCTAATTATCGTAATCAAATTTGAGCAAGAACAATAGATGAACCTGAAGGGTCCAAATGATTGTTTAATTAGATATTTAATTATGATAATTTGGAGAGAATATCAATAATTTCATAATCAAAGTTACAACAATAATTGATATATCTTCACGAGGGAAGATGATATCAATCATTATTGATCATTTAAAAATGATGATAATAAGCGTCTATTTTGACTTAAATTTTTGCAAAGATAATTAATAGATGTTTTTAAAAAATGATTTTGAAAAATTGATCTGGGATTCTAAATCTCCTAAAAGCATAAGCCCTTATAGTTGTTGAGTCCACTAATTAGGTTGTTAAGCCTAAGTAAATGTCCCACGGCTACCAAGAGGGGGGTGAATTGGTAGTTTTAAAAATTTTAAACCCTCTTAATAATAAAGTTGAATCGAAATAAATTTTTTTTTTAAAGTTTATAGAAAAATGTTTTTCAACCACAGAGTTGTTTAAACTGAAATTTAAAGTGCGGAAACGTAAAAGCAATAAAGTAAATGACACCATATTTATAGTGGTTCGGTCTATAACCAGACCTACATCCACTCCTCAGAGGCACCCTCTGAGTATTGCACTAAAACCAATAGTGACTCTCCTTTAGCACCCACAGCAAGGCGGAGAAGCCTTTACAACAACTCTTTTCACCACTACCCGGTGCGGCAGAGAACCGTCATCCTTTTACAAAATCCACAGTGCTGGCAGAGAACTGTCGTCCTTTTACACTCTCCTAGTGTGGGCAGAGAACCCTACGGCTGTTCACACTCTCCAAGTGTAGGCAGAGAACCTTTCCGCTGTTCACACTCTCCAAGTTTAGGCAGAGAACCCTTTCTGCTATTCACACTCTCCAAGTGTAGGCAGAGAACCCTTCGGCTGTTCACACTCTCCAAGTGTCGGCAGAGAACCGGATCTCCTTGACTGATCTTCTCACAAGAATCTAGAAGGAAGAAGGAAAAAAGTGAAGAAATCCAATATCACAAGTAGAGACTCTTACCTTAGTAATCCAAGTGAAGCCTTCTCGCTCCAGTGGTAGGAATCCTCCTTTGAATGCTCTCTTCCACTCTCTCCTTGGGTATTCTCTCAAGAGGCACGAAGATCAAATGACAAAAAGATTGGGTGGCAGTCTAATTTGGACTATTTATACAAAAGACATGAAAAACCGCCCAAAAACTGCATATTTCCAATTCTGTACGCAGTGGATCGTCCTGTACGATCCTGGATCGTCCTGGACAATTTTACTTAAACGATCTGAAACAACCCAATTTGTATATGTGTACGAAATGACTTCATACAGCTGATCGTCCTGTACGAACTAGGTTCGTCCAGTACGAACGGTTATTACAAGGTCGGTTCTAGAAACTGCTGAAAACTGTTCTAAGTCGGTTAATCGTTTGGACGAAAATATGTTCGTCTGGACGAAAATTTTCCAGAGAGCCGATCGTCCTGGACGAACATTTATTTTGTCTGGATGAAAATTTTCCAGAGGACCAATCACCACGGATGATAATTTCTTTTCGTCTGGACGAAAATTTTCCAGAGACCCGATCGTCCTGGACGATATTTAAGTTCGTCTGTACGAAAATTTTCCAGAGCACTGGTCGCCTCGTACGATGATAAAATTCGTCTAGACAAAATTTTTACAGAGAACCCATCATCCGGGACGATAATAAAATTTATCCTTGACGAATAGAACTTAGAAAAAAATTTTCGAGCAAATTCTTATTCGTTACAAGTGCTCTATAGGAGATAACTGGCGGATCGTCCAGTACGATAAAAATCGTCCCGTACGATCAGTATAAAATTGTATGATCTCCTTATGTGTGTGTGTAAGTTTTTTATTCACTCAATTACAATCACTCCCTTTCAAAATTAAATCAAAGAAAATGCAAACTTCAATTAAACAAAATATCTCATGTTGAATTTGATTTGAAGTTATCATAGTCTGGAGTCGGATTTTCCTGAAATGTTAGTACACACAAGAGCAAGTGCAAATCTTCTAAAATTGTTAGGAGATAACTATACATTTGAACAATAATGTTTGGAATCATCAAAACTACATAAGTTGCACAAATATAAATCATTCAAATAACAACTATTCAAACAATCTCCCCCTTTTTGATGATGGCAAAACAATTATTATTTGTATGGTTTCAAGTTAAACAAATATCCTATCTCCTAAACTCCCCCTGAATTGATGAGTAGATTAAAATAAGGAGGCATAAAGAATAAAATTTTTGTTTTTCTAAAATTTTAACACAAAACAACTACAAAGTAAAAAACTTGCAAACAGAACAATCAAAACAGAAAACAGAAAATACAATAATTTCTCCCCCTTTTTAACAACAACAAAAAGTGAAGAAGAAAAAGACAAGAAATGTAAGTAATTATATGAAAATCATTTTTAAAATTTAATCTAAATTGTGATTGACATAGGGTATGCAATTTTAAACTAAAGATATTAGGTCAATCATAGAAATTCATACAATTTAAGAACTGATATAACATTGTAAGTAAGAAGAATTTATCAAAGACATGATTCAATTTAGACATTTGACTATAGAAAATCATTACAAGAGAGATGTATAAAAATTCTATATTTCAAAATTCAATAGAATATAAATGAACATAAGATCAATTTGAATTAAGAGATTGAACGAATTTGAAAAGAAGAGAATTACCTCATGTGGCGCTTTGCGCATCTTTTTCAAAATTTTGGGACACATTTTGTGAATTTTTTCTTGGTTGGGCTTATTTTGTGCCGCTTTTTCACTTTGCAAATTCTTTGCGAATTCTTTTTGATTTTTGTACATTTGTACAATGTTCAAGAGTAATTGAGACCAATTCTTTCCAAAATCTATAATCTAAAATTTCAAATATTTCTAGGTGCATAAATATCACTTGAGCATAGAAATACAAAATAAGAAAACATCTAAATTGCAATAGTAATATTAACTTTTATGTAGTCTAAATGAATAGACATGAATTTAAAAGTTCTAATTACAACAAGTTATAAACAACTTATAAATTCAGAAAGTCTAGATTTTCTAATATAGATAATCTCAAATTACAATCGAATTTAAGCACTATGTAGATTAAATAATACTAATGAAATTCATAAACATTAACCATATTTCAAAACAAATCTAATAAAAGAAAACTCCATTGATACTTAAGAAACAGATTACATAAAAAGAAGAAAAATACATTGAACTTAAAAAAGAAAAACCAACATAAACACAAACATTTAACAAATAAAACAGACACGATACAAACATAAAAAAAATACAATAAACACACATAAAAACATTTCTACTGTTCTGGAGGAGGAGGAGGAGGAATGCCGCCAAAAAGGTTGAAGTAGGAGGCCATCAACATTACATTGGTATTAATTTCATGAACTTCATCTTTAATATTATCAATGTCTTGTTGTTGTTGTTGCTGCGTAAGTTGAGCATCAAATTGATCAAACCTTTGATCAATGTGAGTCTCTAATCTATCAAATCTCTCAATCAGATTCTGGTAATCTGATTGAGAAGCAGAAGCTTGCACTCCTTCTTCTTCTTCCTCTTCTGAAGCACTGGCATGTGCTTTTTCTTTTTCTTTTTCCTCCTTGAAGAGCAATCTGAATGATGCATCGTTATAGTAAACTGGCTCTTCATATTCTTCATCAGGATGCACTATGTTGTATTTCTTTTCCAAAATATAAGTGATTAAGTGTCCTAAAGAAATGTTCTTCTTTCTCTTCTGATCTGCATGTCCTATTTCTGAAAGCCCATAGATATGGTCTATGATAAGTTGGGCTTCATCAATAGGATGTCTTTCCATGATTAAAAAGGTTAGAACAGAAAGGAGAGGGGTAATGTTAATCCTATCACCAGCTTTAGGAATAATTGAGGATCTAAGGATATGCTGGATGATTCGGGCATCTTGGGTCATACCGGAGACTCTAGCAACATGATAGGTTATGCCTATTTCTCTAATCACCCTATTGATTTGAAACCATTTGAAGGAGGTTTCTGACATTAGGGTGTGGGCTCTATATCCCTCAGTTCTTAAGTTTAAAAATGCACCAAGGTCGTGCTTGGTGATCTCAACTTTTTGCTTAAAAACATAAGAACTAATGGTGGAGTGGTCAGAATTGAAACTCATGTTCGCTAGAAAGTAATGGTAGGTTTGCTTATTGTAGAAGTGGATGAGAGAAAGAATGAACTGAAATTGGGTTGAGGCGAAGAGATGCAATACCCGAAATTTCAACTCAGTTTGAATAAGAATGCGAGACGGAGTGATTTTTGCGGATGCAAAACGAGGAAAAGATTCCTCATTCGCCTTAGAAAGAAAGTTGTCTGGGGCATTCCTATTTGGTTTCTTCACCAACACCTTTTGTCTTTTGCTAGAGGAGGCCATTGTTGATTTGATGTAGAAAGGGATTGAAAATGAAGTTTGGAAGTGTGATTGTTAAGTTAGAAAGCCTTCATATTTAAAGAAAAATGATACGTTCGTCCTGGACGAAAAATTATCGTTCGTCTGGACGAAATAATTTCGTACAGATGATCCAATTCGTCCAAAATGTAACGGCTTTTCGTAATCAACACAACTTACGATGCGTCCCTTCGTACAGGCTTTTTGACTTGACCGATCGTACAGACGATCAAAAAGTAAATCGTTTTAATGACTCTTGAAAATCGTCCCCTACAATGAACCGACACATGTTCGTCTGGACGAACGAACTTCGTACAGACGAAGTTCATATTAAAAACAGTCTTATCCACTCAACTGCTGCATTCAATCGTCCCGACGTTTGAGAGGGAAAAAAAATTCGTCCTTGACGATCATCAGATCGTACAGACGATCTAATTAAAAACTGCTCTCAAAACGGTTAAAATTCGCGCAAATTGTTCATTCACACATCGTCCCGTACGAAAACAATTTTGTCCTGGACGATTTCCTCCAAAAAAAATTTTTAATTTTGAATTTTTTTTTAAATTAAGAAAATCAATAAAAATATTAAAAAAACACATAAAACATAAAACAAAATCATAAATCCAAAAACAAATCATTCAAAACATACAAAATTTCACAAAATCAAAACTAAAACAAAACAAATATCAATGTTTCAAAGACATTTTGTTTAAGCATTCAAATCAATAACACCAAGCTTTGTTCTTAAAGTACTGAAGGTATCAAAGGCTAAAGGTTTTGTAAAAATATCTGCAAGTTGATTTTCAGTTGAAACATGTATGAGTTCAATTTCTCCTTTGGATACATGATCCCTTATGAAATGATGCCTTATATCAATGTGTTTGGTTCTAGAATGTTGAATAGGATTTTTGGAAATGTAAATAGCACTAGTATTGTCACAATAGATTGGAATAGTGCCTATAGTTAATCCTAAATCAATCAACTGTTGTTTTAACCAAAGTACTTGTGCCACACAACTTCCTAATGCAATGTATTCTGCTTCTGCAGTAGATAGTGCCACTGAATTTTGTTTTCTACTAGACCATGAAACTAATGAATTTCCAATGAATTGACATGTTCCAGAAGTGCTTTTCCTATCCACTCTACAGCCTGCAAAGTCAGAATCTGAGTAACCAATAATTTCAAATGAAGAGCTAAACTTAGGATACCAAATTCCTAAGTTTTGAGTTCCTAGAAGATATCTTAAAATCCTTTTCACTGCTGTCAAATGTGATTCTTTTGGATCTGATTGAAATCTAGCACATAAGCAAACACTGAACATAATTTATGGTCGGCTAGCAGTCAAGTAAAGTAAAGATCCAATTATCCCTCTAAATTTCTTTTGATCAACAGATTTTCCCTTAAGGTCCTTATCCAACTAAACTGAAGAACTCATTGGTGTACTAACAGGTTTAGCATTGTCCATTTCATATTTTTTGAGGATGTCCTTAATATATTTAGTTTGACTAAGAAAAGTACCTTCCTCAAGTTACTTATTGCTAAATCCTAGAAAGTAATTTAAATCTCCCATTAGACTCATTTCAAATTCACTACTCATTGTTTTAGAAATATCATCACAAAGATGTTTATTTGAAGATCCAAAGATGATGTCATCCACATAAATTTGAACAATAAGTATATCCTTTCCAATTTTCCTTAAAAAGAGAGTTGTATCCACACTTCCTTTTTCAAAAGATCTTTCAAGTAGGAAGGTGCTCAACCTCTCATACCAAACCCTAGGTGCCTGTTTCAATCCATATAATGCCTTTTTTAATTTGAAAACATGATTTGGAAATTTAGAATTTTCAAAACCTGGAGGTTGTTCTACAAAAACATCTTCCTCAATTACCCCATTTAAAAAGGCACTTTTGACATCCATTTGAAACAATTTAAAACCTTTAAAACAGGCAAAGGCTAGTAAAACCCTAATTGCTTCAAGTCTAGCTACAGGGGCAAAAGTTTCCTCAAAATCAATTCCTTCAATTTGATTATACCCCTTAGCTACTAATCTAGCCTTATTTCTAATGACTACTCCTGAGTCATTCATTTTATTTTTGAACACCCACTTGGTTCCAACAACACTTTGATCTTTTGGCCTTGTAGTTAGTTCCCAAACTTTATTTCTTACAAATTGATTTAACTCTTCTTGCATGGCCAATATCCAAAATTCATCTGAAAGTGCTTGATCAATGTTAGTGGGTTCAATAGTTGAAATAAAGGCTGAATGATTGACTTCCTTGTTTAATCCACGCCTAGTTCTAACACCCTCACTTGGTTCACCTATAATCAATTCCTTTGGGTGGTTTTTAGAAAATCTCAAATCTCTAGGCAAAGGGTCTTCTCTTTCTAAATTTTCTTCCACATTTTCTTCCAAATTTAATCTATCAATCTTTTGGGAGTTTTCTTCAATTTCTTCTTCAACAACATTTGGCTCTTCCATGTTTCCATTTTCATCAAAAACAACATGTGTGGTTTCTTCAATGACTAAAGTTCTTTTGTTGAATACTCTATAAGATTTTCCAACACTTGAATATCCAACAAAAATTCCTTCATCTGATTTTGGATCAAATTTTCCTAAGGCAGATTTTCCATTATTATGTATGAACACCTTGCAACCAAATACATGCAAATGAGACAAATTTGGTGTTCTTCCTTTTAGCAACTCATAGGGTGTTTTATTCAAATTTGATCTCACATTCACCCTATTCAGAACATAGCATGCAGTGCTAACCGCCTCAGCCCAAAAATATCTAGGAAGCGAGTATTCTGCTAACATTGCTCGGGCGGCTTCTATTAATGTTCTGTTCTTTCTTTCAACTACTCCATTTTGTTGAGGAGTTCTAGGTGCAGAAAAATTGTGATCAATCCCCTTTTCTTTACAGAAATCTTCAAATCTTTCATTTTCAAATTCTCCTCCATGATCACTTTGTATAGAAATTATTTCACATCCTAGTTTTCTTTGTATCCAAGTTGAAAAATTTCTGAATTCCTCAAATGATTCACTCTTATGAAAAAGAAATTTAACCCAGGTGAATCTTGAAAAATCATCTACTATAACAAATCCATATACCTTTCCTCCTAGACTAGCAGTGCTTACAGGTCCAAAAAGATCCATGTGAAGAATTTCTAAAGGTTTACTGGTCCTAAGATCTTTATTGGACTTAAAAGAGGACTTAACTTGTTTTCCTAATTGACATGCATCACATAGATGGTCCTTGGTAAAGTCTAGTTTAGGTATTCCTCTCACCAAAATTCTTTTGGGTAATTCTTCTAAGATTTTTCATACTAGAATGACAAAGTCTCCTATGCCAAAGCCATGATTCATCAGAAACAGTTTTCAAACAAAAAGCAGTAGGAGATTGAATACAATTTAAATCTAGCATGTAGACATTGTTTACCCTTTTTCCATTTAAAACAATTTTCCCATTTAGGCTAATTATGCAGCTAGTAGGTAAAAATTTTACATTATAGCCCTTATCACATAGCTGACTTATGCTAAGCAAATTATGTTTTAAGCCTTCAACTAATAAAACATTGTCTATGAAAAAGTTTTTCAAATTTCCAATCATACCTGATCCAACCACTTTCTTTGTGGTATTATCTCCAAGTGTAACCTTGCCTCCACTCCTGGCTTCCAGCGTTATGAATTGAGCAGTATCTCCAGTCATGTGCTTTGAACATCCGCTGTCCAGGTACCATATACTCTCACGAGGTCTTGTGTGAGAGTATACCTGCAAAATTCTCAAATGTTAGACCTGGGAACCCAAACTAGTTTGGGTTCACCTTTATGAAATTTATAATCAAATGCATGTATGATATGTCTAGGTTTATGCATCTTAGTTCTCCACACCAAATTAGGTTTCATCTTTAAAGTGCAGGTGTGAGATATATGTCCCAAAAATCCACAATTGTTACATTTAACATTAGGAAAAATATTCCTATGTTTTCTTTCATATGATTGTCTTCTAAGGGATTTCATGAATTTAGGATAATATTCAGGATTTGTAAAGTCTTCAAGTTTAGGGGGGTTCCTATTTTCCTCGAGAGCTCTTATAGTGAGTTTGTAAAATGAAATCATATCCTCCAAGATTCGATTGGTATAATTGATTCTATATGTCTTGCTCTCAGATTCATCCTTAAAATTCTTAAATTCTTTTTCAAGTTCAGCATAGGATGATTTTAAATTCTCAAAATTTTTATTCAAGTCATCATATTCATCAAGTAGTTTCATGTGGTTGCTATCAATTAAAGCATGATCTTTCCTAAGGATTTCGTGTTCCTTATTAAGCTCTTCCAATTCTAAAACTAAACTAGCATGCATCTTTTTCATTTTCCTATATGCATCATGCATGTGTTCAGAAACTTCAAACAATTCATTATAGGTTAAATCACATACCTCTTCTTGATCTTATTGTTCAGCATTATCTGTCATCAAGCAAAAGTTGGTGACTTCTTCTTCTTTTTCAGTCTCAGATGAGTCTGAAGCTGAGTCCGCCCAAAAAGCCTTTTGAAACTTCTTCTTGTCCTTCTTTACCATTGGTTTCTCCTCTACCTTCTCCTTGTTAGGAGTGGCTTTGAGTTTTGGACAATCAGTCTTTATATGACCTGGTTTCCTGCATTCATAACAAATCACTTCATTAGAAACCTTGCCATTTCTATTATACTTACCTCTATTCCATTGCTGGCGTCTCTTCTGCTTCCTCTTTAAAAAGCTTCTGAATTGTCTAGTCATCAGTGCAATATCGTCTTCATCCTCAGGTTGTGAGTGTTCACTTTCTGACGCTTTCACATTTAGTGCAATATTTTTGTCCTTTCTTGGTTCACCTGCATCAATCTTTCTTTGACTTACTCCTTGCTCATAAGCAATGAGTGAACCAAGAAGATTGTCAATGGAATAAATGTTCAGATCTTTAGACTCTGTAATTGCAGTAATTTTAGCATCGTATGCAGTAGGTAAACAACGAAGAATCTTATTAACCATTTCAGCATTAGTTAATTCCCTACCAAGTGCATGCAAAGATGTGACAATTTGAGTGAATCTTGTGTACATGTCAGATATAGATTCATTAGGTTTCATGCGAAATAATTCGTAGTCATGTAACAAGATATTGAGTCTTGATTGCTTAACCTCATTTGTCCCTTCATAAGTAATACAAAGTCTATCCCATATGTCTTTTCCGCTTTTACAAGTGGAAACTCGCATGTAGTCTTCAGATTTTAAAGCATAAAAGAAACTATTTAAACATTTCGCATTTAATTGTGCTAAGTCACGTTCTTCAATAGTCCAATCTGCATAGGGTGTTTCTACCCTAATTCCATCAACTAATCTAGTTGGTTTTGAGTAACCTTCCTGGACTAGCATCCACATGCGATAATCAAGTGACTGTAAGAAAGTAGACATGCGTGTTTTCCAAAAATCAAAAGGAATATTGTCAAACAGTGGAGGTCTAGTGATAGAGTAACCCTCAGGTGTGTTTCGGTTTCCAAATGTAGCCATCTACGTTAATCAAAAAGTAGTTCAAACTTATGATTTTGAAACTATGCTCTGATACCACTTGTTGAGTCCAGTAATTAGGTTGTTTAGCCTAAGTAAATGTCCCACGGCTACCAAGAGGGGGGTGAATTGGTAATTTTAAAAATTTTAAACCCTCTTAATAATAAAGTTGAACCGAAATAAAATTTTCTTTTAAAGTTTGTAGAAAAATGTTTTTCAACCACAGAGTTGTTAAAACTGAAATTTAAAGTGCGGAAACGTAAAAGCAATAAAGTAAATGACACCAGATTTATAGTGGTTCAGTCTATAACCAGACCTACATCCACTCCTCAGAGGCACCCTCTGAGTATTGCACTAAAACCAATAGTGACTCTCTTTTAGCACCCACAGCAAGGCGGAGAAGCCTTTACAACAACTCTTTTCACCACTACCCGGTGCGGCAGAAAACCGTCATCCTTTTACACAATCCACAGTGCTGGCAGAGAACCATCATCCTTTTACACTCTCCTAGTGTGGGCAGAGAACCCTACGGCTGTTCACACTCTCCAAGTGTAGGCAGAGAACCTTTCCGCTGTTCACACTCTCCAAGTGTAGGCAGAGAACCCTTTCTGCTGTTCACACTCTCCAAGTGTAGGCAGAGAACCCTTCGGCTGTTCACACTCTCCAAGTGTCGGCAGAGAACCGGATCTCCTTGACTGATCTTCTCACAAGAATCTAGAAGGAAGAAGGAAAAAAGTGAAGAAATCTAATTTCACAAGTAGAGACTCTTACCTTAGTAATCCAAGTGAAGCCTTCTTGCTCCAGTGGTAGGAATCCTCCTTTGAATGCTCTCTTCCACTCTCTCCTTGGGTATTCTCTCAAGAGGCACGAAGATCAAATGACAAAAAGATTGGGTGGCAGTCTAATTTGGACTATTTATACAAAAGACTTGAAAAACCGCCCAAAAACTGCATATTTCCAATTCTGTACGCAGTGGATCGTCCTGTACGATCCTGGATCGTCCTGGACAATTTTACTTAAACGATCTGAAACGACCCAATTTGTATATGTGTACGAAATGACTTCGTACAGCTGATCATCCTGTACGAACTAGGTTCGTCCAGTACGAACGGTTATTACAAGGTCGGTTCTAGAAACTACTGAAAACTGTTCTAAGTCAGTTAATCGTTTGGACGAAAATATGTTCTTCTGGACAAAAATTTTCCAGAGAGCCGATCGTCCTGGACGAACATTTATTTCATCTGGACGAAAATTTTCCAGAGGACCAATCTCCACGGACGATAATTTGTTTTTGTCTGGACGAAAATTTTCCAGAGACCCGATCGTCCTGGACGATATTTAAGTTTGTCTGTACGAAAAATTTCCAGAGCACTGGTCGCCTCGTACGATGATAAAATTCATCTGGACGAAAATTTTACAGAGAACCCATCGTCCGGGATGATAATAAAATTCGTCCTGTACGAATAGGACTTAGAAAAAAATTTTCTAACAAATTCCTATTCGTTCCAAGTGCTCTATAGGAGATAACTGACGGATCATCCAGTACGATAAAAATCTTCCCGTACGATCAGTATAAAATTGTATGATCTCCTTATGTGTGTGTGTAACTTTTTTATTCACTCAATTACAATCACTCCCTTTCAAAATTAAATCAAAGAAAATGCAAACTTCAATTAAACAAAATATCTCTTGTTGAATTTGATTTGAAGTTATCGTAGTCTGGAGTCGGATTTTCCTGAAATGTTAGTACACACAAGAGCAAGTGCAAATCTTCTAAAATTGTTAGGAGATAACTATACATTTGAACAATAATGTTTGGAATCATCAAAACTACATAAGTTGCACAAATATAAATCATTCAAATAGCAACTATTCAAACAATAGTTAATTACATCATATGAAAGTTGAATTTTCTAAGAATACACTCTATTAAAATAAGGGTAGAAAATTTATTTTAAATTTTTAAAGATTGATCTTGAAGGAGTGAGGCTTGAATTCCAACTAGGATTGGATGAAGAATGAACACTTATTTCTGGAAGTCAAAGGAAGAAAGGTATAAGGTGCTTTGAGATTCCTAAATATTTCAGAAGCATCACAACCTATCCTAAGTGTTAGCTTAAATTTTGGATTGAAGAAGATTTGATTTGAGTTATCAAATTTATTTAAAAGTTTGGATTCAATTCCTGGAGATATAGGTATTAATATCTGAACCTGCCTTAGAATTTCAATCTAAATCTGGTACTAAAAATAAATAACCTGAACCTAGCTAATACAATTTAAATCTAGACTTACCCCTGCCTAGATTGGGGAGCCAACAAACCACCTAATCTCTTAAAATACATGAGTCTTATCTTTTATGAAAGAGTGGGTAGGGACATTATTTAATTAAGTTTGAAAAAATGTGGACCGCATTTAAAGCAGATCTTAATTGACCCCTTGACTGATGTTTGGTAATATGATTCTTAAAGTAAAAATGTAATTATAAATTTAGACACTTTTAAATTTGTATCTAAAGAAATGTGTGATAGTTGAATCGATAAATGCTTAAAACAAAATGAAGTAGTTTTAAAACCAGGCTTAAAAATAATTTTATCCTAGAGATTGCATATCTTCTGTTTCCCTTGACATGACTGTACCTTAATAGTTCAGGTGGTATGCCAAAACTCGTAGGTTGGTAGGTGCCTAATTGGAAATAGAATGATTATATGATGCATGCGACCCTTGGCGATCCGAGCTTACTTTTTAAATTCATTAGAGTTTTTAGGTTGAGTTAAATTTTTTAATTTAATTAAAGTAAAAGAATCTTTGTTCGTACCCTCACGAGTTTCCTATCGTTCCAGGAAAAAATAAAATATGACATGCAAGAAACGAAGCTAGAAAAATATATCATTTATATAGTGTAATTAATTAAAAAATTAATTAAATTTAATATTCAAATTGAAAGTTCATGTGGCAAGTGCCACTTAATATTACAATATAAAATTTTATAGAAAGTAAAGTGGCCGAGTACCACTAACAAATTATCTGAATTTTTTGTCCTAAGACACAAGTGACTTTGATAATGGGATTCTTCTCAATCTTCACTTATTTGTCATGCAAGCTCCTTGGATACGTCGGGTTCAAATATCCAAATGAAAAAAAAAACTCACTATTAAAAGGAGTGTTTACTTTTCTCTTTGGATTATCAATGTATCAAAATATATATATCCAAATGAATCGAGACTCTCCCCTAGGGTATGTCACCCTTCTCTTTGGATTTTGGATTGGATATTTAATATCACATCTCAAAAATACGTTTATAACTTAAGTATATTTAAATTACTAATAAAAATTAAAATCTAGACTCAAATAATCTACAGGGTTATCTTAGGCAATTAATACTTAAATAATCTCAAACAATTATATATCAAAATTAAATACTCAAATTCATAGCCTCACATGACCATGCTCTTTTAATTTTAAAAAGGGACTTAGCATTTTGTATAGTACTTAAAAAACATATTATTAATTTAAAATTTAATTTATTTTATTTGCCTCCTTTTATTTTATACACTATATGAGCATGGCCACAAGCATAATATTATGTTAGCTTTAAATTATCATTAACCTAAGGGTAAATCTAACACATATACCATCATTACATAGATTATAAAAATTAAATAAAAAAATCATATCAATATATACTAGTAGCCAACAAGCAATGAAAACTAGGGAAAACCCAGCACATAAAAAAAATATAAATACTGGCCTAGCTTAGGACTAGAGTTGGTTGTCATAGCAAATAATCTAAAGTGTGTGGGGTAGGATGTGTGGTTTAGATATGTCTTATATAGGTCAATTAGTTAAAGTTATTTGATGTTCTGTTTGGTTGAAAGGCAAGAGATATTTTAGTTAATGCTTAAATATTAATGATTTTGAATTAATTTTAAAAAGTATTTTTAAAGTTAAAAGGTTACCACGTTTGTCACTCATCAGGGACGTGAAGTTTATTCTACCTTTCTTGGAGCTAAGCTAGTAGCCTCGTAGGCTCAAGTTACCCAATGGTATCTAGTATATTAAAGTAAATTGAATTGATTAAGGTTTAAGGGTTGATGAATTTTAATTATAAATAATTAGTTGTTGGTTTTTAAAGTGTGATAAAGGTTTTTTGGATTTTTAAATTAAATATAATTTTGTTTTATTTATTTAAATGCATTAATTAAAGGGGTCAAAAATTAACTTTTTGAATAAGACTGATTTCTAGAAAATTTTTATTTTTCTTAAATCATAGACCTTAAGATGAATAATTAGACTGTAAGTTTGGTAGATTTGGATTTTTCTACATTTAGTTATAAATTTTTGAAGTTTTTGACTTGATTTTATTTAAAGTTTGACCAAATTGTTGACTTTTTGAATTTCAATTATTTTTGGTGATTTGATATTTTTAATAAATATTAGACCCCAAATGGAGACCAATGCCTTTGAGTTTGATCATTTTAGAATTTTATAGAATTAGTTATAATTTTAAAAGTTTGAATATTTATTTTAATTATTAAAATTATTTTAATTAAGGCTTTTTAATGATTTAAATCCAAATGAGCTCCAAATTTCTTGAAATTACATCATGTGGACCTCCGAAAGGGATCCGCTATAGAGTGCAATTGTATACGACCACACAACTCTGAGGGATAGAAATGATAGCAGGCCTCCACGCTCTTCGTAAGCAGGCCAATGGAAGGGCATATTAGTACGCACATATGATTAACCATTGATGATAGCGGCTCTCACCAATGCACCCTGATGGATAATAATATGTACGACCTGATCAAAATAATGAGTTTCCCCCACTTAATACATCAGCTCGAGAGGGGTTTATTTAATGGTGGAGTTCCATTTCTCATAGGTGCATGCCCCCATGATTAATTACATCTCAGGCCAAAGCTTGAAAATACTCTCGATTAAGGATATGATATTATTCTTTCCAGAAAAAGGGATTGGCATGGAGGGGAGACTAGGAAATCCTATTCAAAGGAAAAGAAAGGGTTCAAGTGGCTTAGTTAACATGCATGACTCAGATCAACACCCAAAGGGACTAAGGCACTAAGAAGAAAGTGGAGAAAAGGGACACAACACACTGGAAACATGTAGAGGGAAAGGATGGAGGTGGCATCATCCATGTGACACAGATAGGTAGGATTTATAGTCCCTAAAGAAAAAGGAACTTATCCACCGATGAGGCGTACTATGAGACACATAATTTAGTAGTATTAAACCCTAAATCTAAGGTGGGTTTAGTGTTTCGCACCCAACACCAACAACCGTGTCCTAGCTAATGCACCTGGGCTTATATTCTACTTGAAAAGGAATGCTAGGTAACCAAATAAACACGTAAAATCTATACTGTCCAGTCTTTATGAAAGATGGGTAAGTAGGTTGAGTGTTATAGAAATAAGGCTAACATTTTGAGAGTTTCCTAAGTGGCCTTAGACTTATATAGGGTGAATGATCCTAGAGTTAATGTAATTAAAGTTTTAATTAGATTGATTTCTAATGCAATACATGCTAGTTTGAAAGGTCCAAACAAGATAAAAATTAGATTTAAAAAATAGACTTATAAAATTAATTTTTTAGAAGAGTTTGGGCATCCCGAGGTCTGACACCTCATCCTCATAGGCCATATTATTCATACTCTACCCATAGACTAGGAAGTGTCTAGTGACAAGGAGGAAGAGGAAATACATTAATATGAATGCAACCCAAACAATTCCTGTTATTCCCTAGGTCATTAGATTTCTAAGTTAATTTATTATTAAAATTTTGAATATTAATTACGAGTAAAAAAGTTTTTTTATCATATAGAGCCTAACAAAAGTCTGGCCAAGCACATACAGGAAAGAAACCTGTAAAGCATGTAATTTCTACTGTGCACACAAAGTAAACATATCAATATAAATCCATAAAGTAAATTAAAGTCTAGAGTCCATAGCAAGTGCCATATAAGTGCAACCTCGAATATGCATAAAAGTAATGGTTGTCATGGCCCACCACAATAACCTAGTTTCTAATACTATTGAATGACGCAAGTCTTAAATATAAGGCATTTCATCTTCAAGTCTTCATCTTCAGTTGAGTCTTCTTCCTCTGGTTCGCTTTCCTTCAGATAACCTTCTTAGGATCATCTTCCTCTAAATTGTCCTTCAAAAGGATACCCAAACAAGAAAGAAACTCCCCGAGAGGGGGCCTTTCTTTCTCTCTTTGGGTACCTAACATTTGAAATGTCATGTCTTTGAAGACTTTTGATTTCTAAAAACCTAATATTTTTAATAAATAATAAATTTTAATTAGAATTCAATGCCTTTTTGTTTGTACAATTTGAATTATTTTAGAATTAGTTATGAATTTTTAAAGATTGGATAATTGATGAATTATTAAAATTGATTTAATTAAAGGCATTTTAGGGATTTTGATCCAAATCAATTCCAAACCTCTTGGAATCAACCCCAAAGATCAGGAATGACTTAAAGAGGTGTTCCCATGTATTTGGGTAAAATTTGCAATTTTAAAATTTTTTTAATTATTTAATTTAGGCAAAAAGGTGATTTTTAATTGAGGTTAAATTAAGATTTAGATTATAGTCCAATTAATGGGCCCTAATTATTTGAGGTTAAGGGTTAAATTATGAAGAGTTAAAGGTATTATGGGAAATATTTTGAGTTAAAATGGATTTATTAGAATTTTCTAAAATTAATTTTTTTTATTTATAGAAAAAGATCACCATTATGGCTAAAAAAATACTAAAATTATAATTACAAAAATGCTAATAAGAATAATTGACATCCTCTATACCCCAACAACTAATTATGCAATTAAAAGAACAAAAACATTGAGCCATAATCCTTTACTCATATAGAATCTATCTACCACAGTAACAAGAAGAAGAAGAATTAGATACTGCAATTTACAATTTGAAGGTGCTAATGAAACCCAAATGTGACCACCAATACAGAAGAGAAGCTTTCTGGATCGTAAGATGACATGGGGACATCCATTTTTCCAATTCTAGAAGATAACTATGGTCAATTTGAACACTCTTTATTAAATAGAACCTACTGTTGAAAACAAGAAGAAATTATTGAGTCTAGTAAATAGGTTGTTAGACCTAAGTTAATATCCCAAAGCTACCAAGAGGGGGGGTGAATTGGTATTTAAAATTTTTCCCTCTTTTGATAAGTTTAAAATCAAAATTCAAATTTAATTAATTTTTATAAAAAGTTTTTCAACCACAATTTTAAAATACTAAATTAAATACGGAAAATAAAAAGCAGTAAAATAAAAGGACACACGAATTATAGTGGATCGGTCTAAACCAGACCTACATCTACTCCCAGAGGCACCCTTTGAGTATTGCACTCATACCAATAGTGTCTCTCCTTTTGCACCCACAGCAAGGCGAAGAAGCCTTTACAACCATTCTTTTCACTACTACCCGGTGTGGCAGAGAACCGTCATCCTTTTACACTTTTCCTAGTATTGGCAGAGAACCGTCGTCCATTTACACTTTCCCTAGTGTTGGCAGAGAACCCTCATCTTTTTACACTCTCCTAATGAAGACAGAGAACCCTTTGTCTTTTCACACTCTCCTAGTGTGGGCAGAGAACCCTTCGTCTTTTCACACTCTCCTAGTGTGGGCAGTGAACCCGATCTCCTTGATAGATCTTCTCACAAGAAATCTAGAAGGAAGAAAGAAAAGAGTGAAGTAATCCCAAATCACAAGTAGAGATTCTTACCTTTGAACACCAAGTGAAGCCCTCACGCTCCAGTGGTAGGAATCCTCCTTTGAATGCTCTCTCACACTCTCTCATTGACTTTTCTTTCAATAAGCACGAAGATCAAATGGAAAAAAGATTGGGTGGCAGTATAATTTGAAGTATATATACAAAAGATAAGAAAAAACGGCCCAAAAACTACAAGTTTTTAATTCTGTATTCAGTGGATCGTCCCGTACAATCGTGGATCATCCTGGACGATTTTACTTAAAGTGTCAGAAATGATCCTAATGTACATTGGTACGAACTATGTTCATACACGCTCATCGTCCCGGATGAACTACGTTCGTCCGGTACAAAATGGTTATTACATAGGTCGGTTCCCAAAATTCTACAGGACATAACCAACTGACGTAAGTCGGTTCAGTTCGTCTTGGGAGGAATAGATTTTGTCCTGGGACGATTTTATACAGAGCATTTCGTCTAGGGATGAAAATTAATTTCATCCTGTATGATTGCATACAGAGAGCTTCGTCCATGGACGAAAATTAAATTCGTCCTGTACGATCTCATATAGATAGTTTTGTCCCGGTACGAACCTTATTTTTCGTCTGGACGAATAGTGCAAGTGAGAATCCCGAGAAGTTCGTCCCGGGACGAATATTAAATTCTTCCTGGATGATTTGGACTTAGAAAATTTTCTCCTCACATGTTCAATCCATTGCTCTTCTGAGGGGTTAATTGACATGATCGTCCCGTACGAACCAGGTTCGTCCTGTACGATCAGTTCATAAAAATTGTCCCCTAAGAGTGTGTGTTGTGATTTTTCACTCGATTACAATCACTTCCTATCATTTAAAAACTTATGATTTACAAATGAATAGGTTGAAGTCTTCATTGCTTGGAGTTGAATTTCCTGAAATGTTAGTACACACTAGAGCAAAAATAAAACTTTCAACAAGTGTTAGGAGATATATAAAAAAAATAATATTTGAAATCATCAAAATAATACAAGTTGTAAGAATGTAAAACATGCAAATAGAAACTCTCTCTACAATCTCTCACTTTTTGATGATGGCAAAATAATTATTGTTTGTAGGGTTTCAAATTCTAAGTATCTCCTAAACTCCACCTGAATTGATGAACTCATGAAAATAAGGAGGCATTTGAATTAAAAAAAATTTATTTTTTTTTAATTTTAAACAACTAAAAATAACATAAAAGACAAAACAACAAAACAAAAAAAATTCCAAACACACATACGAAAATCAAACACTACGAAAACATACGCAACAAACAATTTCTCCCCCTTTTTGACAACATCAAAAAGTGAAGAAGAAAAGAATGTTAGAAATGTAAGCAGAAGTATAAGATTCATTTGATATTTTAATCTTGAAAGTGATTGAAATAAGATATGCAAATAAAATTAAAAAACATTAGAAAAACATAAAATTTCATATAATTTAAGAAGTGATATAACTTAGAAAATAAAAAGAATTTTTCAAGGGCATGTGTCAATTTAGACATGAAGATAAAGAGAATCATTGCACTAAGGATGAATAAAAAATTTTATATTTCAAATTTCAATATAAATTATAAATGAACATTAGATCAATTTGAATTAAGAGATTAAAAGAGTCTGGAAAGAAGTAATTACCACAAGTGGCGCTTTACGCATATTTTTTAATTTTTATGGAACACTTTTGTGCATCTCTCCCCCTTTTGTTTTTTACTTTGGGCTTATTTTGTGCCTCTTTTGGTCATTGCAATTTTTTTTGCAGAATCCTTTTGATTTTTGTACATTTGTACAATTCTAAAAAGTATTTGAATTCTTTCCAAAATCAATAATCTAGAATTTCAAATTTTTCTAAGTGCATAAATATTAATTGGAAAGAGAAATACCAAATAAGAAAACATCTAAATTACAATAATAATATTAAAGATAATGTAGTCTAAATAAGAGACATGGAATTGAAAATTCTAATAATATCAAGTTATAAGCATTTCTTACATTTAGAAAAATTATATTTTCTAATAAAATTAATTTTAATTTATAAAATTAAATAAAGCACTATTAAAATAAAAATAAAAAAAGAATGTCATAAAGTCTAACACACATTTCTAAAACATTTAACAACAAAACATTGAAACTTATATTGATATCGGGTAAAACTATTACAAATTAAACTTTTTGATATCAATAGTAACACAACTAAAGCATGGAAAAAACAACACACTAAAGGAAATCACTAACACATGAACAATAATGAAACACAGAACAAACATAGAACAAACACTGAAAAAACATTGAACAAATCATTCTGAAGGACCCTGATCTGGAGGAGGAGGTGGTGCTGCACCAAAGAAGTTGAAGTAACTACTCATCGTGAACATGTTGGAATTAATTGTATTTATTTGTTCATGCATATATCCCATATCCTGATTGTGCTGAAAATCTTGCTGTTGCAGGTGATGTTGAGTCTAGTAATTAGGTTGTTAAGCCTAAGTAAATGTCGGCTACCTGAATTTAGTTTTAAAAATTTTAAACCCTCTTACTAAAGTTGAACCGAAATGAAATTTTCTTTTAAAGTTTGTAGAAAAATGTTTTTCAACCACAGAGTTGTTAAAACAGAAATTTAAAATGCGAGTAAAAGCAATAAAGTAAATGACACCAGATTTATAGTGGTTCGGTCTATAACCAGACCTACATCCACTTCAGAGGCACCCTCTGAGTATTGCACTAATACCACAAAGTGACTCTCCTTTAGCACCCACAGCAAGGCGGAGAAGCCTGTACACCCTCTTTTCACCACTCCCCGGTGCGGCAGAGAACCGTCGTCCTTTTACACAATCCACAGTGCTGGCAGAGAACCGTCGTCCTTTCACAGTGTGGGCAGAGAACCGTCGTCCTTTTACACTCTCCTAGTGTGGGCAGAGAACCCTACGGCTGTTCACACTCTCCAAGTGTAGGCAGAGAACCTTCTTCCTTTTACACTCTCCTAGTGTAGGCAGAGAACCCACGTCTGTTCACACTCTCCAAGTGTCGGCAGAGAACCGGACCTTCTTGAATGATCTTCTCACAAGAATCCTAGAAGGAAGAAAGAAAAGAGTGAAGAAATCCAATTTCACAAGTAGAGATTCTTACCTTAGCAATCCAAGTGAAGCCTTCTCGCTCCAATGGTAGGAATCCTCCTTTGAATGCTCTCTTCCACTCTCCCCTTGACTATTCTCTCAATAGGCACGAAGATCAAATGACAAAAAGATTGGGTGGCAGTCTAATTTGAAGACTATTTATATAAAAGACAAGAAAAACCGCCCAAAAACTGCAAGTTTTCAATTCTGTACGCAGTGGATCGTCCCGTACGATCCTGGATCGTCCTGGACGATTTTACTTAAACGATCTGAAACGACCCAATTTGTATATGTGTACGAAATGACTTCGTACAGCTGATCGTCCTGTACGAACTAGGTTCGTCCAGTACGAACGGTTATTACAAGGTCGGTTCTAGAAACTGCTGAAAACTGTCCTAAGTCGGTTTATCGTTTGGACGAAAATATGTTCGTCTGGACGAAAATTTTCCAGAGAGTCCCGATCGTCCTGGACATAAATTTCGTCTGGACGAAAATTTTAGAGCGCCCATCGACGATAATTTGGTTTCCTGGACGAAAATCGTCCGGGACGATTTTCCAAGCGCCCATCGCCGGGGATGATAATTTCGTCCGAACATTTTCCAGGACGTTCGTCCGGTAATATTTATTTTCGTCTGACGAAAATTAGAGCGCCCAAATATAAAAATTCGTCCTGGACGAATAGGACTTAGAAAAATTTTCGAAGCAAGTTCCTATTCGTTCCAACTGTGCTCTATAGGAGATAACTGACGATCGTCCAGTACGATAAATATCGTCCTGTACGATCAGTATAAATTTCAAGATCTCCTTAGTTTGTGTGTGTGTAATTTTATTCACTCAATTACAATCACTCCCTTTCAAAATTAATTCAAAGAAAATGCAAACTTCAAATAAACAAAATTTCTCATGTTGAATTTGATTTGAAGTTTTCGTAGTCTGGAGTCTGATTTTCCTGAAATGTTAGTACACACAAGAGCAAGTGCAAATCTTCTGAAATTGTTAGGAGATAACTATACATTTGAACAATAATGTTGGAATCATCAAAACTACATAAGTTGCACAAATATAAATCATTCAAATAGCAACTATTCTAAACAATCTCCCCCTTTTTGATGATGGCAAAACAATTATTATTAGTATGGTTTCAAGTTAAACAAATCTCTTATCTCCTAAACTCCCCCTGAATTTATGAGTACATTAAAATAAGGAGGCATTAAAGAACAAAATTTTTGTTTTTCAAAATTTTAACACAAACAAGTACAAAGTCAAAACAAATAGAACAATTAAAACAGAAACAAACATAATAATTTCTCCCCCTTTTTGACAGCAACAAAAAGTGAAGAAGAAATAAGACAAGAAATGTAAATAATTATATGAAATTCATTTTAAAATTTAATCTAAATTGTGATTTGACATAGGGTATGCAATTTTAAACTAAAGATATTAGGTCAATCATAGAAATTCATAAAATTTATGAAATGATATAACATTGTAAGTAAGAAGAATTTATCAAAGACATGATTCAATTTAGACATTTGACTTATTGAAAATCATTACAAGTGAGATGTATAAAAAAATTCTATATTTCAAAGTTCAATAGAATATAAATGAACATTAGATCAACTTGAATTAAGAGATTGAAACGAATTTGGAAAGAAGAGAATTACCTCATGTGGCGCTTTGCGCACATTTTTCAAAGTTTTGGGGCACATTTTTGTGCATTTTTTCTTTGGTTGGGCTTATTTTGTGCCTCTTTTTCACTTTGCAAATCTTTTGCGAATTCCCTTTTGATTTTTGTACATTTGTACAATGTTCAAGAGTAATTGAGACCAATTCTTTCCAAAATCTATAATCTAAAAAATTTCAAATATTTCTAAGTGCATAAATATCACTTGAGCATAGAAATACAAAATAAGAAAACATCTAAATTGCAATAGTAATATTAACTTTTATGTAGTCTAAATGAATAGACATGAATTTAAAAGTTCTAATTACAACAAGTTATAAACAACTTATAAATTTAGAAAGACTAGATTTTCTAATATAGATAATCTCAAATTACAATCTAATTTAAGCACTATGAAGATTTAAAATAATACTAATGAAATTCATAAACATTAACCACATTTCAAAACAAATCTAAAAAAAAACTTTCATTGATATTAAAGAAACGGATTACATAAAAAAAAATATTGAACTTACGAAGACAAAATCAACATAAACACAAACACTTAATAATTAAACAGACACAATAAAAACATAAAAAACAAATACAACAGACACACATAAAAAAAAATTTCTACTGTTCTGGAGGAGGAGGAGGAATGCCGTCCAAAAAGGTTGAAGTAGGAGGCCATCAACATTACATTGGTATTAATTTCATGAACTTCATTTCTAATATTACCAATGTCTTGTTGCTGCTGCATAAGTTGAGCATCAAATTGATCAAACCTTTGATCAATGTGAGTCTCTAATCTATCAAATCTTTCAATCAGATTCTGATAATCTGATTGAGGAGCAGAAGCTTGCACTCCTTCTTCTTCTTCCTCTTCTGAAGCACTATCATGTGCTTTTTCTTTTTCTTTTTCCTCCTTGAAGAGCAATCTGAATGATGCATCATTATAGTAAACTGGCTCTTCATGTATTCTTCATCAGGATGTACTATGTTGTATTTCTTTTCCAAAATATAAGTGATTAAGTGTCCTAATGAAATGTTCTTCTTCCTCTTCTGATCTGCATGTCCTATTTCTGAAAGCCCATAGATATGGTCTATGATAAGTTGGGCTTCGTCAATAGGATGTCTTTCCATAATTAAAAAAGTTAGAGAAGAAAGGAGAGGAGTAATGTTAATCCTATCACCAGCTTTAGGAATGATTGAGGATCGAAGGATATGCTGGATGATTCGGGCATTTTGGTCATTCCAGGCCACTCTAGCAACATGATAGGTGTCATGCCTATTTTCTCTAATCACCCTATTGACTTCATACCATGGAAATTTCTTTTCACTGACATTAGGGTGTTGGCTTATATCCCTCAGTTCTTAAGTTTAAAAATGCACCAAGGTCGTGCTTGGTGATCTCAACTTTTTGCTTAAAAACATAAGAACTAATGGTGGAGTGGTCAGAATTGAAACTCATGTTAGCTAGAAAGTAGTGGTAGGTTTGCTTGTTGTAGAAGTGGACGAGAGAAAGAATGAAGTGAAATTGGGTTGAGGCAAAGAGGTGCATAATACCCGAAATTTCAACTCAGTTTGAATTAAGAATGCGAGAGGGAGTGATTTTGGCGGATGCAAAACGAGGAAAAGATTCCTCATTCGCCTTAGAAAGAAAGTTGTCTGGAGCATTCCTATTTGGTTTCTTCACCAACAACCTTTTGTCTCTTGCTTGAGGAGGCCATTGTTGATTTGAAGTAGAAAGGGATTGAAAATGAAGTTTGGAAGTGTGATTGTTAAGTTATAAAGCCTTCATATTTAAAGAAAAACGATACGTTCGTCCTGGACGAAAATATTCGTCCTGGACAAAAAATTATCGTTCGTCTGGACGAAATAATTTCGTACAGACGATCCAATTCGTCCAAAATGTAACGGCTTTTCGTAATCAACACAACTTACGATGCGTCCCTTCGTACAGGCTTTTTGACTTGACCGATCGTACAGACAAAAAATTTTCGTACAGACGATCAAAAAGCGTAAATCGTTTTAATGACTCTTGAAAACCGTCCCCTACAATGAACCGACACATGTTCGTCTGGACGAACGAAAACTTCGTACAGACGAAGTTCATATTAAAAACTGTCTTATCCACTCAACCGCTGCATTCAATCGTCCCGACGTTTGAGAGAAAAAAATTCGTCCTGGACGATCATCAGATCGTACAGACGATCTAATTAAAAACTGCTCTCAAAACGGTTAAAATTCGCGCAAACTGTTCCTTCACACATCGTCCCGTACGAAAACCATTTCGTCCTGGACGATTTCCTCCAAAAAAAAAATTTTTGAATTTTTAAATTTTTAAATTAACAAAATCAAACAAAATATTCAAAAACACAGAAAACATAAAACAAAACCATAAATCCAAAAACAATTCATTCAAAACACAAAATTCACAAAATCAAAAAAAAACAAAACAAAACAAATATCAATGTTGCAAAGACATTTTGTTTAAGCATTCAAATCAATAACACCAAGCCTTGTTCTTAAAGTACTGAAGGTATCAAAGGCTAAAGGTTTTGTAAAAATGTCTGCAAGTTGATTTTCAGTTGAAACATGTATGAGTTCAATTTCTCCTTTGGATACATGATCCCTTATGAAATGATGCCTTATATCAATGTGTTTGGTTCTAGAATGTTGAATAGGATTTTTGGAAATGCAAATAGCACTAGTATTGTCACAATAAATTGGAATAGTGCCTATAGTTAATCCTAAGTCAATCAACTGTTGTTTTAACCAAAGTACTTGTGCCACACAACTTCCTAATGCAATGTATTCTGCTTCTGCAGTAGATAGTGCCACTGAATTTTGTTTTCTACTAGACCATGAAACTAATGAATTTCCAATGAATTGACATGTTCCAGAAGTGCTTTTCCTATCCACTCTACAGCCTGCAAAGTCAGAATCTGAGTAACCAATAATTTCAAATGAAGAGCTAAACTTAGGATACCAAATTCCTAAGTTTTGAGTTCCTAGTAGATATCTTAAAATCCTTTTCACTGCTGTCAAATGTGATTCTTTTGGATCTGATTGAAATCTAGCACATAAGCAAACACTGAAACATAATATCTGGTCGGCTAGCAGTCAAGTAAAGTAAAGATCCAATTATCCCTCTAAATTTCTTTTGATCAACAGATTTTCCCTTAAGGTCTTTATCTAACTGAACTGAGAACTCATTGGTGTACTAACAGGTTTAGCATTGTCCATTTCTATTTTTTGAGGATGTCCTTAATATATTTGGTTTGACTAAGAAAAGTACCTTCCTCAAGTTGCTTAATGCTAAATCCTAGAAAGTAATTTAAATCTCCCATTAGACTATTTCAAATTCACTACTATTGTTTGAAAAATCATCACAAAGATGTTTATTTGAAGATCCAAAGATGATGTCATCCACATAAATTTGAACAATAAGTATATCCTTTCCAATTTTCCTTAAAAAGAGAGTTGTATCCACACTTCCTTTTTCAAAAGATCTTTCAAGTAGGAAGGTGCTTAACCTCTCATACCAAGCCCTAGGTGCCTGTTTCAATCCATATAATGCCTTTTTTAATTTGAAAACATGATTTGGAAATTTAGAATTTTCAAAACCTGGAGGTTGTTCTACAAAAACATCTTCCTTCAATTACTCCATTTAAAAAGGCACTTTTGACATCCATTTGAAACAATTTAAAACCTTTAAAACAGGCAAAGGCTAGTAAAACCCTAATTGCTTCAAGTCTAGCTACAGGGGCAAAAGTTTCCTCAAAATCAATTCCTTCAATTTGATTATACCCCTTAGCTACTAATCTAGCCTTATTTCTAATGACTACTCCTGAGTCATTCATTTTATTTTTGAACACCCACTTGGTTCCAACAACACTTTGATCTTTTGGCCTTGTAGTTAGTTCCCAAACTTTATTTCTTACAAATTGATTCAACTCTTCTTGCATGGCCAATATCCAAAATTCATCTGAAAGTGCTTGATCAATGTTAGTGGGTTCAACAGTTGAAATAAAGGCTGAATGATTGACTTCCTTGTTTAATCCACGCCTAGTTCTAACACCCTCACTTGGTTCACCTATGATTAATTCCTTTGGGTGGTTTTTAGAAAATCTCAAATCTCTAGGCAAAGGGTCTTCTCTTTCTAAATTTTCTTCCACATTTTCTTCCAAATTTAATCTATCAATCTTTTGGGAGTTTTCTTCAATTTCTTCTTCAACAACTATTTGGCTCTTCCATGTTTCCATTTTCATCAAAAACAACATGTGTGGTTTCTTCAATGACTAAAGTTCTTTTGTTGAATACTCTATAAGATTTTCCAACACTTGAATATCCAACAAAAATTCCTTCATCTGATTTTGGATCAAATTTTCCTAAGGCAGATTTTCCATTATTATGTATGAACACCTTGCAACCAAATACATGCAAATGAGACAAATTTGGTGTTCTTCCTTTTAGCAACTCATAGGGTGTTTTATTCAAATTTGATCTCACATTCACCCTATTCAGAACATAGCATGCAGTGCTAACCGCCTCAGCCCAAAAATATCTAGGAAGAGAGTATTCTGCTAACATTGCTCGGGCGGCTTCTATTAATGTTCTGTTCTTTCTTTCAACTACTCCATTTTGTTGAGGAGTTCTAGGTGCAGAAAAATTGTGATCAATCCCCTTTTCTTTACAGAAATCTTCAAATCTTTCATTTTCAAATTCTCCTCCATGATCACTTTGTATAGAAATTATTTCACATCCTAGTTTTCTTTGTATCCAAGTTGAAAAATTTCTGAATTCCTCAAATGATTCACTCTTATGAAAAAGAAATTTAACCCAGGTGAATCTTGAAAAATCATCTACTATAACAAATCCATATACCTTTCCTCCTAGACTTAACAGTGCTTACTGGTCCAAAAAGATCCATGTGTAGAATTTCTAAAGGTTTACTGGTCCTAAGATCTTTATTGGACTTAAAAGAGGACTTCACTTGTTTTCCTAATTGACATGCATCACACAGATGGTCCTTAGTAAAGTCTAGTTTAGGTATTCCTCTCACCAAATTCTTTTGGGTAATTTCTTCTAAGATTTTTCATACTAGAATGACAAAGTCTCCTATGCCAAAGCCATGATTCATCAGAAACAGTTTTCAAACAAAAAGCAGTAGGAGATTGAATACAATTTAAATCTAGCATGTAGAACATTGTTCACCCTTTTTCCATTTAAAACAATTTTCCCATTTAGGCTAATTATGCAGCTAGTAGGTAAAAATTTTACATTATAGCCCTTATCACATAGCTGACTTATGCTAAGCAAATTATGTTTTAAGCCTTCAACTAATAAAACATTATCTATGAAAAAGTTTTTCAAATTTCCAATCATACCTGATCCAACCACTTTCTTTGTGGTATTATCTCCAAGTGTAACCTTGCCTCCACTCCTGGCTTCCAGCGTTATGAATTGAGCAGTATCTCCAGTCATGTGCTTAGAACATCCGCTGTCCAGGTACCATATACTCTCACGAGGTCTTGTGTGAGAGTATACCTGCAAAATTCTCAAATGTTAGACCTGGGAACCCAAACTAGTTTGGGTTCACCTTTATGAAATTTATAATCAGATGCATGTGTGATATGTCTAGGTTTATGCATCTTAGTTCTCCACACCAAATTAGGTTTCATCTTTAAAGTGCAGGTGTGAGATATATGTCCCAAAAATCCACAATTGTTACATTTAACATTAGGAAAAATATTCCTATGTTTTCTCTCATATGATTGTCTTCTAAGGGATTTCATGAATTTAGGATAATATTTAGGATTTGTAAAATCTTCAAGTTTAGGGGGGTTCCTATTATCCTCGAGAGCTCTTATAGTGAAGTTTGTAAAATGAATTCATATTCCTCCAAGATTCGATTTGTATAATTGACTCTATATGTCTTGCTGCTCAGATTCATCCTTAAATTCTCAAATTCTTTTTCAAGTTCAGCATAGGATGATTTTAAATTCTCAAAATTTTTATTCAAGTCATCATATTCATCAAGTAGTTTCATGTGGTTGCTATCAATTAAAGCATGATCTTTCCTAAGGATTTCGTGTTCCTTATTAAGCTCTTCCAATTCTAAAACTAAACTAGCATGCATCTTTTTCAGTTTTCCTATATGCATCATGCATGTGTTCAGAAACTTCAAACAATTCATTATAAGTTAAATCACATACCTCTTCTTGATCTGATTGTTCAGCATTTATCTGCCATCAAGCAAAGGTTGGTGACTTCTTCTTCTTTTTCAGTCTCAGATGAGTCTGAAGCTGAGTCCGCCCAAAAAGCCTTTTGAAACTTCTTCTTGCCCTTCTTTACCATTGGTTTCTCCTCTACCTTCTCCTTGCTAGGAGTGGCTTTGAGTTTTGGACAATCAGTCTTTATATGACCTGGTTTCCTGCATTCATAACAAATCACTTCATTAGAAACCTTGCCATTTCTGTTATACTTACCTCTATTCCATTGCTGGCGTCTCTTCTGCTTCCTCTTTAAAAAGCTTCTTGAATTGTCTAGTCATCAGTGCTATATCATCTTCATCCTCAGGTTGTGAGTGTTCACTTTCTGACTCTTCCACATTTAGTGCAATATTCTTGTCCTTTCTTGGTTCACCTGCATCAATCTTTCTTTGACTTACTCCTTGCTCGTAAGCAATGAGTGAACCAAGAAGATTGTCAATAGAATAAATGTTCAGATCTTTAGACTCTGTAATTGCAGTAATTTTAGCATCGTATGCAGTAGGTAAACAACGAAGAATCTTATTAACCATTTCAGCATTAGTTAATTCCCTACCAAGTGCATGCAAAGAGGTGACAATTTGAGTGAATCTTGTGTACATGTCAGATATAGATTCATTAGGTTTCATGCGAAATAATTCGTAGTCATGTAACAAGATATTGAGTCTTGATTGCTTAACCTCATTTGTCCCTTCATAAGTTATACAAAGTCTATCCCATATGTCTTTTCCGCTTTTACAAGTGGAAACTCGCATGTAGTCTTCAGATTTTAAAGCACAAAAGAAACTATTTAAACATTTCGCATTTAATTGTGCTAAGTCACGTTCTTCAATAGTCCAATCTGCATAGGGTGTTTCTACCCTAATTCCATCAACTAATCTAGTTGGTTTTGAGTAACCTTCCTGGACTAGCATCCACATGCGATAATCAAGTGACTGTAAGAAAGTAGACATGCGTGTTTTCCAAAAATCAAAAGGAATATTGTCAAACAGTGGAGGTCTAGTGATAGAGTAACCCTCAGGTGTGTTTCGGTTCCCAAATGTAGCCATCTACGTTAATCAAAAAGTAGTTCAAACTTATGATTTTGAAACTATGCTCTGATACCACTTGTTGAGTCCAGTAATTAGGTTGTTAAGCCTAAGTAAATGTCCCACGGCTACCAAGAGGGGGGTGAATTGGTAGTTTTAAAAATTTTAAACCCTCTTAATGATAAAGTTGAACCGAAATTAAATTTTCTTTTAAAGTTTGTAGAAAAAAGTTTTTCAACCACAGAGTTGTTAAAACTGAAATTTAAAGTGCGGAAACGTAAAAGCAATAAAGTAAATGACACCAGATTTATAGTGGTTCGGTCTATAACCAGACCTACATCCACTCCTCAGAGGCACCCTCTGAGTATTGCACTAAAACCAATAGTGACTCTCCTTTAGCACCCACAGCAAGGCGGAGAAGCCTTTACAACACACTCTTTTCACCACTACCCGGTGCGGCAGAGAACCGTCGTCCTTTTACACAATCCACAGTGCTGGCAGAGAACCGTCGTCCTTTTACACTCTCCTAGTGTGGGCAGAGAACCCTACGGCTGTTCACACTCTCCAAGTGTAGGCAGAGAACCTTTCCGCTGTTCACACTCTCCAAGTGTAGGCAGAGAACCCTTCGGCTGTTCACACTCTCCAAGTGTCGGCAGAGAACCGGATCTCCTTGACTGATCTTCTCACAAGAATCTAGAAGGAAGAAGGAAAAGAGTGAAGAAATCCAATTTCACAAGTAGAGACTCTTACCTTAGTAATCCAAGTGAAGCCTTCTCGCTCCAGTGGTAGGAATCCTCCTTTGAATGCTCTCTTCCACTCTCTCCTTGGCTATTCTCTCAAGAGGCACGAAGATCAAATGACAAAAAGATTGGGTGGCAGTCTAATTTGGACTATTTATATAAAAGACAAGAAAAACCGCCCAAAAACTGCAAGTTTCCAATTCTGTACGCAGTGGATCGTCCTGTACGATCCTGGATCGTCCTGGACGATTTTACTTAAACGATCTGAAACGACCCAATTTGTATATGTGTACGAAATGACTTCGTACAGCTGATCGTCCTGTACGAACTAGGTTCGTCCAGTACGAACGGTTATTACAAGGTCGGTTCTAGAAACTGCTGAAAACTGCTCTAAGTCGGTTAATCGTTTGGACGAAAATATGTTCGTCTGGACGAAAATTTTCCAGAGACCCGATCGTCCTGGACGATTATTTATTTCGTCTGGACGAAAATACTTCAGAGGACCAATCGCCACGGACGATAATTTATTTTCGTCTGAACAAAAATTTTCCAGAGACTTGATCGTCCGGTACGATATTTAATTTCGTCTGGACGAAAATTTTCCAGAGGACTGGTCGCCTCGTACGATAATAAAATTCGTCTGGACGAAAATTTTACAGAGAACCCATCGTCCGGGACGATAATAAATTTTGTCCTGGACGAATAGGACTTAGAAAAATTTTTTTTGAGCAAGTTCCTATTCGTTCCATGTGCTCTATAGGAGATAACTGATAGATCATCCAGTACCAGACAAAATTTTCGTTCGTCCTGTACGAATTAAACTCGTCCTGTACGAAACTATTTTGTATGGATGAATTAATGAGTTAAAAAATTAACGACTTTTCGTAAACACACAATTTCTGAAGCTCCTTTCGTACAGACTTTTAACCAAGACGATCGTATAGACGAACAAGTGTCATACAGATGATCAGAAATTTAACTCATTTTAATGGCAGTTGAAAACGTCCCCCGCCATGAACCGACATGAGTTCATCTGGACGAACCAAAGGTTCGTACGGACGAAGTTTATAATAAAAACTGTCTTATTCATTCAACTGTGGCATTCAATCATCCTGTCTTCTAGAAAATATTTTATCCCAGACGTTTGTGATGATCGTACAGACGAACTACGTTAAAAACTGCTCTTAAGACGGTTCGAAATCAAACAGTTAGTCATTTTACACATCATCCCGTACGAAAAAGTTTCGTTCGGATGATGATGACCACAAATTTTTCATTTTCACACTCAAAATAAAAACGAATAAACATAAACGAGACACACTTAAATACACATAAAAAATAAACACAATAACAAAACAAAATACAATTAACACACAAACAAAAACAAAATATCAATTTTGCAGAAAAATTTTTATCTATGCATTTAAATCAATCACTCCAAGCCTAGTTCTTAATGTACTGAAAGTATCAAAGGCTAAAGGTTTTGTAAAAATATCTGCAAGTTAGTTTTCTGTTGAAATATGGTTAAGTTCAATTTCTCCCTTGGATACATGATCCCTTATGAAATGTTGCCTTATGTCAATGTGTTTGATTCTTGAATGTTGAATAGGATTTTTTGAAATGCAAATAGCACTAGTATTATCACAATAAATTGGTATAGTGCCTATAGTTAATCCTAAATCAATTAATTATTGTTTTAACCAAAGTACTTGTGCCACACAACTTCCTAGTGCAATTTATTCTGCTTCTCCAGTAGATAGGGCCACTAAATTTTGTTTTCTACTAGACCATAAAACTAATGAATTTCCAATGAATTGACATGTTCTAGAAGTGCTTTTCCTATCCACTATACAGCCTGCAAAATCATAGTCTGAATAACCAATAATTTTAATGAAGAGCTAAACTTTGGATACCAAATTCCTAAGTTTTGAGTTCCTAGTAAGTATCTTAAAATAATTTTAACTGCTGTCAAATGTGATTCTTTTGGATCAAATTGAAATTTAGCCCATAAGCAAACACTAAACATGATATATGGTCGGCTAGTAGTCAAGTAAAGAAATGATCCAATAATCCCTCTAAATTTCATTTGATCAACAGATTTTCCCTTAGGGTCCTTATCTAATTGAACTGAGTAACTCATTGGTGAACTAACAGGTTTAGCATTGTCCATTTCATATTTTTTGAGGATGTCCTTAACATATTTAGATTGACTAATAAATGTACCTTCCTCAAGTTGCTTAATGCTAAAGCCTAGAAAGTAATTTAAGTCTCCCATTAAACTCATCTCAAATTCACTACTCATTGTTTTAGAAAAATTATCAGAAAGATTTTTATTTGAAGATCCAAAAATGATATCATCCACATAAATTTGAACAATGAGTATATCCTTTCCAAATTTTTTTAAAAAGAGAGTTGTATACACACTTCCTTTTTAAAAAGATCTTTCAAGTAGGAAGGTGCTTAACCTCTGATTCCAAGCCCTAGGTGCTTGTTTTAGTCCATATAATGTCTTTTTCAATTTGAAAACATGATTTGGGTATTTAGAATTTTCAAAATCTGAAGGTTGTTCTACAAAAACATCCTCTTCAATTACCCCATTTAAAAATGCACTTTTAACATCCATTTGAAACAATTTGAAACCTTTCAAACAAGCAAAGGCTAACAACACCCTAATTGCTTCAAGTCTAGCTATAGGGAAAAAAGTCTCCTCAAAATCAATTCCTTCAATCTGATTATACCCCTTAGCAACTAATTTAGACTTATTTCTAATGACTATTCCTGAGTCATTCATTTTATTTTTAAATATCCACTTAGTTCTAACTATGCTTTGATCTTTTGGCCTTGAAGTTAATTCCCAAACTTTATTTCTTACAAATTGATTCAACTCTTCTTGCATGTGTTGTAAATCTATTTTCATGACTTATGTTTTGATGATTGACATACAATATTTCTCTTGGGCTGCATGTTACTTCTAACTTTTCAGGAATCAAAGATCAGATGAACAAACGAAGCCAGTTTAAGATTGCGTAGATCTATGGTTGAGTCAGTCTGTACTTTGTTTTTCTCTTCTGGAGTCTATTTGTAATGGTCAAAGTGACTGATGCTAATTAACCCTACACACACACACACTTGACAGAATTATAATTTCTGTTTTTACTCATATCGGCCAGGACGATATTTACATCGTCCTGGACGATCAGGCTTAAAACAAAAAGTCTAAATAAGGATTCTTAATTAAGGCAGCCGTCATTAACAGATCACCCTGGACGATACGTTTATCGGCCAGGATGATAAGCTCAAAATAGAAAGAAGTTTCCGCCATAGACAATTAAGGTATACTGTCTTTTTAAATTATCGGCCAGGACGATCATTGATCGGCCTGGATGATATTCACAAATTATGCCTTAACTGATCAGGAAATCAAGGGAGTAATTCAGGATGATTGATACGATATATCATCCTGGATGATTGCAGGATCGGCCAGGACGATCTATTCAAAAACCTTAGTTACTTCAGAACGATAAATATCGGCCAGCTCGAATTCAAGGCGATGCTCTGGACGATTTTCCTCTGATTTGAACTGATCCACCGGGATGATCGTGAGATCGGCCTAGATGATCAAGCCAATTTTAAATCGTCTAAGCTTGCATTCAGGGCGATGCTCTGGCCGATCTTCTGAGTTTTGTACTGATCGGCCAGGTCGATGTCCATATCGGCCTGGACGATATTGTCGGCAACTTGGAATTAATGAGCTCCTTTGAAGCTCTTCTATTTAAGAGATCTTGTTCAAAGTTCTAAAAAAACCTTTTGCTGCTGCCTTGACCTGAGAAGGCCTTGAGGAGAGAAAGAGAGAGAGGATTTTATGAGGGGGAGCTTGTGAGGGGATTCACAAGGGTTGCTTCAAGGATCGCTCTGCTTCTTCTTCGTCTAGAGTTTCTAGTCCGTGGAAGGGTCGGTAGAGGTAAGGAGTGAGCATATGGTTGTTGGTTCTCTGCTAGCTTCAGGAGGAAGCAAAATGAGATAGGTTCTCTACCTTGCCGGGGTGGCAAAAAGGAGGTTCTTGTGAGGGCTTCTCCGCCTAACCGTGGGGGATAAAGGAGAGTCACGTTTTGTAGTGCAATACTTGGAGGGTGCCTCCAAGGAGTGGACATAGGTCAAGTTGACCAAACCACTATAAATCTTTGTGTTCCTGTTTTCTTGCTTCCGCACTTTTATTTCCGCATTGTTTTTCTCGTGGTGTGGTTTTGGTTTTTGTTCTTTGTGAAAAGAAAGTTTTTAAAATACCAATTCATCCCCCCTCTTGGTTAGCTTGGGACTAAGTTCATAGGGCTTAACATCCCTAACGAACTTTTAAGTGGTATCAGAGCAGGATTCATAAAATAAGTTTTTAAAAACTTTTAAATTTTTTAATCCATGGCTAATCGTAATGTTGCGGAAGGTTATTCAATCACCAGACCTCCTTTATTTGAAAATATGTCATTTGATTTTTGGAAAACTCGCATGTCTATTTTTTTGCAATCGATTGATTTTCGCATATGGCATATGATTTTAACTGGTTATTCATCACCGTCACGTATTGTTAATGGAGTTAAAACTGATATTCCTTTTAATCAATGGAACAGGGAAGAACAAGTAAATACTCAATTGAATGCAAAATCTTTAAACTACTTTTTCTGTGTGCTTTAAATTATGAAGATTTATGTTAGTATCCACGTGCACTACTGATAAGGAAGTTGGGATAAACTACACACCATATACGAAGGAACTAATAAAATCAAACAATCCAAGTTGAATATGTTAATGCATGATTTTGAATTGTTTTCCATGAAACGTTTTGAAACGATTTTTGACATGTATACCAGGTTCATTCAAATTGTAACATCATTGCATGCCTTAGGAAAAGAATTTTCAAATTTTGAAAAAGTTTACAAAATTCTTCGTTGTCTACTGGATAAGTTTGATGCTAAAGTAGTTGCTATTTGTGAATCAAAGGATTTGAATGAATATTCTATTGATAATTTGATTGGCTCACTCATTGCCTATGAGCAAGGTTTGGGTAAAAGACTTTTGGATGCAGGTGAAACGATTGTTCTGAAGGCATAAGATATAGAAAGAGATAGCCTAGTTGGTGACGAAGGCAATGACGTGACAAGCAAATCACAAAGCTCACCTAAGCATAAGCAAAAGTGGAAAAAAGGTAAAAGTGGTAAGGATGTCCATATTTCTTCTAACATTATTTGCTTCGATGCAGGAAGCCTGGACATATGAAAAATCAGTGCCCTAATTTAAGAATTCTTCCTACGAAAGAAAAGGGCAAGGCTAAGCAAAATTCAAAATGGGAAAATAATAAAAGGCAAAAAATCTCATGGGCAGATTGGTTTCTGAAGCATCGGACCAGGAGAGAGAAAATGGTTAAAAGCCTTTCGTGTTTTTGTGTTGTGTTTTTATTTTTATGTTTTTTAATTTTTTGTTTTTTGTTTTTTTTTTGTTTATTCTTTGAAACTTTTTGTTTTCGTGAAAGTTTTTTTTAAAATCAACACACACATTCACTTTTCTAAAAATGAAAAATCTACTTCCTGTTTTTTCTTGAAATCTTTGGTAAGTTGTGTTTGACTTCTCTAAAACAGTCAGAGGAAGGGAACTCATGATTTTGTTTCTCTTTCTCTCTTCTTAAAAAGGTTATTTTACCTTTGATTCAAAATATTCATCATATTTTAAATTAGATTTTGAAACTAATTTTTTCTTCTCCCAACATTTTTTCTATCGCATAGGAATCTTTTGCAAGATTGTTGAATCCACCATAAAATTTTCATAATCTAATTGTTCGTGTTATCAATAATTTGGGTTTACTTTAGTTTTGAAAATATAAGAAAGAAAGAATATTTTTTTTTAAATAAAAAAAGTGGCAAATGATGCCAAACCAAAAGATGAGCAATGACGCCAAATAAAAAAAATACAAAAAGTGTATTAAAATCAAAAGATGCTCAAAGAGCCATTCAAGTGATAAAGGGCATAAAATGAACCAACAAAAAAAATATGCTTATTTTTTTCTTATACTACTAAAAACTTAAGAAAATCCTTGATATGTTCGAAACTTGTGCTTGAAAATCTTAGTTCCTAATTCAACAATTCGTACATTGATCTTCTATTAGATATGTTTTATGAAAGGAGTTTTGAAAAATTAATGTTTCTTTTTCCCATTTATTCCTTGATTTGGATATTGAATTAAAAAGTTTTTTTAGCCTTTAAAAGAACTTGAGCTTGAATTAACAATTTAGGAATTTCTTACTTTTTATGGATTATGCATTGTCAATCCAATTCTATAAAGTTTTTTTATTAAATACAAGAGGTAACTTTCTCATTTTAAGAATATTTATTTTTCACTAGATCAGGGAATATTTTCTTTTTTTCTTTTATTCGCTTTGTTTTTGTTTGTGCATCCTCTCTTTTTGATAATGTCAAAGGGGAAGAACGTATTGTTGAATTTTTGTATTGTTATCGTATTTGTATCTTGTTTTCAAAAAATTAAAAATAACAAAAATATTTTCATCTCCCCTATTTTTTAAAAGTGTTATTCTAGTGAGGGGGAGATTAGGAGAAATTATTCTTTTTGAAAATTCAAATTGAATTGTTTTCCATCATAAAAAAGGAGGAGATTGTTGCGGATCTATGGTTTATGATTTTGATGATAACAAACATTTCTTATTTCTCTACAATTGCCTTATGTGCTAACGTTTCAGGTCCACATGATCAGATTACAATTTGGAACCAGCCAAGATTGGGTAAACTAGGTCTGTGTCAGTTTGTAATCTTTTTCCTTTCTTGAGTCTGTTGTATTTGGTGTGGCGTCTCATGATTTGTAACTTGGAAGATTTTTTGTTGTGCCCTAAAAGATTTCTATTTTTGGTAACATCATCTGGGATGATATTTATATCATCCTGGATGATCTGACAAAACTAGAAACCCTAATTAGGGCATCCTCATTAAAGCAGTCCTCTTTATGCAAAACACATGGTCCTAGACGATTTTGTATCAGCCAGGACAATCGGCTCAATTCAGCAAGAATCTGTCGCCATATCTACTTAGGAAATACTTATTTTTGGACATCGTTCCGGTATATCATCCTGGAGTATAAAATATCATCCCGGACGATCCAGAGCAATTTTTCCAAAATTTCTCAGGCAGTTTTGGAAAGCAATTAATGGGGATTTCGTCCGGGCCGATCGCAAGATCGTCCAAGACGATTATACATCGTCCAGCTTTATTTCAAGGCGATAATCATGATGATTTTCCTCATATTTGAACTAATCAGCCAGGACGATATGTCTATCGTCCTGGACGATAATGGCGGCAAATTGCATTAATGAGCTCATTTTGAGAGCTTCTTTTTAAGCTATGGCAAGGCACTTTGTAAGTGTCTTTGGCAGCCATTGTAACTTCATTCTTGTAAGGGAAACCAGAAGAGAGAGCTTGAAAGGGAGCGAGGAAAGGGTGGAGTTTGAGAGGGAGAAGATCATGTGAGGGGGGAGGAACTCAAGGGAGTGTGGTGGGGGATCCACACGGTTGCTCCGGCGAACTCGCACCTTAGTACCATCGGATTCAAGGCTTGTCTCGAGGTAAGTTCACCAAAGAAGAAGACCTCTTTGGTGTCAAAGGACCCGGCGACGCTGCCACACCGGGGAAGGTGGAAGTTATTTTGTAAGGGCTTCTCCGCCTTGCTGTGGGGGCTAAAGGAGAGTCACAATTTTAGTGCAATACTTGGAGGGCGCCTCCAAGGAGTGGACGTAGGTCAAGGTTTGACCGAACCTATATAAATTTGGTGTGTTCTTTTCTTATTATCGCTTCCACATTTATTTTTCTTCCGCACTTTGTTTGTGGTGATTTTGGTTGGAGTTTTCTCTTTGTTTTAAAGTTTTCCAATTCACCTCTCTTTTTATTAGCTTTGGGCCAGTTCTATTGGGCCTAACATCACTAACGAACTATCAAGATTGGTGGCTATGGGGTACAAACAAATAGAAGGGATAGACTTTGAGGAGACTTTTTCCCCTGTAGCTAGATTGGAAGCCATTAGAGTGCTATTAGCCTTTGCCTGTTATAAAGGATTTAAACTTTTTTAAATGGATGTCAAGAGTGTCTTTTTAAATGGGGAAATAAAAGAAGATGTGTTTGTAGAACAACCCCCAGGTTTTGAGAGTTCCCAATTTTCAAATCATGTTTTTAAATTAAAAAAGGCTTTGTATGGTTTAAAGCAGGCACCAAGAGCTTGGTATGAGAGGCTTAGCACCTTCTTACTAGAGAGTGAGTTTGTCAAGGGGAGCGTAGACACCACTCTTTTTTTTAGGAGAGTTGGAGATGATTTACTCATTGTTCAGATTTATGTGGATGATATACTCTTTGGATCTTCTAATAAGAAATTGTGTGATGATTTTTCTAAAACAATGAGTAGAGACTTTGAGATGAATTTGATGGGAGAGTTGTCCTTCTTTTTTTGGGTTTAGCATAAAACAATTGGAGGATGGAACCTTTTTAAATCAAACAAAATACATAAAGTACATTTTGAAGAAATATGAGATGGACAAAGCCAAGCCAATTAACACTCCCATGACTTTTAGTGCTCCATTGGATAAGGACCCAAGTGGTAAATCTGTTGATCAGAAGAAGTATAGAGGTATGATTGGATCTCTACTTTACTTGAATGCGAGCCGACCTGATATTATGTTTAGTGTTTATCTTTGTGCTAGATTTCAAGCTGACCCTAAGGAGTCCCACATGACTACTATTAAGAGAATTTTTAGATACCTTTTGGGGACAGAAGGCTTAGGGATTTGGTACCCTAGACATAGCACTTCTTTTGAGATTATTAGATTTTCTGACTCTGATTTTGCAGGATGCAAGGTGGATATAAAAAGCACTTCATGAACTTATCAATTCATTGGACAATATTTGGTCGCTTAGTCTAGTATAAAGCAAAACTCTATTGCACTTTCCACTGTTGAAGCTGAGTATATCGCTCTTGGAAGTTGTGTGGTCCAAGTCTTTTGGTTGAAACAACAGGTATTGGATTTAGGATTACCTGTAGGCACCATCTCAATCTTTTGTGACAACACTAGTGCCATATGCATTTCTAAGAATCCTATCCAACATTCAAGGACTAAGCACATTGATATTAGGCATCACTTCATTGGAGATCATGTGACTAAGGAAGACATTGAGTTACACCATGTGACAACTAAAAATCAATTGGCTGACATCTTTACTAAACCACTGGCCTTCAACACTTTCAGTTCTTTAAGGACCAGATTGGGTGTGATTGACATAACTGCATGAAACTTGATCTTTTAGTAACTTTCTTTTGTTTTTGTTTTTTTTATTTTTTATTTTTTGGTGTGTTTTACTTTCTTTTACTTTTTTTTTCTTTCTCTTACTTAGTTTTCAAAATCATCGCTGAAATGATAACATATTTCATATTTTTTTTTAAATTTATAGTCAATGTGTTTTCATCTCTTAATCTCCTAGATAGTAAAAACATTTTGTGATTGTGTCTCTTTCTCTGACCTATTTTAGTGGCATAGTTTTCTTTTCTAATCAAAAGTCTATCTCAAATTAAAGATTGTTTATGAAATTGAGATCTTTTCTTAAGCTTGCTTAAGAAAATCTATCTTGTATTTATAATGTTTAAAGTTTCTTTGTCACATCAAGATCCCTCATTACTCTTGTTTTTGATTATTAATTCTATTTGTGGTAAATCTTCCTTATGTTAGAGAGAGAGCTCCTATTCTCTAATATCTGAGAAGATATATTCACAACTAAATTTGTTTTAAGAGATCATAAAAGAGAATGTAACTTGCAAAAATAAAAGAAATTTTTGGCCAATGAAGCCAATAAAAGAAGCGCAAAGACGCCAAAATTGAAAAATCTATAAAAAGATGCGCAAAGTGCCACTCAAATTGATAAGAGGCATAAAATGAGCCCACTCAAAAGCAAACTATTCTCTCTTTTTAAATCTTGTTGAACTTAGAAGTTTTGGTTCTCAAAGACTTGATTTCGATTGTTTTGCGATCGTGATAGATTACTTTGGTTCATTATTTTATAAAGATAGTTTTTTCTTAAACCAAGTGATGGATGGATTCTTTTTGTCATATTCAATTAATTCTTTGAGATAGGTCATTGATTTCAAAAGATGATTTTACCCTAGCTAAAGGTAACCATGAATGGATATTCTACTATTTTATGGATGGTTGAGATTGTTAACTCATTAACCCACAAGTTTTTAAATTAATCACATGGAATACAACATCATTTTCATGCCTTGGTTTAAAAAAAATGTTGTGATTTGCTATTGTTCTTTTATGTTCCCTCCTCCTTTTTGATATGTTAAAAGGGGAAGAAGTTTATGATGTTTTTACACTTGTCGATCCTGAAATATTTTCTGCTAATTGTCTTCGTAGTGTTTTGTCATCATCAAAAATGGGGAGATTATTGCAAATCTATTTTCATGACTTATATTTTGATGATTGACAAACACTATTTCTCTTGGACTGCATGTTGCTTCTAACTTTTCAGGAATCGAAGATCGGACGAACAAACGAAGCCAGTTCAAGATTGCGTAGATCTAGGGTTGAGTAAGTTTGTACTTTGTTTTTTCTCTTCTTGAGTCTATTTGTAATGATCAAAGAGATTGATGCTAAGTAACCCTACACACACATACTTTAGAGAATTAGAATTTCTATTTTTACTCATATCAGCTAGAATGATATTTACATCGTCCTGGATGATCAGGTGTAAAACAGAAAGTCTAAATAAGAATTCTTAATTAAGGCAGCTGCCATTAACAAATCGGCCTAGACGATACGTGTATCGGCCAGGACGATAACCTCAAAACAGAAAGAAGTTGCTGCCATAGATAATTAAGGTATATTGTATTTTTAAATTATCGGTCAGGACGATCATTGATCGGCCTGGACGATATTCACAAATTATGTCTTAATTGATCAGGAAATCAAGGGAGTAATTAAGGATGATTGATACGATCATATCATCCATGACGATCGCAGGATCGGCCATGATGATATATTCAAAAACCTTAGTTACTTCAGGACGATAAATATCGGCCAGCTCGAATTCAAGGCGATGCTCTGGATGATTTTCCTCTGATTTGAACTGATCGACCAAGACGATCGTGAGATCGGCCTAGATGATCAAACCAATTTTAAATCGTCCAAGCTTGCATTCAGGGCGATGCTCAGGCCGATCTTCTGAGTTTTGTACTGATCGGCCAGGCCGATGTCCATATCGTCCTGGATGATAATGTCGGCAACTTGCAATTAATGAGCTCCTTTGAAGCTCTTCTATTTAAGAGCTCTTGTTCAACATTTAAAAAAAATCTTTTGCTGCTGACTTGACCTGAGAAGGCCTTGAGGAGAGAAAGAGAGAGAGGGAGAGAGAGAGAGGATCTTGTGAGGGGGAGCTTGTGAGGGGATTCATAAGGGTTACTTCAAGGATCGCTCTTCTTCTTCTTCGTCTAGAGTTTCTTGTCCGTGGAAGGGTCGGTAGAGGTAAGGAGTCAGCATCTGGTTGTTGGTTCTCTGCCAGCTTCATGAGAAAGCAAAAGGAGATAGGTTCTCTGCCTTGCCGGGGTGGCAAAAAGGAGGTTCTTGTGAGGGCTTCTCCACCTAGCCGTGGGGACTAAAGGAGAGTCCCCCCCCCCCCCCCCTCTTGGTTAGCTTGGGACTAAGTTCATAGGGCTTAACATCCCTAACGAACTTTCAGCATGGCCAAAATCCAAAATTCATCTGAAAGTGCTTGATCAATATTAGTGGGTTCTATTATTGAAATAAAGGCTGAATGATTGACTTCCTTGCTTAATCCACGCCTATTTCTAACACCCTCACTAGGTTCACCTATAATCAATTCTCTTGGATGGTTTTTAGAAAATCTTAAATCTCTAGGCAAAGGGTTTTCTATCTCCAAATTCTCTTCCACATTTTCTTCCAAGTTTATTCTATCAATCTTTTGGGAATTGTCCTCAATCTCATCTTCAATAACATTTGGCTCTTCCAAATTTCCAGATTCATAAAATACAACATGTGTGGTCTCTTCAATAACCAAAGTTCTTTTGTTGAACACCCTATAAGATTTTCCAACACTTGAATATCCAACAAAAATTTCTTCATCTAATTTTGGATCAAATTTTCCTAAGGCAGATTTTCCATTATTATGAATAAACACCTTGCAACCAAAAACATGCAAATGTGACAAATTTGGTATTCTTCCTTTTAGCAATTCATAGGGTGTTTTATTTAAATTGGATCTCACATTCACCCTATTTAGAACATAACATGCATTGCTAACCGCCTCAGCCCAAAAATATCTAAGAAGTGAGTATTCTGCCAACATAGCTCGAGCGGCTTCTATTAATGTTCTATTTTTCCTTTGGACTACCCCATTTTGCTGAGGGGTTCTAGGTGCAGAAAAATTGTGATCAATTCCTTTCTCTTTACAAAAATCTTCAAATCTCTCATTTTCAAATTCTCCTCCATGATCACTTTGTATAAAAATAATTTCACACCCTAATTTTCTTTGAATCCAAGTCAAAAAATTTCTAAATTCCTCAAATAATTCACTTTTATGAAATAGAAATCTAACCCAAGTGAATCTAGAGTAATCATTCACTATAACAAATTCGTATACCTTCCCTCTTAGACTTACAGTTCTAACTGGTCCAAAAAGATCCATGTGTAAGATTTCCAAAGGTTTACTAGTCCTAAGATCCTTATTAGACTGAAAAGAGGACTTTACTTGCTTGCCTAATTGACATGCATCACAAAGGTGATCCTTATTAAAGTCTAGTTTAGGTATACCTCTCACTAAATTCTTTTGGGTAATCTTTCTAAGTTTTTTCATGCTAGAATGACAAAGTCTCCTATGCCAAAGCCATGACTCATCAGAAATAGTTTTTAAGCAAAAGGCAGTTGGAGTATGAATGCAATTTAAATCTATCATATAAACATTATTTGCCCTTTTTCCATTCAACACATCTTTACCATTTATGCTTAATATGCAACTAGTAGGAAAAAATTTTACACTATAGCCCTTATCACATAGCTGACTTATACTTAGTAAATTATGCTTTAATCCTTCAACCAACAACACAATGTCAATAAAAAAGTTTTTCAAGTTTCCAATCATACCTGTTCCAACCACCTTCTTTATGGTGTTATCTCCAAGTGTCACCTTGCCTCCACTCCTGGCTTCCAGCGTTATGAATTGAGCTGTATCTCCAGTCATATGCTTTAAACATCCGTTGTCCATATACCATATGCTCCCACGAGGTCTTGTGTGAGAGCGACCCTGCAAAAATATCAAATGTTAGACATGGGAACCCAAACAAGTTTTGGTACACCTTTTAGCAATTTATAATATGTCTAAGTTTATGCATCTTAGGTCTCCACACCAAATGAGATTTCATCTTCAAAGTACATGTGTGTGCTATATGTCCAACTAATCCACAATTATTACATTTAACATCAGGAAAAGTATTCCTAAGTCTTCTACCATTTGTTTGTCTTCTAAGGGATCCATATATTGAGGATAAAATTTAGGATTTGTAAAATCTTCAAGTTTGGGGGGTATCCTATTATCCTCGAGAGCTTTTATTGTCAACTTATAAAATGAATTCATGTCTTCCAAGATTCGATTTGTATAATTGATTCGATATGTTTTTCTCTCTGATTCATCCTTAAATTTTTTAAATTCTTTTTCAAGATCCGCATAGGATGATTTAGAATCTCATGATTTTTATTCAGATCATTATATTCATCAAGTAATTTCATGTAGTTGTTATCTATTAAAGCATGATCTTTCCTAAAGATTTCATGTTCTTTTTTAAGCTCTTCAAATTCTAAACTTACACTAGCATGCATCTTTTTCATTTTCCTATATGCATCATGCATGTGTTCAGAAACTTCAAACAATTCATCATAACTTAAGTCACATACCTCTTCTTGATCTGATTGATCAAGACTATCTACCATCAAGCAAAGATTAGTGACTTCTTCTTCCTTTTCAGTCTTTGATGAATTTGAAGCTGAGTCCGCCTAAAAAGCTTTTCAAAATTTTCTTTTTGCCCTTCTTTACAGTTGGTTTCTCCTCTACCTTTTCCTTGCTAGGAGTGGCTTTGAGTTTTAGGTAATCAGTCTTGATATGACCTAGTTTCTTGCATTCATAACAAATCACTTCATTAGAAACCTTGCCATTTCTGTTAAACTTACCTCTATTCCATTGTTGGCGTCTCTTCTGCTTCCTCTTCAGAAAACTTCTGAATTGTCTAGTCATTAATGCAATATCATCTTCATCCTCAGGTTGTGAGTGTTCACTCTCAAACTCTTCCACTTTTAGTGCTATATTCTTCTCCTTTCGTGGTTCACCTGCATCAATCTTTCTTTGACTAACCCCTTGCTCATAAGCAATGAGTGAACCAAGAAGATTGTCGATAGAATAAATGTTTAGATCTTTAGACTCTGTAATTGCAATAATTTTAGCATCATAAGCAGTAGGTAAACAACGAAGAATCTTATTAACCATTTCAGCATTCGTTAGTTCCCTACCAAGTGCATGCAAAGAGGTGACAATTTGTGTGAATCTTGTGTACATATCAGAATTGGATTCATTTGATTTCATGCGAAACAATTCATAGTCATGTAACAAGATATTAAGTCTTGATTGCTTAACCTCATTAGTCCCCTCATAAGTTATACAAGGTCTATCCCATATGTCCTTTCCACTTTTGCAAGTGGAAACCCGCATGTAGTCTTCTGATTTTAAAGCACAAAAGAAACTATTTAAGCATTTAACATTTAGTTGTGCTAAGTCACGTTCTTCTATAGTCTAAATATGCAAAAGGTGTTTCTACCCTAACTCCAAATAAATTAGTTGGTTTTGTATAACCTTCTTGGACTAAGATCCACATACGATAATCAAGTGACTGTAAGAAAGTAGACATGCGTATTTTTTAAAAATCAAAAGGTATATTGTCAAACAGTGGAGGTCTAGTAATAGAGTAACCCTCAGCTATATTTCTGTTTCCAAATGTAGCCATCTACGTTAATCAAAAAGTAGTTTAAACTTATGATTTTGAAATGGAGCTCTGATACCACTTGTTGAGTCTAGTAAATAGGTTGTTAGACCTAAGTTAATGTCCAAAAGCTACCAAGAAGTGGGATAAATTGGTATTTAAAATTTTTCCCTCTATTGATAAGTTTAACCGAAATTAAAATTTAATGAATTTTTATAAAAAGTTTTTCAACCACAATTTTAAAATACTAAATTAAATGCGGAAAATAAAAAGCAGTAAAATAAAAGGACACATGATTTATAGTGGTTCGGTCTAAATCAAACCTACATCCACTCCCTAGAGGCACCCTCTGAGTATTGCACTAATACCAATAGTGTCTCTCCTTTTGCACCCACATCAAGGCGGAGAAGCCTTTACAACCACTCTTTTTAGTACTACCCGGTGCGGCAGAGAACCGTCATCCTTTTACACTTTTCCTAGTGTTGGCAGAGAACCGTCGTCTTTTTACACTCTACTAGTGAGGGCAGAGAACCCTTCATCCTCTCACACTCTCTTAGTGTGGGCAGAGAACCCTTCCTCTTTTCACACTCTCCTAGTGTGGGCAGAGAACCCGATCTCATTGACAGATCTTCTCACAAGAAATCTAGAAGGAAGAAAGAAAAGAGTGAAGTAATCCTAAATTATAAGTAGAGATTCTTACCTTTGAACACCAAGTGAAGCCCTCACGCTCCAGTGGTAGGAATCCTCCTTTGAATGCTCTCTCACACTCTCTCCTTGACTTTTCTTTCAATAGGCACGAAGATCGAATGACAAAAAGATTGGGTGACAGTATAATTTGAAATATATATACAAAAGATAAGAAAAACTGCTCAAAAACTGCAAGTTTTCAATTATGTATGTAGTGGATCGTCCCGTATGATCGTGGATCATCCTGGACGATTTTACTTAAAGTGTTGGAAATGATCCTAATGTATATTGGAACGAACTATGTTCGTACACGCTCATCATCCTGTACGAACTATGTTTGTCCGGTACGAAACGGTTATTATATAAGTCGGTTCCCAAAATTCTACAGGACGTAAGCAACTGACGTAAGTCGGTTCAGTACGTCCTGGATTAATTTTATACAGAGCATTTTATCCAGGGATGAAAATTAATTTCTTCCTGTACGATTGCATACAGAGAGCTTCGTCCAGGGACGAAAATTAAATTCATAATGTACGATCTCATACAGAGAGTTTCGTCCCAGTACGAACCTTATTTTTTGTCTGGACGAACAGTGCAAGTGAGAATCCTGAGAAGTTCATCCTGGGATGAATATTAAATTCATCCTGGACGATTAGGACTTAGAAAATTTTCTCCTTGCATGTTCAATCCATTGCTCTTCTTAGGGTTAATTGACATTATCGTCCCGTACGAACTAGGTTCGTTTCGTACGATCAATTCATAAAAATTGTCCCCTAAGAGTGTGTGTTGTGATTTTTCACTCAATTACAATCACTTCCTTTCATTTAAAAACTTATGATTTATAAATGAATAGTTTGAAGTCTTCATCGCTTGGAGTTGAATTTCCTGAAATATTAGTACACACTAGAGCAAAAATAAAACTTCTAACAAGTGTTAGGAGATATATAAAAATAATAATATTTGAAATCATCAAAATAATACAAGTTGCAAGAATGTAAAATATGCAAATAACAACTCTCTCTACAGAAATAATGGCTGATACTTTATGATCTCAGTGAAGTTGACATCTAAAAATTTCCAAGGCACGGATACTCTTGCAATCACAATAAAACTTAGCCCATAACACAGTAACTAAATTTTCATGATGAAGCCATCAGGATCTAATTTGATAAATAAATGTTCTTTCCATGATCTTCTTTATTGATTGCCCTTCTCAACCTTCTCAATCAAATGTCATAGTCCATATGATAAGGTGTCCCACACAAGCTGTCCACATAATCAGCAAAGGATATTAGCACAGCTGGGATCTCGCCAAGTTTTTGTTGTTTGACACGTCTCAACCATGACATTTCTTGCCACTCGAGCGCGCCTTCAACTGAATCAAGATTTCAAAAAACACCACCGCAAGAGAAGTAAAGCAAGTAGATCAATCCCTCATCATCAGAAGCGGCACAAACTTTTCCTTCTTGAAGAGCATATGTAGAGTAGAAGTATAGATTCATTGATGGTCTGTCTTTCTCTTTAAAGACAGCATGGCCCCAACCAATAAGAACAAAGAAAGTAGGGCTGCAAGAGAACCAAACGTTCGACGAGCTACTCGTTGTTCGGTTCGATTAAAGCTTGTTTGTGATTGTTTAATTAACTAAACAAACAAACTTGAACAATATTTTAAATACTCGATTCTTAAATAAACAAACTTGAACACTAATGTGTTCGGCACATTTATGTTCGCGAACAACATCATTTGAAGTTCGAGAACAAGCTCGACTTTAAGCTCGATTCGTGTTTGGTTTTGAACTCGTGAATAAGCTTGATGGAAATAATTAATATTTTATTATAGAATTAATAAATATAAATTCTTGCCTCTATTACAAAGATAATTGCTTTTATTATAAAATATGTTTGTTCATAGATATGTTCATGAACTTGTTTGTTTGATAGTTAAAAAAATTTGTTATATATGTTCAAGAACATGCTCGATGTAATCGTTTGTTAGGAAGCTTGATAAAGCTCGTTTGTTAAGTTAATGAACATCTAAAAGTTGAGGTCATTTATAGCTCGTTCATGTTTGTATGTTTATAGCTCAATAAGCACTAAACGAACAAACATGAACTGAACATGAACTGAACTTGAACACTCATTAATTTAAATGAGCCATGAAAGTTTGTTAGGGATGTTAAGCCCTTATGAACTGGCCCAAGGCTAACAAAGAGTGAAGTGAATTCAAAAAGAATAATCTTTAAACCAAAACTCAAACTAAAATCAATATCACCACATAGAAAATCAACGATGAGGAAATTAAAGTGCAGAAGTAATAAAGAAAGAACACACCGCATTTATAGTGGTTCAGTCAAACCTTGACCTACGTTCACTCCTTGGAGGTACCCTCCAAGTATTACACTAAAACAAGTGTCTCTCCTTTAGCCCCCACAGCTAGGCGGAGAAGCCCTTACAAAATCACTTCCACCTTCCCCGGTGCATCGGAGTAGCTGGGTCCTTTGATACCAAGGAGATCTTCTTCTTTGGTGAACTTATTTCGAGATAAGCCTTGAATCCTTTGGTACTAAGGTGAGAGTTCGCCGGAGCAACCATGTGGAATCCCCTCCACACTCCCTTGAGTTCCTCCCCCTCACAGGATCTTCTCCCTCTCAAACTCCACCCTTTCCTCTCTCCCTTTCAAGCTCTCTCTTCAAGTTTCCCCCACAAAAACGAAGCTACAATGGCTGCCAAAGATACTTATAAAGTGTCATGTCATAGCTTAAATAGAAGAGCTAAAAATGAACTCATTAATGCAAGTTGCCGACTATATCGTCCAGGATGATAGACATATCGTCCTGGCTGATTAGTTCAAATATGAGGAAAATCATCCTGAATATCGCCCTGAAATGAAGCTTGACAATGTCTAATCATCCCGTACGATCTTGCGATCGGCCCAGAAGAAATCACCATTAATTGCTTTCCAAAATTGACAGAGAAATTTTGGAATAATTGCTCTGGATCGTCCGGGATGATATTTTATAGTCCAGGATGATCCACTGGGACGATATCCAAAAATAAGTTATTTCTAAACAAATATGACGGCAGATTCTTTTTGTTTTGAACCTATCATCCTGGCCGATACAAAATCATCCAGGATGATGTATTTTACATAATGACGGCTGCTTTAATGAGGATCCGCTAATTAGGGTTTCTGTTTTTGAACTGATCATCCCGGATGATGTTACCAAACAAAGAAATCTTTCGGGAGCAAAAAAAAATCTTCTAAGTTACAAAACATCAGGAGCCACACCAAATACAATAGACTCAAGAAAGAAAAAATATAAACTAACTCAGACCTAGTCTACCCAAACTTGAGTTGATTCCAAATTGCAGTCCGATCGTGTGAACCTGAAATGTCAGTACATAAGGCAGTCGTAGAGAAATAAAAATGTTTGCTATCATCAAAATCATAAACTATTGATCCGCAACAATCTCCCCCTTTTTGATGATGGCAAACAATTCAATTTGAATTTTCAAAGAAAGTAATATCTCTTAATCTCCCCCTCACTAGAATCAACCCTTTTTAAAAAATAGGGGAGATAAAAATATTTTTGTTGTTTTAAATTTTTTGAAAAGAAAAAAATGATACAAAATCAACATTATGTTCTCCCCCTTTGACATTATCAAAAAGAGTAGAGGCACAAAAAACAAAACGAACAAAAGACAAAAACGTTCCCTGATCTAGTGAAAAAGCAAATATTCTTAAAATGAGAAAGTTACCTCTTGGTTTTAATCAAAAACTTAGTAGAATTGGATTTAACAACGCATAGCCCAGAAAAGGTTAGAAATTCAGAATTTGATAATCCAAACTCAAGTTCTTTAAAAAGGCTCAAAAACTTTTTAATTCAATATCTAAATCAAGGAATAAATTAGAAAAAGAAACACTAATTTTTCAAAACTCCTTTCATAAAATATATCTTATAGAAGATAAATGCACGAATTGTTGAATCAAGAATCAATATTTTCAAACTCAAGTATCGAAAGTATCAAGGGTTTTCTTAAGCTTTTAAGAAGTACAAGAATGATAAGCATTAAATTTTATGGGCTCATTTTATGCCTCTTGTTAATTTGAATGGAGATCTTTGCGCATCTTTTGATTTTTGATGTACTTTTATGTATATTTTTCAATTTGGCATCATTGCGCATTTTTTTTATTATTGGCATCATTGACCAAATTTTTTTTAAATACTCTACCTTTCTGAAATCTTAAAAAACAAAAGTAAACACATCCTAATGATAAAGTGAATTCATTATTAAGAAAATTATGAGTTAGATTCAACAACTTATAAAAGATCCCTATGCGATAAATAAAATGTAAGGAGATAAAAAAATTTATTTCAAAAATTAATTTAAAAGATGAAAAAGATTTTAAATCAAAAGTAGGATAACCTCTTTTAGAAAACAGAGCTTGAGAGTTAAAAATAAATGAGTTTCCTTCCTTTGGCTGTTTTAGAGAAGTAAAACACAACTTACCAAAGATTTCAAGAAAAATCAGGAAGTATATTTTGTTTGAATAGTTGCTATTTGAATGATTTATATTTGTGCAACTTATGTAGTTTTGATGATTCCAAACATTATTGTTCAAATGTATAGTTATCTCCTAACAATTTTAGAAGATTTGCACTTGCTCTTGTGTGTACTAACATTTCAGGAAAATCCGACTCCAGACTACGATAACTTCAAATCAAATTCAACATGAGATATTTTGTTTATTTGAAGTTTGCATTTTCTTTGATTTAATTTTGAAAGGGAGTGATTGTAATTGAGTGAATAAAAAACTTACACACACACATAAGGAGATCATACAATTTTATACTGATCGTACGGGACGATTTTTATCGTACTGGACGATCCGTCAGTTATCTCCTATAGAGCACATGGAACGAATAGGAATTTGCTCGAAAATATTTTCTAAGTCCTATTCGTCCAGGACAAAATTTATTATCGTCCCGGACGATGGGTTCTCTGTAAAATTTTCGTCCATATGAATTTTATCATCGTACGAGGCGACCAGTGCTCTGGAAAATTTTTCGTACAGATGAAATTAAATATCGTCCAGGACGATCGGGTCTCTGGAAAATTTTTGTCCAGACGAAAACAAATTAACGTCCGTGGCGATTGGTCCTCTGGAAAATTTTCGTCCAGACGAAATAAATGTTCGTCCAGGACGATCGGGTCTCTGGAAAATTTTCGTCCAGACAAACATATTTTCGTCCAAACGATTAACCGACTTAGAACAGTTTTTAGCAGTTTCTAGAACCGACCTAGTAAAAACCATTCGTACTGGATGAACCTAGTTCGTACAGGACGATCATCTGTACGAAGTCATTTCGTACACATATACAAATTGGATCGTTTCAGATCGTTTAAGTAAAATCGTCCAGGACGATCCAGGATCGTACAGGACGATCCACTGCGTACAGAATTGGAAACTTGCAGTTTTTGGGCGGTTTTTCATGTCTTTTGTATAAATAGTCCAAATTAGACTGCCACCCAATCTTTTTGTCATTTGATCTTCGTGCCTCTTGAGAGAATAGCCAAGGAGAGAGTGGAAGAGAGCATTCAAAGGAGGATTCCTACCACTGGAGCGAGAAGGCTTCACTTGGATTACTAAGGTAAGAGTCTCTACTTGTGAAATTGGATTTCTTCACTTTTTTCTTTCTTCCTTCTAGATTCTTGTGAGAAGATCATTCAAGGAGATCCGGTTCTCTGCCGACACTTGGAGAGTGTGAACAGCCGAAGGGTTATCTGCCTACACTTGGAGAGTGTGAACAGCGGAAAGGTTCTCTGCCTACACTTGGAGAGTGTGAACAGCCGTAGGGTTCTCTGCCCACACTAGGAGAGTGTAAAAGGACGACGGTTCTCTGCCAGCACTGTGGTTTGTGTAAAAGGACGACGGTTCTCTGCCGCACCGGGTAGTGGTGAAAAGAGTGTGTTGTAAAGGCTTCTCCGCCTTGCTGTGGGTGCTAAAGGAGAGTCACTATTGGTTTTAGTGCAATACTCAGAGGGTGACTCTGAGGAGTGGATGTAGGTCTGGTTATAGACCGAACCACTATAAATCTGGTGTCATTTACTTTATTGCTTTTACGTTTCCGCACTTTAAATTTCAGTTTAAAACTCTGTGGTTGAAAAACATTTTTCTACAAACTTTAAAAGAAAATTTTATTTCGGTTCAACTTTATCATTAAAGGGTTTAAAATTTTTAAAACTACCAATTCACCCCCCTCTTGGTAGCCGTGGGACATTTACTTAGGCTTAACAACCTAATTACTGGACTCAACATGTGGTATCAGAGCATAGTTTCAAAATCATAAGTTTGAACTACTTTTTGATTAACGTAGATGGTTACATTTGGAAACCGAAACACAACTGAGGGTTACTCTATCACTAGACCTTTACTGTTTGACAATATTCCTTTTGATTTTTGGAAAACACGCATGTCTATTTTCTTACAGTCACTTGATTATCGCATGTGGATGCTAGTCCAGGAAGGTTACTCAAAACCAACTAGATTAGTTGATGGAATTAGGGTAGAAACACCCTATGCAGATTGGACTATTGAAGAACGTGACTTAGCACAATTAAATGCCAAATATTTAAATAGTTTCTTTTGTGCTTTAAAATCTGAAGACTACATGCGAGTTTCCACTTGTAAAAGCGGAAAAGACATATGGGATAGACTTTGTATAACTTATGAAGGGACAAATGAGGTTAAGTAATCAAGACTCAATATCTTGTTACATGACTACGAATTATTTCGCATGAAACCTAATGAATCTATATCTGACATGTACACAAGATTCACTCAAATTGTCACCTCTTTGCATGCACTTGGTAGGGAATTAACTAATGCTGAAATGGTTAATAAGATTCTCCGTTGTTTGCCTACTGCATACGATGCTAAAATTACTGCAATTACAGAGTCTAAAGATCTGAACTTTTATTCCATTATCAATCTTCTTGGTTCACTCATTGCTTACGAGCAAGGAGTAAGTCAAAGAAAGATTGATGCAGGTAAACCAAGAAAGGACAAAAATATTGCACTAAATGTGGAAGAGTCAGAAAGTGAACACTCACAACCTGAGGATGAAGACGATATTGCACTGATGACTAGACAATTCAGAAGCTTTTTAAAGAGGAAGCAGAAGAGACGCCAGCAATGGAATAGAGGTAAGTATAACAGAAATGGCAAGGTTTCTAATGAAGTGATTTGTTATGAATGCAGGAAACCAGGTCATATAAAGACTGATTGTCCAAAACTCAAAGCCACTCCTAGCAAGGAGAAGGTAGAGGAGAAACCAATGGTAAAGAAGGGCAAGAAGAAGTTTCAAAAGGCTTTTTGGGCGGACTCAGCTTCAGACTCATCTGAGACTGAAAAAGAAGAAGAAGTCACCAACCTTTGCTTGATGGCAGATAATGCTGAACAATCAGATCAAGAAGAGGTATGTGATTTAACCTATAATGAATTGTTTGAAGTTTCTGAACACATGCATGATGCATATAGGAAAATGAAAAAGATGCATGCTAGTTTAGTTTTAGAATTGGAAGAGCTTAATAAGGAACACGAAATCCTTAGGAAAGATCATGCTTTAATTGATAGCAACCACATGAAACTACTTGATGAATATGATGACTTGAATAAAAATTTTGAGAATTTAAAATCATCCTTGCTGAACTTGAAAAAGAATTTAAGAATTTTAAGGATGAATCTGAGAGCAAGACATATAGAATTAATTATACCAATCGAATCTTGGAGGATATGAATTCATTTTACAAACTCACTATAAGAGCTCTCGAGGATAATAGGAACCCCCCTAAACTTGAAGATTTTACAAATCCTAAATATTATCCTAAATTCATGAAATCCCTTAGAAGACAATCATATGAAAGAAAACATAGAATATTTTTCCTAATGTTAAATGTAACAATTGTGGATTTTTGGGACATATATCTCACACCTGCACTTTAAAGATGAAACCTAATTTGGTGTGGAGAACTAAGATGCATAAACCTAGACATATCATACATGCATCTGATTATAAATTTCATAAAGGTGAACCCAAACTAGTTTGGGTTCCCAGGTCTAACATTTGAGAATTTTGCAGGTATACTCTCACACAAGACCTCGTGAGAGTATATGGTACCTGGACAGCGGATGTTCAAAGCACATGACTGGAGATACTGCTCAATTCATAACGCTGGAAGCCAGGAGTGGAGGCAAGGTTACACTTGGAGATAATACCACAAAGAAAGTGGTTGGATCAGGTATGATTGGAAATTTAAAAAACTTTTTCATAGACAATGTTTTATTAGTTGAAGGCTTAAAACATAATTTGCTTAGCATAAGTCAGCTATGTGATAAGGGCTATAATGTAAAATTTTTACCTACTAGCTGCATAATTAGCCTAAATGGGAAAATTGTTTTAAATGGAAAAAGGGTAAACAATGTCTACATGCTAGATTTAAATTATATTCAATCTCCTACTGCTTTTTGTTTGAAAACTGTTTCTGATGAATCATGGCTTTGGCATAGGAGACTTTGTCATTCTAGTATGAAAAATCTTAGAAGAATTACCCAAAAGAATTTGGTGAGAGGAATACCTAAACTAGACTTTACCAAGGACCATCTATGTGATGCATGTCAATTAGGAAAACAAGTGAAGTCCTCTTTTAAGTCCAATAAAGATCTTAGGACCAGTAAACCTTTAGAAATTCTTCACATGGATCTTTTTGGACCTGTAAGCACTGTTAGTCTAGAAGGAAAGGTATATGGATTTGTTATAGTAGATGATTTTTCAAGATTCACCTGGGTTAAATTTCTTTTTCATAAGAGTGAATCATTTGAGGAATTCAAAATTTTTTCAACTTGGATACAAAGAAAACTAGGATGTGAAATAATTTCTATACAAAGTGATCATGGAGGAGAATTTGAAAATGAAAGATTTGAAGATTTCTGTAAAGAAAAGGGGATTGATCACAATTTTTCTGCACCTAGAACTCCTCAACAAAATGGAGTAGTTGAAAGAAAGAACAGAACATTAATAGAAGCCGCCCGAGCAATGTTAGCAGAATACTCGCTTCCTAGATATTTTTGGGCTGAGGCGGTTAGCACTGCATGCTATGTTCTGAATAGGGTGAATGTGAGATCAAATTTGAATAAAACACCCTATGAGTTGCTAAAAGGAAGAACACCAAATTTGTCTCATTTGCATGTATTTGGTTGCAAGGTGTTCATACATAATAATGGAAAATCTGCCTTAGGAAAATTTGATCCAAAATCAGATGAAGGAATTTTTGTTGGATATTCAAGTGTTGGAAAATCTTATAGAGTATTCAACAAAAGAACTTTAGTCATTGAAGAAACCACACATGTTGTTTTTGATGAAAATGGAAACATGGAAGAGCCAAATGTTGTTGAAGAAGAAATTGAAGAAAACTCCCAAAAGATTGATAGATTAAATTTGGAAGAAAATGTGGAAGAAAATTTAGAAAGAGAAGACCCTTTGCCTAGAGATTTGAGATTTTCTAAAAACCACCCAAAGGAATTGATTATAGGTGAACCAAGTGAGGGTGTTAGAACTAGGCGTGGATTAAACAAGGAAGTCAATCATTCAGCCTTTATTTCAACTATTGAACCCACTAACATTGATCAAGCACTTTCAGATGAATTTTGGATATTGGCCATGCAAGAAGAGTTAAATCAATTTGTAAGAAATAAAGTTTGGGAACTAACTACAAGGCCAAAAGATCAAAGTGTTTTTGGAACCAAGTGGGTGTTCAAAAATAAAATGAATGACTCAGGAGTAGTCATTAGAAATAAGGCTAGATTAGTAGCTAAGGGGTATAATCAAATTGAAGGAATTGATTTTGAGGAAACTTTTGCCCCTGTAGCTAGACTTGAAGCAATTAGGGTTTTACTAGCCTTTGCCTGTTTTAAAGGTTTTAAATTATTTCAAATGGATGTCAAAAGTGCCTTTTTAAATGGGGTAATTGAGGAAGATGTTTTTGTAGAACAACCTCCAGGTTTTGAAAATTCTAAATTTCCAAATCATGTTTTCAAATTAAAAAAGATATTATATGGATTGAAACAGGCACCTAGGGCTTGGTATGAGAGGTTGAGCACCTTCCTACTTGAAAGATCTTTTGAAAAAGGAAGTGTGGATACAACTCTCTTTTTAAGGAAAATTGGAAAGGATATACTTATTGTTCAAATTTATGTGGATGACATCATCTTTGGATCTTCAAATAAACATCTTTGTGATGATTTTTCTAAAACAATGAGTAGTGAATTTGAAATGAGTCTAATGGGAGATTTAAATTACTTTCTAGGATTTAGCATTAAGCAACTTGAGGAAGGTACTTTTCTTAGTCAAACTAAATATATTAAGGACATCCTCAAAAAATATGAAATGGACAATGCTAAACCTGTTAGTACACCAATGAGTTCTTCAGTTCAGTTGGATAAGGACCTTAAGGGAAAATCTGTTGATCAAAAGAAATTTAGAGGGATAATTGGATCTTTACTTTACTTGACTGCTAGCCGACCAGATATTATGTTCAGTGTTTGCTTATGTGCTAGATTTCAATCAGATCCAAAAGAATCACATTTGACAGCAGTGAAAAGGATTTTAAGATATCTACTAGGAACTCAAAACTTAGGAATTTGGTATCCTAAGTTTAGCTCTTCATTTGAAATTATTGGTTACTCAGATTCTGACTTTGCAGGCTGTAGAGTGGATAGGAAAAGCTTTTCTGGAACATGTCAATTCATTGGAAATTCATTAGTTTCATGGTCTAGTAGAAAACAAAATTCAGTGGCACTATCTACTGTAGAAGCATAATACATTGCATTAGGAAGTTGTGTGGCACAAGTACTTTGGTTAAAACAACAGTTGATTGATTTAGGATTAACTATAGGCACTATTCCAATTTATTGTGACAATACTAGTGCTATTTGCATTTCCAAAAATCCTATTCAACATTCTAGAACCAAACACATTGATATAAGGCATCATTTCATAAGGGATCATGTATCCAAAGGAGAAATTGAACTCATACATGTTTCAACTGAAAATCAACTTGCAGACATTTTTACAAAACCTTTAGCCTTTGATACTTTCAGTACTTTAAGAACAAGGCTTGGTGTTATTGATTTGAATGCTTAAACAAAATGTCTTTGCAACATTAATATTTGTTTTGTTTTGTTGTTTTTTTTTTATTTTTTATTTTTTGTGAAATTTTGTGTGTTTTGAATGAAGTGTTTTTGGATTTATGGTTTTGTTTTATGTTTTCTGTGTTTTTGAATATTTTTGTTGATTTTCTTAATTTAAAAAATTCAAAATTAAAATTTTTTTTTGAGGAAATCGTCCTGGACGAAATTGGTTTCGTACGGGACGATGTGTGAAGGAACAGTTTGCGCAAATTTTAACCGTTTTGAGAGCAGTTTTTAATTAGATCGTCTGTACGATCTGATGATCGTCCAGGACGAATTTTTTTCTCTCTCAAACGTCGGGACGATTGAATGCAGCAGTTGAGTGGATAAGACAGTTTTTAATATGAACTTCGTCTGTACGAAGTTTTTGTTCGTCCAGACGAACATGTGTCGGTTCATTGTAGGGGACGGTTTTCAAGAGTCATTAAAACGATTTACTTTTTGATCGTCTGTACGAAAATTTTTTGTTTGTACGATCGGTCAAGTCAAAAAGCCTGTACGAAGGGACGCATCGTAAGTTGTGTTGATTACGAAAAGCCGTTACATTTTGGATGAATTGGATCGTCTGTAAGAAATTATTTCGTCCAGACGAACGATAATTTTTCGTCCAGGACGAACGTATCGTTTTTCTTTAAATATGAAGGCTTTCTAACTTAACAATCACACTTCCAAACTTCATTTTCAATCCCTTTCTACATCAAATCAACAATGGCCTCCTCTAGCAAAAGACAAAAGGTGTTGGTGAAGAAACCAAATAGGAATGCTCCAGACAACTTTCTTTCTAAGGCGAATGAGGAATCTTTTCCTCTTTTTGCATCCGCAAAAATCACTCCCTCTCGCATTCTTATTCAAACTGAGTTGAAATTTTGGGTATTGCACCTCTTCGCCTCAACCCAATTTCATTTCATTCTTTCTCTCGTCCACTTCTACAATAAGAAAACCTACCATTACTTTCTAGCAAACATGAGTTTCAATTCTGACCACTCCTCCATTAGTTCTTATGTTTTTAAGCAAAAAATTGAGATCACCAAGCACGACCTTGGTGCATTTTTAAACTTAAGAACTGAGGGATATAAAGCCCACACCCTAATGTCAGAAACCTCCTTCAAATGGTTTCAAATCAATAGGGTGATTAAAGAAATAGGCAAAACCTATCATGTTACTAGAGTCTCCGGTATGACCCAAGATGCCCGAATCATCCAGCATATCCTTAGATCCTCAATTATTCCTAAAGCTGGTGATAGGATTAACATTACCCCTCTCCTTTCTGTTCTAACCTTTTTAATCATGGAAAGACATCCTATTGACGAAGCCCAACTTATCATAGACCATATCTATGGGCTTTTAGAAATAGGACATGCAGATTAGAAGAGGAAGAAGAACATTTCATTAGGACACTAATCACTTATATTTTGGAAAAGAAATACAACATAGTGCATCCTGATGAAGAATATGAAGAGCCAGTTTACTATAACGATGGATCATTCAGATTGCTCTTCAAGGAGGAAAAAGAAAAAGAAAAAGCACATGTTAGTGCTTCAGAAGAGGAAGAAGAAGAAGGAGTGCAAGCTTCTGCTTCTCAATCAGATTACCAGAATCTGATTGAGAGATTTGATAGATTAGAGACTCACATTGATCAAAGGTTTGATCAATTTGATGCTCAACTTACGCAGCAGCAACAAGACATTGGTAATATTAAAGATGAAGTTCATGAAATTAATACCAATGTAATGTTGATGGCCTCCTACTTCAACCTTTTTGGCGGCATTCCTCCTCCTCCTCCTCCAGAACAGTAGAAATGTTTTTATGTGTGTCTGTTGTATTTGTTTTTTTTATGTTTTTTATCGTGTTTGTTTTATTGTTAAGTGTTTGTGTTTATGTTGGTTTTTCTTTTTTAAGTTCAATGTATTTTCTTCTTTTTATGTAATCTGTTTCTTTAGTATCAATGAGAGTTTTCTTTTATTAGATTTGTTTTGAAATGTGGTTAATGTTTATGAATTTCATTAGTATTATTTAATCTACATAGTGCTTAAATTCGATTGTAATTTGAGATTATCTATATTAGAAAATCTAGACTTTCTGAATTTATAAGTTGTTTATAACTTGTTGTAATTAGAACTTTTAAATTCATGTCTATTCATTTAGACTACATAAAAGTTAATATTACTATTGCAATTTAGATGTTTTCTTATTTTGTATTTCTATGCTCAAATGATATTTATGCACCTAGAAATATTTAAAATTTTAGATTATAGATTTTGGAAAGAATTGGTTTCAATTACTCTTGAACATTGTACAAATGTACAAAAATCAAAAGGAATTCGCAAAGATTTGCAAAGTGAAAAAGAGGCACAAAATAAGCCCAACCAAGAAAAAATGCACAAAAATGTGCCCCAAAATTTTGAAAAAGATGCGCAAAGTGCCACATGAGGTAATTCTCTTCTTTCCAAATTCGTTCAATCTCTTAATTCAAATTGATCTTATGTTCATTTATATTCTATTGAACTTTGAAATATAGAATTTTTATACATCTCTCTTGTAATGATTTTCTATAGTCAAAAGTCTAAATTGAATCATGTCTTTGATAAATTCTTCTTACTTACAATGTTATATCAGTTCTTAAATTGTATGAATTTCTATGATTGACCTAATATCTTTAGTTTAAAATTGCATACCCTATGTCAATCACAATTTAGATTAAATTTTAAAAATGAATTTCATATAATTACTTACATTTCTTGTCTTTTTCTTCTTCACTTTTTGTTGCTGTCAAAAAGGGGGAGAAATTATTGTATTTTCTGTTTGTTCTGTTTGCAAGTTTTTTACTTTGTAGTTGTTTGTGTTAAAATTTTAGAAAAACAAAAATTTTGTTCTTTATGCCTCCTTATTTTAATGTACTCATCAATTCAGGGGGAGTTTAGGAGATAGGAGATTTGTTTAACTTGAAACCATACAAATAATAATTGTTTTGCCATCATCAAAAAGGGGGAGATTGTTTGAATAGTTGCTATTTGAATGATTTATATTTATGCAACTTATGTAGTTTTGATGATTCCAAACATTATTGTTCAAATGTATAGTTATCTCCTAACAATTTTAGAAGATTTGCACTTGCTCTTGTGTGTACTAACATTTCAGGAAAATCCGACTCCAGACTACGATAACTTCAAATCAAATTCAACATGAGATATTTTGTTTATTTGAAGTTTGCATTTTCTTTGATTTAATTTTGAAAGGGAGTGATTGTAATTGAGTGAATAAAAACCTTACACACACACACATAAGGAGATCATACAATTTTATACTGATCGTACGGGACGATTTTTATCGTACTGGATGATCCGTTAGTTATCTCCTATAGAGCACATGGAACGAATAGGAATTTGCTCGAAAAATTTTTCTAAGTCCTATTCGTCCAGGATGAAATTTATTATCGTCCCGGACGATGGGTTCTCTGTAAAATTTTTGTCCAGATAAATTTTATCATCGTACGAGGCGACCAGTGCTCTGGAAAATTTTCGTACAGACGAACTTAAATATCGTCCAGGACGATCGGGTCTCTGGAAAATTTTTGTCCAGACGAAAACAAATTATCGTCCGTGGCGATTGGTCCTCTGGAGAATTTTTGTCCAGACGAAATAAATGTTCGTCCAGGACGATCGGGTCTCTGAAAAATTTTCGTCCAGACGAACATATTTTCGTCCAAACGATTAACCGACTTAGAACAGTTTTCAGCAGTTTCTAGAACCGACCTAGTAATAACCATTCGTACTGGACGAACCTAGTTCGTACAGGACGATCATCTGTAAGAAGTCATTTCGTACACATATACAAATTGGGTCGTTTGAGATCGTTTAAGTAAAATTGTCCAGGACGATCCAGGATCGTACAGGACGATCCACTGCGTACAAAATTGGAAACTTACAGTTTTTGGGCGGTTTTTCAGGTCTTTTGTATAAATAGTCCAAATTAGACTGCCACCCAATCTTTTTGTCATTTGATCTTCGTGCCTCTTGAGAGAATAGCCAAGGAGAGAGTGGAAGAGAGCATTCAAAGGAGGATTCCTACCACTGGAGCGAGAAGGCTTCACTTGGATTACTAAGGTAAGAGTCTCTACTTGTGAAATTGGATTTCTTCACTTTTTTCCTTCTTCCTTCTAGATTCTTGTGAGAAGATCAGTCAAGGAGATCCGGTTCTCTGCCAACACTTGGAGAGTGTGAACAGCTGAAGGGTTCTCTGCCTACACTTGGAGAGTGTGAACAGCGGAAAGGTTCTCTGCCTACACTTGGAGAGTGTGAACAGCCGTAGGGTTCTCTGCCCACACTAGGAGAGTGTAAAAGGATGACAGTTATCTGCCAGCACTGTGGTTTGTGTAAAAGGACGATGGTTCTCTGCCGCACCGGGTAGTGGTGAAAAGAGTGTGTTGTAAAGGCTTCTCCGCCTTGCTGTGGGTGCTAAAGGAGAGTCACTATTGGTTTTAGTGCAATACTCAGAGGGTGCCTCTGAGGAGTGGATGTAGGTCTGGTTATAGACCGAACCACTATAAATCTGGTGTCATTTACTTTATTGCTTTTACGTTTCCGCACTTTAAATTTCAGTTTAAACAACTCTGTGGTTGAAAAACATTTTTCTACAAACTTTAAAAGAAAATTTTATTTCGGTTCAACTTTATCATTAAGAGGGTTTAAAATTTTTAAAACTACCAATTCACCCCCCTCTTGGTAGCCGTGGGACATTTACTTAGGCTTAACAACCTAATTACTGGACTCAACATATTTTTCATTTTTAGAAAAGTGAATGTGTGTGTTGATGAGAGAAAAAATTTAACGAATACAAAAATAAAAAAAAAATAAAAAAAAAATGAAAAATAAAAAAGAAAGACACAAATAGGCATTTAACCATTATCTCTTTTCTGTTCTGATGCTTCAGAGACCAGATCTGCCCATGAGATTTTTTGTATTTCATTATTTCCCAGTTTAAATTTAGCTTCGCCTTACCCTTTTCTTTTGCAGGAAGAATTCTTAAATTAGGGCACTCATTTTTCATATGTCCAGGTTTCCTACATCGAAAATAAATAACGTCAGAGGAAATATTAACATCCTTACCATTTTTACCTTTTTTTCACTTTTGCTTATGCTTTGGTGAGCTTTGTGATTTGCTTGACAGGTCATTGCTCTCGTCACCAACTAAGCTTCCTCTTTCCATATCTTCAGCTTTTAGTACGATTGTTTCACCTGCATCCAAAAGTCTTTGACCCAAACCTTACTCGTAGGTAATGAGTGAGCCAATCAAATTATCAATAGAATATACTTTCAAATCTTTAGATTCACAAATAGCAACAACTTTAGAATCAAATTTATCCAGTAGACATCGAAGAATTTTGTTAACTTTTTCAAAATTTAAAAAATCTTTTCCTAAAGCATGCAATGAGTTTACAATTTAAATGAATCTGGTATACATGTCTAAGATCGTTTCAAAATGTTTCATGGAAAATAATTCAAAATCATGCATTAACAAATTCAATTTGGATTGCTTGATTTCACTAGTGCCTTCGTATATAGTGTGCAATTTATCCCAAACTTCTTTACCGGTAGTGCACGTGGATACTAACATGAAATCATCAGAATTTAAAGCACAGAAAAAGCAGTTTAAAGAATTTGCATTCAATTGAGCATTTACTTGTTCTTCCCTATTCCTTTGATTAAAAGGAATATCAGTTTTAACTCCATTAACAATACGGGATGGTGATGAATAACCAGTTAAAATCATATGCCACATGCAAAAATCAATCGATTGCAAGAAAATAGACATGCCAGTTTTTCAAAAATCAAATGACATATTTCAAATAAAGGAGGTCTTGTGATTGAATAACCTTCCACAATAGTATGATTAGCCATGGATCGAAATTCAAAAGCTTTTAAAAACTTATTTTTTGAAAACTTTGCTCTGATACCACTTAAAAGTTCGTTAGGGATGTTAGGCCCTATAGAACTGGCCCAACGGTAACAAGAAGAGAGTAGAATTGGTAATAAAATTCTTTACACAAAGAAATAAAATCACAAACCAAATCACCACAAACAAAGTGTGGAAGAAAAATAAATGCGGAAGCGATAATAAGAAAACAACACACCAGATTTATAGTGGTTCGGTCAAACCTTGACCTACGTCCACTCTTTGGAGGCACCCTCCAAGTATTGCACTAAAACAAGTGTTTAGCCCCCACAGCTAGGCGAAGAAGCCCTTACAAAATCACTTCTACCTTCCCCGGTGCGGCGGAGTCGCCGGGTCCTTTGAAACCAAGGAGATCTTCTTCTTTGGTGAACTTACCTCGAGACAAGCCTTGAATCCTATGGTACTAAGGTGCGAGTTCGCCGGAGCAACCGTGTGGAATCCCCTCCACATTCCCTTGAGTTCCTCCCAATCACAGGATCTTCTCCATCTCAAACTCCACCCTTTCCTCTCTCCCTTTCAAGCTCTCTCTTCAAGTTTCCCCCACAAGAATGAAGCTCCAATGGCTGCCAAAGACACTTACAAAGTGTCATGTCATAGCTTAAATAGAAGAGCTAAAAACGAGCTCATTAATGCAAGTTGTCGACTTTATCGTCCAGGATGATAGACATATCGTCCTGGCCGATTAGTTCAAATATGAGAAAAATCTTCCTGAATATCACCCTGAAATGAAGCTGGATGATGTCTAATCATCCCGGACGATCTTGCGATAGGCCCGGACAAAATCACCATTAATTGCTTTCAAAAATTGATAGAGAAATTTTTGAAAAATTGCTCTGGATCGTCCGGGATGATATTTTATAGTCCAAGACGATCCACCGGGGCGATATCCAAAATTAAGTTATTTCTAAACAAATATGGCGGCAGATTCTTTCTTTTTTGGACCTATCGTCCTGGCCGATACAAAATCGTCCAGGACGATGTGTTTTGCATAATGACGGTTGCTTTAATGAGGATCCCCTAATTAGGGTTTCTGCTTTTGAACTGATCGTCCAGGACGATGTTACCAAAAACAGAAATCTTTCGGGAGCATCAAAAAATCTTCCAAGTTACAAAACATCAGGAGCCACACCAAATACAATAGAGGAATAAAAATGTCAGTACATAAGGTAGTCGTAGAGAAATAAAAATGTTTTTTATCATCAAAATCATAAACCATTGATCTGCAACAAACCTAACATGAAAACAAATAATAAAACACGAACAAACATGAACCGAACTTGAACAAGCTGATGTTAGATGAACATAAACATGAACACTCACATACTCAGCTCGGCTCGATTCGTTTGCAACCCTAAAAGAAAGGATGTTTTACATTTGAAATTACATAAATTATGCTTTCTGAGCAAATATCACCATGTCTAATTCCAACTAATGATGAAGCTGTAATGGAAAATAGGCAATCATGGCAGCATCTGAGAGCTTCATCAGGGCCAAATAATCCATTTCTTACCATGTAAGAAACTATTTCACCATATGGAGATGTTGCCAACATTGGGGTTCCACACCATGGATGACTGCAATTTTTGCCAGTACTTGGTTGGTTGCATTGACCAGGGTGAACAATTCTACCTTTGAACCTGGTGCCAAATGTTTAAATCCATATGTGTTGGAAATAAACCAACATACAAGATGAGCACCTTGGATTGTTCATCCATGAGATTTGTAAAGTATATTAAAACTTTAATATCTAACAATCTTCCATTAATCTGAAAAGCCTTTTACCAGTTTGAGTCCTCCAAATATATAACAGAAACCTTTTCAAGGTTCAATGTCTCTTCGGGTACAATTTTGATAGAGTCTTACTGGACTTCAATGATTTCAGGTGATGTGCTGCACTGCTAAAAGCAAAACATACCAATTCCATTAACCTGTGTATCTACTAAATGTCTTTCAGTTCTTCATGTTTGCAGACGGGAACTATGTGATGTGGCTAATTGTTCAGGTGACTAATTTGGGACACCACAAAACACAACCTTTTTTTTATTATAACCCTCAGAGGGGCCTACATGTTAATATAAAAAAATAGGTTACATATTCCTTATAAGAGACCATCGGCTCACTAATGCTCTTACGAGCTACAAGATAAAGCAAAAGAAAACCTACGAGCTAATTGTCTCCACTACACAAAATTACAAGGAACCCTAGTAATATTCTAATAATGCTATAGACAAGCATCCAAAAAAGAAAGATAGTATGATTACAGTAAGGCCCAATCTTTTTGTCAAAAATTGTAATGAAATTCCTAATTAGGTCCACCTACAAAGAAGAGAAGATGCAAAAGAAAGAGCTACACCAGAACAAAATATTAGTTAAATAACAACAAGAAAAGGAATAGGTTCTCGTGCAAAAAGAAGCAAAAAACAAAATTATTCCAAGTAAAGCTAGTCTTAGAATTAAGACTAATAGAGCTCAGAATACTCTCATTAATTTTAGCGTCATTAGCAAAGTCCACAAGCCACTCAATCCTACCAGGGGAGCCAGCCAAAACCACCACAAATAATCTCCACCAACATAGCTTAAGAATACCAATAGCATAACACGGATTAACCAGAAACCAAGCATGAATAATCAAAGAAGACCACCACATCCAGCTAAAAATAGAGACCCAACAAACAAAAGCACCAGGAATATAACTTTGAAAAACACAGCTCCCCCCAACAACCCAGTAGAGACAAAAGGGCAGAAAAGATCTCGGGTTAACCATATTGCCAGAAAACATGACAACACCATAATACAACCAGCATCTACATTTAACAATCCCATCAATAGAAGATAAAAACCCAATCATAACCCCACCATTACCCCCAGCACCCAACCAGGTAGGAGAGCAACAATGGGATAGATCGTCAACAAAAAAACCAAAAAAATCATTACTCCAGTCAAAATCCAAAAAGACATTAGCTGAACAAGGATACAAATCATTATACCATCCACCAATAACCCAAACATGAGAATACTAGGTGCTATAGCAGCAGCACACAATACCCCAAAGTCAGGAAAGATGCACATCCAATAGAGAATAAAGACCAGTCCAGCAGTACACCCCAACAGCCAAAAAGAAATAGAACATCCAGCAATACCAACATAAGATATGATAGCTAGAAAAGTTCCAGCCAACATAACAAAAGAACCAAGGAGAACAAGGTAAAAACAAAATACTCCAGAAGACCATCTGAGAAGTCCAAGAATGCCAGAAAAACAAAAAAGCCCAGCTAATATAGAAATCCAAAGAAAAGACCAACCAAAACATCAATAAACAAGAAAAATAGTTAAGTACTAACATAAGGAATCCCACACGCATCGAGGTTAAGGAAACCATTAAGAGGGATATGAATAGTAGACAAAATAATATCAGTAAAACAACCAAGACTACAACCACAATTTTCTAGCCAAGAGGCACAAGAATTACCATCCTTACTAATATGGCAAAAAGATGAATTCAAAAACAACAACAACCTTTTAATTTCCATGACATGATAGAAGATATTCGGGTTGCAACACACATCCTCCACTTATTGAAAAGGAATAAGGTTAACACCAGAATTAACTTCAATATACAAATTAGTTAAGTTAAGAGGGAGGCATAGTTGAATACCATAAGGAATGGCCCTAATAAAAGCAGTAACAGCATTACCATTATGACCCATGCCTGCAAAAGAAATAATAAGATGGCCTTTACTATCTCTAATAATACCACCACAGCCAGCCACAAGAATCAGAGATAACACCATCAACATTCAATTTAAAGAAATTAGTAGGGGGCTTATTCCAATAGATAACATTAAGAGCAAAAGGAGCTCTCTCCCAATTAACCCCTAAACTAGTACCAACACCATAACAGCTTTTAAAACTCTTAATAGGAAGCAAGTTAATAGCCACAAGAGCTAAAATCTTATCCTTCACCCTTTGAATAACATTAGGATGGTTCATTCTCACACCATTGAAAATGGAGTTATTCCTCTCCAACCACATAAACCAAAGAATGAGGGAAGGAATAACATTATGAATGTGACCTTTAGTACCAATAAACAAAGACTTAAGTAAAGAATGAAGGGAAAGGAGAGCATTAAAATAATTTAAATGAAACATATCATCAAAATAAACCCACGTTCTAATTGCAACAGGGCCAAAAACAAAAACATGATGCATGTTCTCCATGTAAAAATAGCATTGACACTTGGAAGCTAAACTGAAACCATTTTTAATGAGATTGTTCTCTGTAGGAATAAATCTATATAATACTCTCCATACAAAAATAGAAACCGTAGAAGGGATGCTCTTATGCCAGATCATAGAAAAAATATTATCAATATTGCCTTTATCTCTAAAGGAGTGCTAAGCATTCTTAAGGTAAAAACTACCATCTTTAGATAAGTTATATAGAATAATATCTTTGGAAGTAGTATTAATAGGAAGGTTTAAAATATGATGAATAATAAAGCTAAAAATCATACTTGAAAGTTTATCATACTCCCAACAACTCTCATTAAAGATAAAATTAACTTTAACCGAGGCAGAAGAAGTAGAATTCAGAATAGAGTCACTAGAATCTTTACCTAACCATCTATCTTTCCAGAAAAAAAATTACCTTCACCAAGCCCCCAAGAAATAAAGGGCTCCACCTCCCATTTGACCTTACAAAGCCTTTTCCAAACTTTAGAGTCCCTAAGTTTAGGAGAGATATTAGTCAGATGGCTTCCCACATAATATTTAGAGATCATAAAGTTAGCCCACATATTCTCTTTAGTGCGTAAATTATCCAAAGTTTAAAGGAGAAGGCCTTAGCAAGGTCATATAAATTTTTGCAACCAAGACCACCTTCAACCAAAATGCCCACAACACTTCTCCAAAGCAGCCCAAGTAATTTTAGAAGGAGAGGAAGTTCCTTTCCAAAAGAACTTGTTAATATGCTTGTGGATCCTACTGTAAATAGCATGAGTAAGAAAATAGTTTTAAACATATAAACAGGTAAAGCACAAAGAATACTTTTGATTAGAGTCACTCTACCACCAAAGCTAAGAAAGTTTGAGTCCCAAGATAAGAGCTTATTATGAACAGAAGTAATAAGATAGTCAAATAAATAAATCTGTCTTCTACCTTTAAACAAAGGAACACCAAGATACTTGATAGATAAGCTAGAATGAGTAAACCAGTAGCATGTTTAATAGCTAAAATATGCTCATTGGAGATCCTCTTAGAAGCATAAAGTAACATTTATTTTTACTGAAAGAAAGACCACTAACCATTTCAAAAAGATTGAAAAACTCCATAATTTTATGAATTCTATTAATACTCACATTAGTAAAAATAATAAAGTCATTAGTAAAGCATAAATGGGATATATGGAAACCTGCCAAAGTTCTAAAGTAAAGACAAGGATTAATCTCAAATAAATTAGATAGACCCCTAGACATAAACTCAACTGCAATAATAAAAAGAGCAGAGGAGATAGGATCTCCCTACCTTAAGCCTTGAGAAGATTTGAAGAATCCATGATTAAAGCCATTATGAATGATGGAAAAATAAATATTTTCAATACAATTCTTAATAAGATTAATAAACACAGAGTTAAAACCAAAAAGCTCAAGGATAAAGTAAATGAAATTCTAATTAATATTTTCATTAGCCTTAGCAATATCAAGTTTCAAAATCACATTTCCCCCTCTAACCCAGACATCCAAATCTTGACTTAATTCTTGTGCCACAAGAATATTCTTCGTGATAGCCCTACCTTTCACAAAACCCATCTGATAACGAGAAATAATTTTAGGTAAAATTGATGAAAGATGATTCAAAATAATTTTAGAACCCAATATGTTAAAGAAAGTATATAGACTAATAGGATGGAAACCATTCCAAGTTTGATCAGAATTATTTTTAGAAATAAGCACTAAAGAAGTATAAGTAAAAAATTTACGGATAGGATTACAAGCAAAAAAATCCAAAATAGTTGAAAAAATATCATTATGAATAATGTGCCAACATTTTTGAAAGAAAAGAGCCGTGAAACCATCAGGTCCCGACACAGAATCACTATTCATTCCCAAAAAAGTTTCTTTAACCTCCTCAAATGAAGAAGGCTTAGAAAGAGAAGCATTTTCCTCAAGGGATAAAAGGTTTGGAATAAAAGAGTGGTCCATAACTTGAATAGGAGTGAAAACTTTATTAAAATGGTTTTAAAAATGAAGCACAGCTAAATTAGCAATTTCAATAGCAGTATCAGAATAGGGTCCATCCTCTCTTTGGATTTTGTTGATACTATTCTTAATCCTTTTTCTTTTAGTTAAAGCATGGAAGTACTTAGTATTATTATCACCCTCAACCAAGTGCTTAGCACCAGCTTTCTACTTCCAAAAGACCTCTTCTTGAGCTTGAAAATAAAAAATAAATCAAGTTTAGACTGCTTTAATAAAGAAAAATCAGCATCAGAAGGATCGTTCTGACATAAATCTCATTAGAAGTCACACATTGTTCAACTTGTAAAATATTAGAAAATATATTTCTAAAAATATTGTGATTCCACCAATTCAGAACTTGCTTCAACCTCTTAAGCTTTAACCAAAGTCTTTTCATTCCAAAAAAAGAATTATCAGGATGTAAAGGAGCTTGCTAGTTATAATTAACAACATCAAAAAAGGAATCATTAAGTAACTACATATTTTGGCATCTATAGTGAGAGGAGGCATTAAAATGTCTATTCTTAATGTTGATAAGCAGAGGAGAATGATCAAACAAACTTTTACAAAGATGCGGCACATTAGTGAAATTAATAGAATTAATCCAAGAATCATTAAATAGCACGGTTTTGCCTTTTCCATAAATGACCCCTATTCCAAGTAAAGTTATTTCCAACAAACCCAATATCAATCAAATTACAAGACAAAATTATATTATTAAAATAAAAAAATAAAATGATAAGAAGAGGAAGACCCACCAATTTGTTCAGAAAGGGTAGTGATAGCATTAAAGTCTCCACCAACCAACCAAGGCAAATGACATATACTATTAAAATTCATAAGCTGATGCCATAACAACTTTTTAATGTAAAGGGAAGAGGAAGCATACACAAAAGATGCACAACAATGAAAATTAAAAGCCTCAATTTTATAATGCATGACTTGATTAAAATCTCCAATAACATCAATTTTAATAGAATTTTCCAAAAAACCCAGATTTTGTTAGCCACATTTAAAGTCGCATGGTTAAAACCTAAAAAATGAGATGTACTAAACAACCTAGAAGCAGGGATAAGGGGTTCAAGTAAGAAAAGAATAGAAATATTATGCACATGACATAAATTTTTAACACGAATCTGAGATGACAGACAACCATTGCCCCCTAACATTCCAAATAATGGTACTAAACATAAAGAAATATTAATGAGAAGTATTCAAGCGAGTATTTTTAGAAGTGTTTCTAGGAGGTTGAAAAGAGATATGCTTTGGCTTTTGCCCTCTTTTACTATGAAATTTAATAAAACTAGTATCATTATCATCCTTGGCAAAACATTTAGCAGTAATATGCATCTCCTCAGTATCAGTAAGAGCATAACTATTATAATTAGAAGTTGAAGGAGTCTTACTATCATTGGAATGAACCCTATGGAAATTAGGACAATCATCTTCCATAAACCTACCATTATCCTCCCAATTATTAGTAGCCTTTAAAATAAGTTCTTTAAAGTATGTAGAAGGTAACAGACACTGATTCATAGACACAAATTCTCCATCCTCTAAAGCCATGCCATTCTTATCGCCTTCAATAACAACCAATTAATCATCAACTTTAGTTTTCTTCACGGATTCCTGAACAATTAATGGATTAGAAATCATAATATCAATAGAGTCAGACATATTCTGGTTAATAATGCAAGAAAAAAGATGTTTCAACATTATGCAAAGCATGGTCCACAAACTTCTCACAATCAGTAGGAGGAATATTTAGAAGAACAACTCCCTGATCTTGAGGCAGATTGACAGTATTAGAAAAAGCATTTAAGCAAATAGAAAGAGGATCTATCTCAGTTCCCACCAACATATTCTCACACATAGGAGAGTGCCTAGGGTTAATATCCACCAAAGGAACCAGAATAAGTTGAGGAGCATCCTTAGGTTCAATAGGAGCCATTTCAGTACCTATAACCCCATTAGATTGTTTCAAAGAGTTCTTATCAGAACGCAAGTGAGGGTGTTTCGAAAAACATTCGTTCAAAGCATACCCATGCATTTTACTGAAATAACAAAATATAGGTAAATTCTTAAACTCAATTTTTTGGAAATAACCTTTGATGTTGGACCCAATCCAAATTTTATTTGAATGTTTCTTAGACACATCCAATTCAACCAACACCCTAACAACTGATGGTCTCAAAACTGAAGTCGTAGCTTGGTCAGTATGTAACAGACGACTGAAGATAGAATCCATACCCAATAGAATTTTATGGTTAAAAAAATGCAATCGCAAATTGGGAAATAATATCCAAACTGGAGCAATAGGAGATTCCTCCCTAACGTCAAAATTTAGAGTCCATTTCAATAAATGCATTTGAAACACTTGAATATAATACGATCTTCTAGCAAAAATCTGACTATAGCCAAGATCGTTGGCCAGTTGAATGGCAACATGCCTTTGATCAAGTAAACCCACATGAAATGATCCAAAGAGCTTATGATTAATAAAGAACTTATGTATGACATCAAGATTAGGCCATCTCAAGACAAATTTACCAACCAAAGTTAAGGCATAAGGAGCAGCTAGTTGTTCAACCATAGAATCCTCAAAACGAAGAGCTAAACAACCCTTAAAAGATGAATGAACAAACTTAAATTTTGGAGATGATGAGGAAGATCCAATGAGAGCCTCTTTTAAAGATCGAGTTTTTCCCTCAAAACTACAGAAAGAAATAGGGTTCGATGATGACGGGGTCATCATCACCCCTCTCAAAAAAGCAAAGAGAAAAACAAAATCAATGCAAGAAAAAGATCCAGTAGAGAAGAGCAACAAAAAATAATTGGAATAATAAAAAAATCCAAGCCAAGAGGGCAAGAATTGAGCGCATGAAGAGAACCCCTAAATCACCCAGAAATTACCTCAAAGCAGAGAGACATTGAGCGCTAAATGACTACTTTTGACCACAAAATAGAACCATGGAGTAGAATGTTGCAAGAATTAGGGTTTGTTAATTAAGATGTTTAAAGGCTCCTAAGAATTCCTAAAAATTTCTTGGAGTTTTATGAAATTACTAAGTTTAAGTGTTGAGTGTTTCATGTAAATCGATGATCTACCTTAGCTCATAGAGTTTTTCTAAGTTCGCCAGACAGGTCCTTAATTATTTTTCTTAGGGTGTCGCTATACTGAGTAGGTTTTAATTCAATATTTAAGACTAACTCTTAGATAACATGAAAGGAAGTGCATAAGAAAAGTAAACACACTAAGTCCTTAGATCAAGTAGGGCCTAGGCTAGGTTCTCGTGCATCCCACACATGAAAAAGATGATAAAAACAATGATGAAGCACGCTTATTGATGTGATAAGTTAGTGATTAAAACCTGATCACCCAATAATGCACCCCCCCCCCCCCCCCCCCCCTCCAATGAATGTTATTCGTAAGCATGATCTATATATGTTTAAAACTTCATGAAATGCATCTCCCAAAATTAAAGAGATTTAAAATGTATATAAATTTAAAATACTTATATATATATATATATATATATATATATATATATATATATATATATATATATATATAAGTTTAAAATATGATAATTACAAATAATTCCATGTTCAAATTTATGGGAGATCCACTGGTCACCCAAAGAAGTTTCAAAATTATTTTTAATTTCAAAGTATTTATTATATTAAATATTAAAAGATAAGTTAAGTAATTAGAATAATTAAATAATAAATAAATAACAATAAAAAAGGCAAGTTTTTGTATCTAAATATAATTTAAAATTAATTTTCATATTTTTATGAAAAATATGAGGTATTGTACACAAAACTTCTATTTTTTTGAAGTTAAATGTAATTAAAAGGAATAATTAAATAATTTAAAATAATATGAAATTAAAAATAATTATTAAATTAGGTAATATTAAATACTTAAAGTTTTTTAATTTAAAATAGATTTACAATTTTGAAAAATAAATTAATTAAAAAAATTATTATTAACTAAGTAATTTAAGGATTTAATTAATTAAAATACTTTAAAATAAGAAGAAAATAATTAATAATTTAAAACTAAATTCTTAACATATATTAACTGATACTTTTAAAATAATATAAAAAAAAATGTTATATTTTTGCAGATTTAGAATGTAATCACATTTTAATTTAATTAATTACAAATTAAGTAATTTATTTAATTAATTAGTAATAATAATTTAAAATAGGAAAATATTTAATAATTTATAATTAAATAATTAAAAAATAATTTTTTGATATTTTACCATAATTAGATAAATATATATATTTTTAAAGGTATTAGATTTTAAATCAATTAATTATTAATTAAGTAATTTAGGAAATTACTAATTAAGGAAAGTGTTTTAAATAGGAAATGTTTTTTTTAGTATTATTTAGATTATAATTAATATAATAAAAATAATTCTATGTTGCTTAAAAATAATTAAGAAAAATAATTTAATTTTTTTATGAACTTTAAAAAGTAATTAATTACCTATTCATTATAAATAAAGGCATTTGGTTAGTTAACTAATTAAGAATTTCTTAAAATGATAAATTTTAACATAATAATTTTTTAAAATAAAATAATAATAATAAAAGCGGTTTCTGATTTTTCTTTAATATTATCATTATTTAAATATCATTATTAATAATAAATAGATATTAATTAATTACATAAAGTTTCAAATAATCAAAACGTATTTAAAATATGAAATGTATATCAAATTAAATTAATTTTAAATTATTATATTTTATAATAATTAGTGAATTATTTAAAACATATTAATAATGAAATATTTAATTTTTAGAAAAATACTTATTATAATATTAATTTAATATTAAATAAATACATAAAATAAGGGTTTTTAAATAGTTTACGAAATACATTATATTTTAAAATAATTTTAATTTTAAATTAAAGGAAATTAAATTCTAAAAATTTTGATTATATATATATATATATATATATATATATATATATATATATATATATATATATATTTATAATAATTTTTTAAAGAAAATCTATTTTAAAAAACATTTTTAAATTAATTAAAAACAACGGCGGTAAGATGACGTCGCGGCCCTCGATTTGCTCCAAAAATTATGTATGTGATTTCCTAATCATTGCTAATGATTACGTCGCCACATAGTCATTGACAATGATTCTCGTATCATTTAACCACATCGGATCGCTAAACTTGACTGTTGGATCTTTCGTGGTTTGAACCAATGGACGAGATCGTGTCAGACAGGAGCAATGTCTACGGGATCAAGCTCGTGGTCAGATGGAAGCCACGTTATGATCAGAATTGAGCTGTTGATCTTACCATCAACAGCTTAGATCATACATAGCATAAATGTTACGTAAATTGAAAACCTATAACCATTTTTCATTTCTTCTCTCGATTGGCTGGATCAAATTGAACAAAATGTTAAACATATACTGTACACATGAAGAGCATCCGTGTGGGGTACTTTTCGTATTCTAAAATGCACTTAACTAGAAGTTATTTAACCCTAAGTGTCCAAGACGAGGGTTGAGCTATTCACCTTGGTTTATGGATGGTTTAAACCGTAAAAGGGATGGTTGAGCTTGTAGAATTTCCACGAATCTTTTCCTATTTAAGGTTGAGCCTTAGAACGCCCTCAATCGACGGGAAAATACCTTAGAAGTCTTTAGGTCTCGTTTAGCCGGAGATCTCGCCACTGGCGAGGTATTAGTGGCAGGTATGACTTCAAAAAAGTGGAGAAAGGTGGGGAGAGCTCTCACATAAACTCTTATGGCTTGGGAGAGCTTAGGGAGAGAGAAAATAGTAAAAGGTCCCTAATAAGCCCTAATTTTTCCTATTTAAAGGCTTAGAGTTCAAATGGGACGGCTAGGATCGAATCTAGATTAATTTAGGAGGGAAATTAAAGCTCCATAGTCGTGGTTTGCAATAGGTATGAATAGAAAATGATTGAATTCTTTAATTAGGGAGATTTTGACCTAAATAGGTCAAATTTGACCATGTTAGACTTTGGTTGACCAAGCCAAAGGTTGACCCAGTAGACATGGCAAATTTGACCTAAGGGGGTCAGGGATTCTAGCCTGGGATGGGTTTGAAATAGATTAGAACTTGATTTGGGCCCATATAGCCTAATTGGGTAAACTAGGTTGACCTAAGGCTTATGACTTGGCCCAATAGGTTGGGTCTAACCCATTTAGTCCAAGGGTGGAGAGAATTGAGCTTGAGAAGCAATGGAAGAGGTTTGAAATCAATTAAAGGTGATTTTGGTCAACTTGGGTTGACCTGGTCAACCATGTTGACCAAGGGCCTTGGTCTGGGCTCAATAGATTTGGCTTAACCCATGAACACAAGGGAGGTGGTGTTGGGGTCTGGCTTGGTCAATTTGACCAGGTCAACCTTCTGACCCAAGGTTTTGATGAAATTAAGGTCAACACCTCAAAACATCAGAAATGATTTAAGGAGGTGTTATTGGCTATTTGAGATTTTCTTAGAATTTTAATTATTTTTAATTAATTAAATTAATTAAATATTAATTTTTAATTAAATTTAAATTAAAGTTGAAATTAAAGTCCACATAAGAGGTTTTTATTTTTCTTTGATTAAGGATTTTTAAATTAATTAATTAATTAAGTTTCTTAACAATTTTTAAAACCATTGAGAAATTTCTCTAAGGCTAAGGATGCCTCTAAGTTTAAATGGTTCAAGTCTCATGCCTATTGCATGTATTTTTTAATTTCTAAAATTATCCTTATAATTTTTTAATATGTCCTTAATTTTATCCTTATAGTGTCACTATATTAAATAGGTTTGAAATAAATATTTCTATCCATTGAACAAACATTTACAAATGCATAAACTTCACATTCAAGTCTTTATAACTAGGAGAGCCTAAAACTAAGTGAGTGTGTGTGCCCTATATATGAAAGAATTAAACATAACACATATAATTATGGACTATATATGATTGTTAACTAATCTTCCCCGATCAATTCTATTCACATAGGCTAAATCCATGTTTAAATGTTCAATGATTCACTTAAGGCTCCCAAAATTTAACATATATAATTTCAAAATTAATTTATACATTTGTTACAGGCTAGAATATACACGGCGATAGAGTTAGAAAGTATTCGTCTTAGCATTGTATGGATATTCATCACACAAGCAGAAGATGAAAGAACACCAAACTTTTTACGTGGAAAACCCTAGAAAGGGAAAAACCCATGGGGACATGCCGAGTTAAAAAAGTTTCACTAGTGTTTACTTGAGATACAAGAGGCTGACTCTTTGAAAAAGTTAAGAGGATCATATTACAATGAATCACTTCTGGATTGAAATCCAATAATAATGTCGGGCAGAGTTTTGGCGTCACTTGGAGATTGGGCAGAATTTCAGCATTGTTTGAAAGTCGGGCAAAATTCTGGTGTCACTTGGGTAAAGTTTCGGCATCAGGTAGAACTCCAACATTAGTTGGGAAGAATTTCAGCATCCCGTAGAAGTCGGGCAGAATTTCGGCATAACTTGGGTGTCGGGAAGAATTTTGGCATTTCTTGGGCGTCGAAAATAATTCTGGCCGTGGTCGAGGAGGAGTCTCTTCCCTCCTATCCTTATATTCTTCTTCTCTTCTTCTTCTTCTTCTTCTTCTTCTTCTTCTTCTTCTTCTTGCATAGGTCACCTCTCAACAAAAATGTGGGGTCTAATTTTAGATTTTTGGAGTGGCATGGCCTATAAATAGGTGAGAGATCAGGGGTAAATGGGGAGTGGTTGGATGGATGACCGATATTGAATCCCTTGATTATATACCGTTCATCAGACATTTGACAATCTTAATGATGTTGAAGTTTGGCAATCATAGGCTCATTGGATTTGTCTGGTCGAGCCGCTCGATTTGACTATAAGTACGTTATGTTTGCAAACTATTTGGTAACTCAAATTGTGGTTCAAACTTTCCAAAATCGAGCCTGTAAGCCTCCTGGGCCTGCAAGCCTCCTGGGCCCGCCCGTGCCTACATAGTCGGAGGCTGCCTGGACCCGAGCCGGTAAGTCACATATGTTATTCGCCGTTTGGCTGTTGCGTGTTGTTTATCTGCTAGCAGTTTGGAAACTACTGGCCGACCAAACTTATTATATTATTTTATTTTTTTTTGCTCGTAAAATATCCTTAAAATTCTCAAAAAATTCCAAAAAATTAAAAAAAAATGAAAAAATCTAAAAATTTCATACAATTCTAGAAATGTTTTTCCTCAAAAAAAAAAACTATAAATACCCCCTAGAGCCTGGGGGAACTTACACATTCTTCTCTTCTCCTTATGGCTTTTTGAGAGTTGAGGCATTCCACAGTTTTTTAGTAGTTGGCTTTCCCTACTTACTCAGCACCCCTCCTCTTGTACGGAAGTTAGAAATTTCCTCTCTTCTACCATTTTTTTTCCCATTTTTCTTCCTACTCTAGAGGCTTTTCGCTATTTTTCATATGTGACTTACCCAACTCAAATTTAGTGCTCCTCTTTAGTACAGGAGTTAAAATGGGTGATCACACATCCACTGGAAATTCCCTAGCCAAAGAAGATCGCCCTGTTATCTGATTTGAAGGTTTAAAAAAGACACACAGGGCGGCAAAGACTAATGATAATATTTTCACCATCACTGAGGATTCTTTCATTGCTTTTAGGAAAAAAATTTATTTTCTTAATGATCTGGTGATGAAGGTGCAGACAAGATCTGATCGTGCCCGTTCGCCTCCCCTGGGATATGTGATAGTGTATGAATTTAGTTTACGATTGGGGCTATGATTTCCACCATCTCCTAAGTTGATTGATATTTTGACGATCTTTAGAGTGAGTTTATCTCAACTTTCTTACAAGGCCATGTCGATCATATTGGGATTGGACATACTTTTTAGAGATTGTGGAGTGGTGCTATCTTCAGAATGCCTTTCTTGAATCGGGCCTCTTATCAGTGATACGCAGTGTCATATCTCTTTCATGTCTAAGTAGTTGGATATTCGTACTTAAGACCCTCCAAAAAGGTAGGATTAGCAATTTCTTTTTTTGTGTAAAATGATTAGAATCTTCAAGAAAAATGGGAAAAATTGAAGGAGTTACACGTTCCCTTACATATTGGAGTAAAATATTTATTGAAGATACTCACTTCCTTATATTGACACTCTATAATATGAGGTGTGTTATTTGAGCAGTTATATAGATGAAGAATACTAGTTTGAGGTAGGATCACTACAGAAAAAATGTCATTTTCCGGAAGCCATTTCTGTCAACAAAATGGCCAAAATTCATCGAAAATTAGCATTTCAGGAGAATTTTTGATGGAAATGTTGTCGCCGGTTAGACACGCGTAGTAAAAAGACTTCCGGCATAAAATATTTTCCCGGAAACATTTTTGGCGTATTTCTAATAGATTTTCCGCTAGAAAAATAATTTCCGGCAGATTGTTTTTGCTCCGGAATGTTAAGAAAAATTAAAAAAATAATAATAAATTAAAAAAACAAACCCAAATATCTACTACCTGACCGGCCCGCCCCAACCAGCCCGTTCGTAACCTGGCAAGCCCGAGCCCTACATAGCCCCCACACAGACAGGTCTAGCTATTAGGCTTCAGCGGGATTCGAACCCCACCTCTCTCTCTGCACGCAACAAGACTTCCCCCATTCTACCATGTGGACTTCAAATAAAAACTGGAAAATCTGCTAATTTATTTTATTTAATGTATTACTTATAAATATGAAAAGTAATAATTATTTTAAAAGTAAAAATATTATAAATTATTTAAAATAAAATAAATTTTATAATTCTTCACTTATAAAATAAATTATTAAATTTTAAAATAGATTATTAAATTATTTAACTTAATTTAACAAAATAAAGAATTATAAAAATTTATTATAATTTAAGTTTTATTTTAAATCATTTAATTTTTTATTAAATTATTAAATTATAATTTAATTTATTTTATTTTATTATAATTTAAGATATTAAATTCAATAATTTATATTATTTTTAAAATATAAAAATATTTATTTTAAATAATTTAATTTGATAATAAGTTATTAAAATATAACTTAAATTTTTATATTATGTGGTAAATCCGTTAGAAATTATGCTGGAAATTCCGTTAGAAAAATCTGTAGGAAATCCTGGCAAAAAATATGTCAGAATTTGTTAAATTTTTCCGTCGGAAATTCTACAAAAACTTTGCCGAGATTTGTGACAGATTTACTTCTGCCAAAAATTCTGTCGGAAATGAGTTGTTTTCCTGTAGTAGATTATTTACTCAAGCAGGAAGATCATATACACAAATAATAAATAAGTTTGTAAAGTTCTAGAGGTTGTTCCCCAACCTTCAAAAAATTATTCTAAATAACCAGGGGATGAGGGTGATTTTCAGGCATAAAAAAAGAAGAAATCTTATGAAATTTTGGCAGTCACTAGCAAAGGTTCTCATATCTCTCCATCTAAGTCATATATTTCATAAGATATTTGAAACATCAGTGTGTTGGTCATCGACGGGCTGAGGAGTTGGTGAATTCATCTTTTCTTCACTTTTTGTATTTTTTCAAAGGATATATCTCTTACGCATCTATATTTTGTTGATTCAATTTGAGAAGCACATGGATCTCAAACTCAAAATGTCCAAAACCTTGAATGACTGGAATAATGAATTCATAAAGGTCAAATATCTTAAGGGAGAATACAAGAAGAAATACGATGGCAAAGTCAAGGAGATGAAAGTGGTGGAGGAGCAGCTAGTAGAGTGTATAGCAGAGATGGCTAATAGGATAACTTTAGCCTCCTTATATAATCAATAGATGGATCATCAACATATAGAGTCAGTGGATGCATAGACGATGATAAAACAGTAGATAAGAGATCAACAAATCCTTAAAATTGGGAATAAGATGCTCCAGAGTATGATGTCAGAGAAGGAAGCCCAGTTGTTGTCGTCTACAATCACAGAAGAGTTCAAGAAATCTTTTTCCCTCAAGATAATTATTGAAGATCACATTTAGGAAGCTTGCAATCATATTTAAAACATGGAGGTGAAGGCTTTAAAAGCTGAGTATATAGAGGAGGGTTTCATCATAGGTTTTATGAAGGGTGTGTGTGTGGTGCAGTGCAAGACTAGAGCGGATATCGAGGGTTTAACATCTAGCCAGGCTTCTAGTGTCCCTTCTTAAGACTCTAGTGGTGAAGGACTAAAGAGTGAGTTGTAAAAGGCCTTTTCTCTAGAGGAGGACATGGATGATATTGAGATCCTATAGGATTGCTCTGATATTATTTTGTACCACTTTGTTTTCTTTCTAGTGATTATATATGTGTTTGGTGTTGATGCTTCCATATAATATACACGATGTTCAGTGATATATAAAAAATTATTGATATTTTTGTTTTTCCTACTTATATGCATATGAAATTAACTCATTTTTATTCCAATAAGAAATATTTTGGTGGTTTTTTGACTTGAGTGAATGCTAGAGATATCCTCCTTAGATATCTTGACGTATTTGAGGATGTTAATCAAAACATTTGCTTGATGATTTTTAACCTGTATGGAAGAGGTTGGATCAAATCCCCCTAGGATTGATTATCTAGTGATTGAGATACAATGTAGATTGTGTATTTCTCTAATCATATATAAAGAGTTTAAGGGGTTTTTATCTTTTATAAGAGAAGATAATATCATAACAAAATGAACATCACATTAATATATTATATAAGACAGTACAATAATTCCCTAGTATAACTTAGAGATATGAAGGCTAAAAGAGTTCTACCCTAATCAAAACACAATGGATAATACTTAAAGGATATAATGCATAACCACTTGTTGTACATAATACAAGATAAATGCTACTAACAATATAACACAAGATAAATAGTATTATCAACATCGACTGATAATACTTGCGAAGGTTGCTAACATTCCAAGTTTGGGGAGCATTTTTCCACTAGCATCTTTTAGTTTGAAGGCTTCAGGTTTGACTATAGCTTCCACCAAATAAGGACCCTCCTAATGGGGGGAGAGCTTGTTGTGCTGAGGGCCTTTTACAGCGGCTTCGATGCTCCGTAAAACTAAGTTCCCAATAGAGATAAGTCGAGGTTTCACCCTCCAACTATAGTGATGAGGAATCCTTTGGTGGTATGCAGTGGTCTTGAGTGAAGTTTCATCTCTTACTTCTGAGAGGAAATCCAAATTTATTCTGAGCCTCTCCTCATTTTTTTTGAAGTCAAAAGTCTGAAATCTATTGCTCGGGACTCCAATCAACCGGTATGATTGCTTTTGTACCCAAATAGAGGTTATACAAGATTTCTCCTATAGGAGTTTGTGTAGTGGTCTTATAAGCTCATAGGACATTTGGAAGTTCTTCAACCCATTTCCCCCAGCCTTCCCTAGGCTTGTCTTCAGTCCTTTAAGAATTATTTGGTTTGTAAATTATATTTTCCCATTTGCTTGAGGATGGGCGATAGCTGTGTGGATGAGTTGAATGTGAAAATCCTTACAAAAAGTTAAAGATTTTTCTAGTAAACTATGCCCCATTATCGGTGATAACTCATGTAGGAATGCCAAAATGATAGATTATATTCTTCCACAAGAACTATTTTTCATTAGCTTTGGTAATATTTGCCAAGGATTTTGCCTCTACCCATTTGGTGAAATAATCTACTGCTAGGATAATGAATTTTAGTTCTCCATTAGCTATAGGGAAGGGTCCTATTATATCAATTCGCCACTAGGCGAAAGGCCAATTGCTCTGAAGTGATATAAGCTCCAGAGCAGGTGTATAATTGAGATTAGAATGTAATTGGTAGTTTTCATAGTTTTGAGTAAACTCAAGTGCATCTTATTTCATTGTAGGCTAACATAATCCTTGTCTCATTATCTTGTAGGCCCATGCTCTTCCTCCTAAATGTTCTCCACATACTCTTGAATGAACTTCTTAGAGTGCATAATCAGCTTTAGAAGGTGGGAGACACTTGAGATACGGTCTGGTGAAGGCGTGTTTACATAACTCATCACTAATAATGGTGAAATTTGCTACTTGTCTCTGAAATTGTGTTGCAGCCATGGGCTTTTTAGGTAGTACCCCATCCTACAAAAAGACAAGATGGGATCAATCCAAGATGCCTTTCTTGGTTCATCGATTAATTGTATGACCCATGGACCTTGGATACTTGGAAAGTGGATCTCCTCGATACATTTTTATTTATAAACAACTCTTGTCGTTGATGTAGCAAGTTTAGAAAGAGCATCAACTCTCGCATTTTTCTCTCAGAGAATTTATGATATCATGCTCTTTTATAGGGGTTAAGAGTAACTTCGCAATGCTGCAATGTTCGGCCATTTGTAGATTATGGATATCAAATTCCCCCTCCATCTGAGAGGCAATTAATTATGAATCAGTGTGGACTACTAGGTTCTGCACCTTACATTCAATTGCTAGTCTCAATCAAATAATAAGGGCCTCATATTATGTTGTGTTATTTGTTACTGAAAACTTGAGTCAGAGCCCATACTCAAGGGTAACTTTCTGTAGAGAGATCAATAGAATTCTGGCCCTAGTGCTAGAACTTCTAGAAGCTCCATCGACATACAACGTCCAGCATAGAGGAGAAAGTGAAGCACTTGGTTGAATATCAAATACTAGGATGATGCATTCAACTACAAAATCTATAAGTTCTTAGATTTAATATCAGGCCTAAGCAAGTAGTGGATGTCGAATTCTTACAGTTCTACAAACCACTTAACAAGCCTACCCGATGCTTCTTGGTTTGTAAGATACTTTCAGCGGAAGATTTGTATAAACTCTGATTGTATGGGCTTGAAAGTAAGGGCGTAGTTTTCTTGCATAATAAACTAACACCAATACTATCTTATCTGCTAATGGATAACATCCCTCTATTTTAGATAAAATTTTACTAACATAATAGATGGGATGTATTACAGCATTTTCTTCTCATACAAAGTCTGAACTGATAGCTTGGGTAGAAATAACTAAGTATAAATATAACTTTTCTCCCAATATTGGTTTAGAAAATAGTAACGGGGATATCAAATACTTTCATAGCTGTTCAAAAGCTTCTTGGCATTCATCGGTCTATTGAAATCCAGAGCTACAAGAACCTCTAAGTATCTTGAACAAAGATATATATATTTATCTCCTGAACGTGCCAAGAAATGAGATAGTATAACAATTCTTCTATTTAACCTTTGGATCTCCTTGATATTCTTCGATGACACTATATCCCTTAGTGCCTTGATTTTCTTGGGATTAGCCTCAATCCCTCTGTGGGTTACTATAAACCCCAAAATCTTTTTAGAAGCAACTCCAAAAGCACATTTACCAAGTTTGAGTCGTATATTATAATTTCGCAATAAGTGGAAGCATTGTTCCAAGTTTGAGATATGCTGAGATTTTTTAAAACTTTTTACCAACATATCATTAATATATACCTCCATAGTACGACCAATAAGGTATTTAAAAACCTTATTCATGAGGCGCTAATATGTGGCTCCAGTATTTTTGAGCCCGAATGGCATCACCTGATAGCAATATAACCCTTTATTTGTTTGAAAAGCTGTCACCTCTTCATTAGTAGGATATATCTTTATTTAATTATAGCCATAGTAGGTGTCCATAAAGCTCAACATCTGATGTCCAGATGTGGTATTGACTAGCTGGTCAACATGAGGAAGCAAAAAACTGTCATTTGAATAGGCTTTATTGAGATATGTATAATCTTTGAACATTTTTCAAGCTTCACTCACCTTCTGAATCATGACAACATTTACCAACCAAGTGGGATAGTTCACCTCCCGTATAGATCCGGTTTCCAAAAGCTTATCCACTTCTTGCTTGATTTCTTGCTGATGATCTGGCACAAAATTTCATTTATTCTGGATAAGTGGCTTGTATGTTGGATTCACTTTGAGGGAATGCAATATCACTTCGGAGTTGATTCTGGGCATATCTGCTAGACTCCATGTAAAAGTATCTTGATTCTTGCATAGAATCTACATATTTTTTATTCTCTTCATCAAAGAGAAGGGATCCAATCTGCAAGGTCCTTGAAGGATTTTTCTTTGATATGGATATAGTAGTGAGATCTTCTACAAGGGAAGCTCTCTGAGGGATATCCTCACTCTGGAGATCAAAGTCCTTGATGCTCAGGGTAACTATTGGACATGATTTAAACTACCTAAGATAGCAAGTTTATGTAATTTGTTGATTTCCACATACTACACTGACTCTTACTGGGTCAGAAACTTCATCTTAAAGTGAGGGATAGAGGCGATGTTCCCAAAATTTGATTGGAGCGGCCTTCCAAAGAAAGCTTTGTAAGTTGATTCTGACTTTACTATAATGAACTGATTAGAGTGTATAGTTTATCGAGGTAATTCTCCCAATACAACTGGGAGATTGATTATCCCTACTACTCGTACAGGTTAATTATCAAATCTATACAGTTGACCTACATCAGGTTAAAGATTTTCTTTGGTGAGGCTCATATTAAGAAAAGTTAAGTAAAATAGGAGGTCAATAGAGCTTTCATTATCCACAAAAATTCTTTTAACATTGTAACAAATATCACCTATCCCCGTATTAATCAAAAGGGGGTCTTGATGAAGGGTTTTTACTCCCTCCAAATTAGAATCATCAAAAGTATAGAGTGATCCATATGACCCTTCTTTGACATCGGGTTTTCATCTACAACCAAAAAGACTTGATCAGATAATAAGGGGCCTCCTGTAATGGTCTCAATTTCACCAACTGATATTCGGTTATTCACAGGTTATCTATATTATTGATTTTTCCCCCCTGTGGGATGAGCTGTCTCTCGGGTAGGATGGTCTCGAATAAATTATTAAAGATTGCCCTGGCAGATAAGTCTTTCAATCTCATCTTTGAGTTGCCTGCAGGAATCAATAGTGTGGCCACGACTATGATGAAAGTTATAGTACTTATCTTGATTTCTTATGTTTGGTTTCAAAGGATTTGACCATTTTATTGTATCTTGATCTCAAACAGCCATCAATACATTTGCTTGAGCTGTATTTAGTGAGGTATACTCCTTCTCTTATCGAGGTTTCCATTGTGGCAAAGGAGTCCTAGGAGGTAGATTGTTCTTCCCTTTCTTCTTCCATTGTGAGGATGAATTATCCATCCCAGGTACACATTTATGCTTCCCATTGGTTTGTTCAAACTATTTTTTGTGAGCATTTATGACTTCGTTTGCAGAGATTTGTGCCTCCACATATTGGATCAGATTAGCATATGAATGAATAGTGTTCTTTATGAGTGCCGAATAGAAGGGGCCAGGATGAAAGCCTCCAAGAAAGACCCCTCTTAGTAATTCAGGATCTACTCTAGGAATTTGTCAAGCCTCGGTGAAAAATTGCTGAAAATATTCCTTCAATGATTCTCCTTCATTTTGACGGATCTTGTAGAGGTGGGAAGAATCCATCCTTCAATTAGCTACAATCTGTTCGAGGAATACTTTGGCCAATTTAATGAATGAATGGATCATTCCGGATGGAAGCAAATAGAACCAAGTTCGAGCCTATCCTCTAAGGGTGGCAGGAAAAACCTGACATAGGCGTTCATTCGAGGCTCGCTTGATATGCATGATAGTTTTATAGTGATCGATATGCTCATATAGGTCGGATGTCCCATCGTAAAACTTATTACTCGATAATTTGAAGCCAATCAGAATTGGGTGCTGAAGAATGGCTTTAGTTAAAGGTTATGACTGATGGAAATTTTGTTATCGAAGAGTTTGTCTCACATCTCGTCTGGGGAACTCTTCCCATATTAATCTCTGCAGTTTATGATGTAGGGCGTTACAAGGGAGCTCAATAACTTGTAGTTGAGAAAAAGTTTTTGAGGAGATCTAGAGGAATACGAGATTGTCGAGTTATGGAAAAGGATGGGTAGAATTTGCTGTATAAGTAAGTTCATTGTATCGATGTGATTGCATATGCCTTCTTGGTGGAGGAATATGAATCTCCGCTTAAAGATGATCGAGTTGAACATCTTCAGCCAGTGGTGGAGCTTGGGGGAGAAGAACCTCCTCCCATTGTGATAATGTTGGCTACTGAGTCTCTCGTAAGAGTTGAAGGATATCATTCTAAGATTCTTCCATCTTTCGGACTCTCTCTTCAAAGAAAGGTCCCGAGGTTCCTTCTACAGCAACATTTTGCCCCCTAAGATAAAAAACAGGCAGATATCAGGCGTCTATGATTCATAAATTAATTTCTGGATTGGTGAGAGTTAGAGAAAGAAGCTCTAATGATATGATTGCTATGCCTGTTGACCATCGTAGCAACACTTGAAATTATGGGATAATATTTCCCATAGAAGGTGCCAAATTATTACAGGTTAAAATATACGTGGAAATAGAGTTAGAAAGTATTTATCTTAAAGTTGTATAGATATTTAGTACACAAGTAGAAGATGGAAGAACAACAGAATTTTAACATTAAAAACCCTGAAAAGGGAAAAAATCATGGGGCCACTCCTAGTTGAAAAGGTTTCACTAATGTTTGCTTGAGATACAAGAGGTTGGCTCGCCCATAAAAGTTTGGATGATCAAATTATAATGAATTAATTCTAAATTAAAATCCTATTATAATGTCAAGCAGAGTTCTGGTGTCACTTGGAGATCGAGTAGAATTCCGACATTATTTGAAAGTCGGGAAGAATTCTGGCTTCACTTGGGCGAAGTTTCGGTGTTAGGAGCGGAACTTCGGCGTTAGTTGGGTATAATTTTGGTGTCCTATGGAAGTCGGGCAGAATTATTGTATCACTTGGGTGTCAGGCAGAATTCTTGTGTTGCTTCAGCGTCGGACATAATTCTGGCGGTAGTCGAGGAGGAGTCTCTTCCCTCCTATCCTTCTCTTCTTTTTCTCTTATTCTTGTTCTTCTTCTCTTCTTCTTCTTCTTCTTGCTTGTGTCCCCTCTAAAGAGTAAAGAGTGGTCTATTTATAAATTTATAGAGTGTCATGGCCCATAAATAGGTGAAAAATCAAGGGTACATGAGGAGTGGTTGGATGGACGGCCGATATTGAATCCCTTGGTTATGTACAGTTTGTTAGACATTTGAAGGTCATAATGATGTCGGAATTTGGCGATCTTGGGCTCATTGAATTTGTCTCAACTGGCCGCTAGATTTGACTATAACCACGTTATGTTTCAAAATCATTTACTAACTAAAATTGTGGTTCGAACTTTTCAATAGCGCTTTGGGTCCTTGATTTGGACTCATTTGGGCTCGGATTGAGTCAAATTTGGTGTCGTTGGGTTTGTATTTTTGAGACACTCAGTTTGACTATAGATTTGCTAAAATCGGAGTTTAGGTTATCCCGAATTTAATTTTTGAAGTTTCTGGCTTATTTTGCCTAGAGATTTGTGCCCCAGCAAGATTAATTTATTGATTATATATATATATATATATATATATATATATATATATATATATATATATATATATCACCTATATCAGGCATAAATCAATATATATTAGTTGAAATTTAATTGAATAATTAGCTAAATATTTAAATATTTAAGTAATTTAAATTATATAAAATATATTAAATATTTAAAATATATTTTTAATTTTAAAACTATTGAAATATATTATCTTATTTTTTAAAAAATTTATTATATTCTTTAATATTTTGAAAATATTTAAATTAAATTAAATATATATAATTAACTATTAAAATGGTTTAATAATTAAAATTAATCAATATTCCCTAAATTAGTTTAAATTTTAAATACAAATATTTTAAAATAATGACCTAATTAATAAAATAATTTTAAATTTTAATTTAAAAATTTTAATTTCAAATTTAATTAATATTAACTAAATATTAAAATAATTAAATAATTCTAATAATTTAAAATTTTTAAGTTTTTAAATTTGAAATTAGTTTGAAATTAAAATATTTAAATTTTTAAAATTTTGACATAGTATATAAAAATTTTTATTTAATTAAAATTTTATTCAAAATATTTGAAATTTAAAGTTTTTAATACATTTAATATATTTAAAATAAAAAATATTTTAAAATAATTTAATAATAGTGTTAACATAATCTTTTAATATTTTCTGAGAATTTATTAAAATTTATAATTAATTTTATAACATCTAATAGATATTTGATTTTAAATTTAATTATATATTTAAATATTTAATATTTAATAATCATTTAAAATATATTTATTATTTTAAACTATTTTTTTCTAAATTAAAATATTTTGAATTTGGGAAAAATTAATATAAAATTTTAATAATTTATGATTAAACTTCAATTTTTTTAATTATTTATTGAAAACTTTTAATGATTAAATATTTATATTTAAGATATTTATTATTAAATATAATTTTTAAATTACATTGATATAAGTTTTTAAAATAATTTATGAAAAATTAGAAAATTTTTATTTATATAAAATTATCTAGATTTGACTATGGATGTTACAACTATTGTGTCACAACATAGATCACTACATAATTTGATAGTTAAAAAAATTAAAAAAAAAAAAAAACTACTTAATTTCATTGCAAATATAGATTATAATGCTTAATTATTACCAAAAGTGGATATAAACATCTTCAAAAATCATTATAAGCTTATAGCTCTAGGTCAAACTTTTACAACTGATATGGGCTACATCTTATCGCAACATATTAATGTTAAAAAAAAATATAACACTACAGGAAAATTGCGCGTTATTGACTCCCCAAATCCGTCGGCAATATTTCATCTGGTTTTAAGTAAGCCGGTGGATTTTTCACAAGTTATTTCAGGCTTATTTTTCATCAGAAATAACCGCCAGCTTTAAAAAAAATCTATAACACTACAGGAAGATTTGCTTTTGTCAAGAAGAGAAAGTCACATTTAACTAGTTGAGAATATTTTAGTTAAACAAGAAGCTTAGCATAAATAGATGAAAGGTTGCTATGTCATATAATCTTTTGAAGCCATCGATCAATCGCTGAAATCAAACATCAGAAGAATGCATGTAACAAAAAAAAAATATTTTGATTAAAAAATGACCTATTTGAATCAGATCCACTAGCAACTCAAATGACATGAAACTAACAAATTAACTGGTTTTGATTTTAATATATATATATATATATATATATATATATATATATATATTAACCATAAAGCTTTAGATATTTGATGAAAAATAAGAAAATCATACAATCAAGTAAAAAAACTAAAGAAAAAATATATTAAATAAGTTATTTTTGTATAAAAAATGGGCTCACGGGATCAAAATAAGACCAATTTAATAAACGAGTCAAAAAACTAACATGACCCCAACTCTTTTATTAAGCCGGTCAAACAGAACCCTAATTTTTTTAGTTGGGCTCGGACTAGGTTGGCAGCTCGGGTCATTTATTGACGACCTAGCCCCCAATAATCCTTGCCTAGGTGAGATGTATGTCTAACTTCTGAGCTTTCTTATTCACACATAAATAAGTTAGAAGTCTCATTTTAGGCATCTTCTTCACCACATGAAGGAGATGTCTAGCCATCTTCTTAATTTAATAAATGCATAGTTAAATTAAAATTTAATATATATATATATATATATATATATATATATATATATATATATATATAGTTATTGATATCTACAGATATGTTGAAAAAATAATATTCATGTTCTTCAAATTTGAGTAAAAAAAAATTATATTTGGATAAGATCTTGTATTTCATAATGCATTATGCCTATTAAAATAAATATATTTGAATAGAATATATTATTTTTAGAAAGTCAAAATATTATTTTTTTTTACAAGAAAAATAAATGTCACCATAAATAATAATTTAATGATTATGGCACACATTTTAATGAAAAATAACAATATTATTTAGAAAGTAAAAGATTATCCACATGACAAATCTTCACATCGAATAAATGACGATGAAGCCCATTTTTGTCATATCATATTCCTGATGATCCGTGAAGCAAGTTTTTGACACAGATGTATATAATTTGATACCTCATTCAAAAGACCAAGCATGCAAGCGAGTTGATTCATGATGAAACAAAAATATTCCCCAAATATATTTAGAAAGAATGCCTCCTTGACTTGCAGCTAATTGAAGATGATGCAAACCAATATAAAATCTTCTTAGATTGAACATTTCCTCCTACAAAATTGCATATCAAACAAGTATATCTTTATTATATATAGAAAATTATTAATGTTTAATGATAAATAAATTCTAAAAGATATATCAAATAATGAATTAAGAAAAAAAAATAATTACTTACCAATCCAAGCAATAAGAAGGAATTAATATTTTCACTTTAAGCGCAACTTTGAAGAAATCCTAAATAGTTTTGTTTGTCTTGCGAGTACATGATCTAGTCTTCTACATTCATATATTTTCCTACACTTTTTTTATGAACATGTTGCTTGAAAATCCTTGCATCTATATTTAATTATCTTGTGGTTAGATAAATAAAAATAGATTAGTTTTAATTAATGAATAATGATATTTTTAAAATAAATAATGTTTAAGTTTGTATGAAATATCTGATATCTCTGATAGGTGTTTGAGAGCCTGTAAGAGCTCCTAGAAAAATTTCCTCCATAAGGCCAGGTGGTAGGGAAGTAATACTAGACTCTCTTCTAGTTTTCTTCATTATCATTTTGTTCTTCATGTTTTCTCCGATTTTAGCAATAGGAAATAAGTAAATTTTAGGAGATATGTAAATAATGAAGAAGAAAAGGAGCAACGAATATAGAGATACTGAAACAAAATAGTTCATCATTAGCTTAAATAATTTTGAAATTCATCATTAACGAAGCAAAGGTGTCAACTTGATTAATTTTTTATACATTCATCATATTAGCTTGTTTTTAACGCCCCTTGTTCTATATTTCAGATGCGTATATATATGAGCAATCTTCATCAGAACTCTATATCAAAGCCGATCAAGCAAAAAAAAAAAGATATTAATGTAAGAAATTTGTCTGTACAATATTCAAATAAATTAAACAATAAAATTAAGCTGTTACTGGCAAAGAGTTGTTCTGTTTATAATCTTACAGTAAAAAGAAAAAAAAACTGCTTAAGATTATATATAGAAGAGTTGAAGAACAGAAGATGAGATAGAAAGACGAGAAAGCTTAAGAATTTACTAAAATTAATGAAGAAAACTTAGCTGCAAAGTGCTTTTAATTAAGAAGCATACCTTGAAGCTTGCATATTGAATGCTTCAACAATGACTGTTTAAGACTATAAAAGAGTTGAAGAAGAAGAGGAGAAAGATAGATGAGAAAGTATAGGTAAGAATTTACTAAAAATTAATGAAGAAAATTAAGCTGCAAAGAGCTTTTGATTAAGAAGCATAACTCGAAGCGTGTAGATTGTATGGTTCAGCAATGGCTGTTTAAGGCAACAGAAGAGTTGAAGAACAAAAGAAGAGAAAGAAGGATGAGAAAGCTTAAGGATTTACTAAAAATTATTGAAGATAATTAAGTTGCAAAGAGCTTTTAATTGAGAAGCAAACCTTAAAGCTTTCAGATTGATTGGTTCAATGGCTTTAATTGTCGAGATACCATCTCCTTCTTGTAATCTTATGGTCTTGCCTTTAATACCGCAAAGGCTTATAAGAAGAAGTAAATGAAAATATGGCAGTCTTATTCATTGTATGAAAAAATTTTCGGTCAGAAAATATATTATAATATCTCAAATATATTTTCTTAAGATATTTGTTTTACCAGAATATCCAAATATAATTTTTTTTCTTGAATAAGACGAGTTTGGGGTGTATGAGCTTGTTGCTATGTGTAGAGTTTATTTGATTATTCATTTTAATATTAGTAGTCATTAAATGTTTTTTTAAAAGTATAGAAAATATATTAATCTAGGTTAAAAGAAAATTAGAGGGCATTGTAATTTATAAATATTTTTATTTCATGCAATATGTTTCATAATTTACAAAATGTTAAAAATAGAATTATTCTTAAGAAATTTGATAAATATAGCAAATTTATGAGAAATTATATATATATAGATATATATAGCTCTCAAATCATTCATGTCTTTTATGTATTCATGACTCAATAATATTCTTTATTTTATTTTTGTTCAAAAAGTGTTTGTTGTTGGAAATAGGCAAAATTTATACAAATATGCACTACAGAAAAATCACTGATTTCCGGGGGAATTTTTCGGCGGCTTTCCGGCGGCCATGTTTCCGGCGGCTTTGAGACTTTTTTCCGCCGGTTTTCCGGCGGTCACATTTCCGGAGGTCACATTTTTGGCGGCTTTTTAACGTTTCCGGCGGCTGTTAAAATTTTAATAAAAAAAGAATAAAATTTTAAGCATTTAAATGATTTAACAAAAAATTATTAAAAGTTAAAATAACTATTAAATTAATTTTCATTTTAAAATTAATTAGTTAGTTATTTTTTATTTTATATTAAATATTATTTTTTATTTTAAATTAATTAGTTTCAATTTTTTTATAATTAAAGTTTTTTTTTTATTTTCTGTGTGAATATAGTTTAAATAATAATTATTGACAAATTAAACATATTTACTTCTTAAGCAAAGCGGGGGTTTTTTTTTTAATTTGACCGGCCGTCTTAGACCGCCGGTAAGCCGCCGGACAAAATTGCCGTCGAAAAAAACCGCTAGAATTCATTTTCCTACGCCGTTTTTACCGGCGGTAATTTAACCGCCGGAAAACTACAAAACCGCCGGTAAAGGTTCAATTACCGCTGGAAAAGGCCACCGGAAATGGGTGATTTTCCTGTATTGATGAGAAGGGGATTAAATAAATAATACAAAAAGATTATCAGTTTACAAAGAAAAAGATTTTATTAATGTTAACTCAATTGATGACTATGTTATATTATCATGATTATTATTGTTTACTGAAACATTCATAACGGTAGAGAGATATACAAAATTTAATGTTCTAATTTTGTACAAAGATCCATTAAACAAATATATATAGAGAGGGTAAGAGGTACAAAAGTCATAAGAGGCTTTTAAAGTTTTTCGTGGAAAATCCTATAAAAAGAGACAATTACTTTTAGAATCCTTTCAATTAGGGCATGACCCATCATTTTTTCCCTTTTCAAGGATTTCTATGAAAAAAAAAAATGCGATGTCTCTTATGATTCTTGTACCGTCCTCTTTTCATCTAGATGAGTGCTGAATTTTCGTGCAAAACTAGAACATTAAACTCTATATCTCCTATTGTCAAAAATGTTTTGGCATGCAGTGAACAAAGAATATAATCTAATGATATTACCAAATATTAATATAAAGTTTTTAAGCATAAGCTGAAATTAAATTTAATAATTAGCAATGACTAGAGTTGTAAATTGCAAAGATTTTGATATTTAATAACTGGCAGAAGGCGAAGAATTGAAAAATACAAGTCACTACAAGCAATAATCTAAAGATTGTGGTACATATTTTAACAAAAAATAACCAAAAAAACTCTATCACATATATAAAAAAAAATCCCATATTAATAATAAATATTTTATGTTTGTGCGCCCATTTGTAAACATTGCTGCAAAATCTAATGCTCCCATGTAACCGTTGGTTTTAGTCTCCCAAATTCAAAGTTCCACATGAAAAATCTTCACAAGAAGAAAATAATAATATTGGCCATTTTCACCATATCATTCTCCAGAAGATTTTCAAACCTTATTTTTTACAAAGATTTGCATTATTCGATATCTCGTTCAAAAGATTGATAGCATATGAGTGAGATGACTCATCACCTAAAAAGAATAATCCCATGATATATTCCTATGATGTATTTAATTACGATCATTTTAAAAAACAAGTATGTTACAGAATTTGAGTGTCTATATATAATCTTAAGCAGTTTGATAAAATTATTTTCAAGTACAAACTCTTATGCTTCTTATAATTTATTTTTTCAATGTGCTATATCTTCATATGATACTAAGACCTTAAATTATTTCTCGTACTTCCTCAAATTTTAGCACATAACACTCGAGGTGTCTCAAAACAAGTTGATGGGTTGGGTTTGAGTCCAACTAGAATTCGACCCAACCCAAATCCAATCAATCTGAATCTGACTCGTGCTAAAAAACACCAACCCGAACATAGCCCACTAGTATTTTGAATGTCTTGAACCTAACCTGTTAACCCGTTTTGGTTAAGAAAATATTATAACTTCTTAACTATAATGTTTAATATATTTGATAAAAACAAGAAGATAGTGCCCTTGAGTTAAAGAAATAGAAGAAAAGTATATATTAAATAAGTCATCTTGGAGTCAAAGTGAGTTTGAGGGTAGGGGTGTCAAATTTTGAAAAATTTATGGTTTGGGTTTACCCGTTTGCCATACGACTCATGTTCAGGTTGGCCGGAAAACTTGAAATCAATATGAGTTTACCCAAGAACATGGTTGTTGCGTCTCTCCCATGACCTCAACTGGTCGCGTCCGCACTTGCATGTCACGTGACTTCGTCTAGTGTGACACGCGACTTTGTCTAGTCAACTTTGAGTTTATAAACAAAGATCACGCCTGCAACCATTCCACGTCTCGTGAGATACCAGCGGTTAGTTGGCCTCGGTTAGAGCTGCATGTCATATTGTTTCAACTTGCACTGGCCTTGCCTATCGCCTATAGCATGAACACCACTTATCGCATCCTTGCGCTAGCTGCACTCCATATGAGCGATTCATGGATCGCGTCAGGTCAACCCTGTAACCCTCACTAGTCAGGTCTGGGTTAAAGATCCTAGCCGGTTTGCAAAATTGGGTTGGGTTAGGGTTAATCGTTTGGACCCTAGTCAACTCGGGTTGGTCTCGAACCCTATCCATCAACCCATTTTGATACTCTTATTTGCGGGTTAACCCGAACTCATCATGTTTAATGAACGTTTAAAAAACTTCAACCCAAATCAGACTCATTTATTAAATGGGACACCCAAATCTAAATGGAGTGCTACATAAAGGCTAACACTATATTCCAATTATATGTTATAAAAATAATATTGAAAATATCTTAACTTAATTAAAAGAACATTTTTCATTAAAGTGTAAGAAAAAATGTCTTTATCTCCTTTATGTGGCATTTTGGTTGAGACTTGGACAAGTTCTTAGCTCTAAAAGGATAAAATCCATCCAACTTTCTTGATAGCTCCATTACCGTCCAAATAAAATCCAACGGCTAATAACCGTCCAGCTTCCATAATTTTTTGGTCTCCTATCACCAGGAGATTATTAGGTTCGGACGCCGGACACAGCTTACATTAGATACTTCACAGTATCGAGCAGTACTGAGCTCAGTACTATGAAGTACTCAGCTCGATACTGAGCTCGGAATATCGAGCTCGGTATTGAGCAGTTCTGAGCTTGATACTGCTTGGTACTACTCAGTACCAAGCTCAATACCTAGTAGAAGGTGATGTGACTCATTTTTATTGGGCTTTGGATGGCGTTCGATGACCAAATCCAATAATTTCCCCCTCTCGAAGGCACTCAGTCAGTAAGTAGCTGGTGTCCATTCCGACTGGAATCTCCTCCCTTCACATGAAAGAGACAAAGGGGGATTCTTTGGAACCAATAGAGTTGGCTTTCTTAATTTCCTTAAGAAGTTTATATAAAAAAATATATAGAATTTCTTTTTTTATTTAATTAAAATAAAAAATGACATACATTTTCATTAGAAGAGTATTTTGTTGAGTTATCTAATTAAAAATTAATATCAATTAAATTTAAATTAATTTTCTCTATTAAAAATTATCATGGCTTCCTTTAACAAGTTGTCTATTTTATGAAACAGTTCGTACAAAATCATAGAGAAAGTCTTGAGTTGATATGGTGAATGCATATGGAGTCAAATATTACGATAAATCTGCTTATAAAAAGTATTTATTGTATTTATTTTAATTGATCTTAAGGGTAAGAATGACTTGCGAAGATTATAGAAAATTGTCTCAGGGGTTTTCAAGGAGATAGTTATGATGCGGATAAGTTTGCAACAAATGTATTGAAGGAGATGATCATGGCACAAGAAAGTTATTGTACAAATGTTAAAGGAGATGTACATCACGCAAGTGAGGTTATAATGCAAGTCTTATGGCAATGACCATTATGACTTAAAATAGGGTTGCAAAACGGGACTCGAAGGAGATAATTGTAATGCATTTATGGTTATAACATAGGTCTTTAAGGAGATGGATGGGGCGGCCTGAGCATGGTTGTGATGCATATCTTGAGGTGAAAATGATGATGAATGTGCAAGCAAGATTATAAATGTCATACTCCTTTCCAATATGACTGCTACATTATAGCATACCACATCGAGTTGGGTGGGGCGGCCTAAGGAGATAATTGCTACTACCACAATACCACATAATGTCATTAGAGAAATAAAATAAATGTTTAGTAGATGTGGTAACAAATAATTTTATTTATGCATTTATATTATTTAGAACCCAAAACTTTATTTAAGTTTTAATATTTAATCACTAATTTTTATTTAATTTTATTTGAATTTAATATATTTTTTTATTTTATTTTTTATTTTTAATGAATTATTAATGGAATTATTTAATTAAAGAATTAAACTTTAGCTTTTAATTGAAAATTTATTTAAACAAATGAATTTGTAAAAATTTTTAAATTTATTTTATTTTGTTTTGAATATATATATATATATATATATATATATATATATATATATATATATATATATATATATATATATATATATATATATATATATATATATATATATATATAATTTTATTTGAATTTCAAATGAATTTATTTAGTTAATAGTTAATTAAAGGTAATGTCAATTATTAATTATATTAAAAAGATATTTAATTTGGATTTTAATATTTAAATATTTTATAATTAATTTAAAGTTAATTGATGTTGATTTTTTATTTCTAGAGATTTTATTTATTTGATTTCTTAGATCTATTTAAATGTAAACCCTTAATGAAGTGTTAAATGAATTGAGTAGTTGTTTCAGATCAATTAATGTCCAAATATGATAAATTTGATTAAAGGGGCTCATGACATAAGTTTTCTAAGTTTGATGTATCATCCAAAATGGATGTATGAAGTAAATCTTAAATTGGCTAAGTTTTCTAAGTCATGTATTATGTAGAAGACATTTGGTCATACAATATAAGAGAAAGTTTGGGATCATTGCTCTGTTGTCTTATATATTTTACCTAATTAACTTCATGCTTTGATGCAATATTGTTATGTGAACTGAGATTGTTCTATAAGTATGCTAGTTCCTAGGACTTTTTCTACGTTAAAAAATGCGAACGTAGATGAAATTTAAATGAGCATGCCATATTTATGTTATAGTGTATATAATGATTAAGCATTTGGCTAATTATCTTAGATTATGAAGAAAAGGCTCCTTCAATATCACACTATGATCACATAGCCCGATCATTTTGCGTAATGATTAGGCTTCACCTTATAGGAGACAAAAAAATTAAAAAAATATTACATGCACATCCCTTATATGCTCATTATTAGTCGGATGTATCTTTTTCCCTCATGCCATTCAGCCTTGTGGACCCACTTTTGTATATGTTTAAGTAGTTAGATAATATTTCTTAGGAGTGTCAAAACAGGTTAACAGGTTGGGTTTGGGTCTAACCCGAATGCCGTTAACTCGAACCTGACCCGTTAAATAAACAGGTCAAAAACACCAACTTGAACCCTACACACTAGCAACTCAAATGACTCGAACCTAACTTATGAACCTATTTAGGTTAAAAAAACATATTAACCATAAAGGTTTGGAGATTTGATGAAAAATAAGAAGATTATACAAACAAGTAAAAAAATTTAAGAGAAAAATATATTAAATTAGTCATTTTCAAGTAAAAAATGGGCTCATGGGATAACCCAAATCTGACCAATTTAATAAAAGAGTAAAAAAACTAACTTGACCCTAACTCGTTCATTAAATGGGTCAACCATAACCCTAATGTTTTGAGTTGGGCTCGGGCTGGGTTGGCGGCTCGAGTCATTTATTGACAACCCACCCCCCAATATTCCTTGCCTAGGTGAGATGTATGTTTAACTTTTGAGCTTTATTATTCACACAAAAATAAGTTATAAGTCTCATTTTTGATCATCTTCATCACCACATGAAGGACATGTCTAGCCATCTTCTTAATTTAATAAATGCGTAGTTAAATTAAAATTTAACATAGTTAATGACATCTAAAGATATGTTGAATAAATAATATTCATGTTCTTCAAATTTGTTTGTGTAAAAAAAATTATATTTTGGATAAGATATTGTATCTGCTAATGCACTATGAATGTTAAAATAAATACATTTGAATAAAATATATTATTTTTAGAAATTGAAAATATTATTTATTATTTTATACATGAACCATATATGTGACCATAAATGATAATTTAAAGATTATGGCACACATTTTAATGAAAAATAATAATAAAGTTCTATTTATGGTTAATTAAATACTATGATCTTATATTCTAACTTGGACAAATAGAACTTATGAATGATATTTCAAGCAAGGCAATGAATAAAAAAACCAATGATAAAATAGGAAGAATGAAATTCTATTTCATTTAGCATTATAAACAACAAATTAAAGAACCAAATTAAAAAAATAAATGATTTGTTTGAAGAAAAAATCTACTAGTATACAAAGAAATATCTCATACTAACCAATATCTTATATTCATGTGCCCATTTGCATAGATCGCTACAAAACCTTCTTTTCACTTTTATTTCACGTAACTATAGATTATATCCTTCCAAAGCTGAAGTTCCATGACAAATCTTCAGAACAAATAAATGACGATGAAGACAATTTTTGCCATATCATATTCCTAAAGATCTGTGAAGCAAGTTTTTGACACTGATGTATATTATTTGATACCTCGTTCAAAAGATCAATAGCATACAAGCGAGTTGTTTCATCGTGAAACAATAATATTCCCCAAATATATTTAGAAAGAAGATGTCCTTGACTTGCAGCTAATTTAAGATGATGCGAACTAATATCAAATCTTCTTAGATTGAACATTTCCTCCTACAAAATTGCAAACCAAATAAGTAGATTTTTATTATATATAGAAAATTATGAATGTTTAATGCTATAATCAACTCAAATAATGAATTAAGAGAATAAATTGCTTACCAATCCAAGCAAAAAGAGAGCATTAACATTCTCACTCTCAGCACAACTATGAAGAAATCTTAAATAGTCTTGCTTGTCTTGCCAATTCCTTATCCAATCTTCTATATTCATATATTTTCCTACACTTTTTGATGAACATGTTACATGAAAATCCTTGCATCTATATTTAATTATCTTATAGTTAGATAAATAAAAAACATTAGTCTTAATTAAGGAATAATGATATTTTTATAATAAATAATACTTACATTTGCATGAAATATTTGATATATTTTAAAGGTGTTGGAAAGGCTGCAAGAGCTTCTAGCAAAATTTCTTCTAAAAGATCAAGTGGTATGGAAGAAATGCTAGCCTCGCTTCTAGTTTTCTTCATGATCTTTTTGTTCTTTATGTTTGCTCCTATTTAGTTGCATGAAACAATCAAATTAATGGAGATATGTAAATAATGAAGAAGAATGGGAGAAACAAAATTGTTCATCATCAACAAATCTTGTGGTCTTGCCTTTAATAGCGCAAAGGCTTATAAGATCAAGTCAATTAATGAAGATGACAAGATTGTCTAACATAAGACTAGCCAAAGACTAGAGTTGGTTGTCCTAGCAAATCATCTAAATTATGTGGGGTAAGCTGTGTGGTTTGGATATATCCTATGTAGAATAATTAATTAAAGTTATTTGATGTTCTGATTGGTTGAAAGAAATTTTAATTAAAGTTTAAATATTAATAATTTAGAATAAATTTTAAGATATATTTTTAAAGTTAAATGGCAACCACCTTTGTTGCTCATCGAGATCGTAAAATTTATTTCATCTTTCTTGGGATTAAGTTAATATCCTCGTCGGCCTGGGTTATCTAGTAGTAACTAGTATAATTAAGTGAATATAATTGATTAAGATTTAAGGGTTGATGAATTTTAATTAGAATTTATTGGTTGCTGGTTTTTAAAGCTTGGATTAAGGTTTTCTAGTTTTTTAAATTAAATATTGAATTTTCTAGAATTATTTGAATTATTTAAATACATTAGTTAAATGTGTCAAACATTGACTTTTTAATTAAAATTGAATTCTAGAAAGTTAATATGTTTCTTAAATAATAAATATTAAGATGAATAATTAGACTATAAGTTTACTTGATTTGAATTATTTTACATTTAGTTATGAATTTTTGAAGTTTTGACTTGATTTTGACTAAAGATTGACCAAATTATTTAATTTTTGAATTTGAATTATTTCTCATGATTTGATATTTTAAATAAATATTATACAGCAAATGGAGTCCAATGCCTTTGAGTTTGCTTAATTTTGAATTTTTAAAATTAATTGTGATTTTTAGAAGTTTGGCTATCTATATGAATAATTAAATTTATTTTAGTTAAAGACAACTTTTAATAATTTAAATCCAAATGAACTTTGAATTTGTTGAAATCACCTCCAAATTTCAGAAAAAATTTAAGAAGGTGTTCTGAAGCATTTGAGAATTTTTTAGAGTTATTAATTTTTTAATTAATTAAATTAATTTAAAATAAATTAAAGTTGAAATTATAGTCCAGTTAAGAGGCTTCTATTTTTCTTTTATTAAAGACTAAATTTTGGTTAGTTAGAAGTATTATATATAGTTTTTGGATTTAAATTTTATTTATTATAACTTTAGAAGATTTAAGGCTTAATTAATGGTTTAATCTTAAGTTAACTAAATAATTAAGTGGCTTAACAATTTTTAAAACGAGTGAGAAATTTCCTTAAGGCTAAGTATGTCTATAAGTTTAAATGGTTCAAGTCTCATGCCTATTGCATGTCTATTTTAATTTTTAAAATTAACCCAAATGTTCTAAAATATGTCCTTAATTTTTATCCTTAAAGTGTCACTAGGTTAAATAGGTTTGAAATAAATGTTTCTAACTCTTGGAAAAACATATATAAATGCACAAACATCATATTCAAGTCTTTAGAACTAGGAGAGCATAAAACTAGGTTAGTGTGGGCACCCTATACATACAAGAATTAAACATAACACATAATTAAGGACTTTATTAGTGAGCAATCAAGATATGATTGTTTCACTAATCATCCCCCATCAATTCATTCACATAGGCTCAATGCATATTTAAAATTCCATGATTCACTCAAGGCTCTCAAAATTTAATATATAAAATTTCAAAATTATTTTTTACATTTGAAAATAGCTTAATTTTAGAATTTCTTAGATAAAAATGGTATAATTAAAATTAATTTCAAAAATAACTTTAAAATATATTCATAATAATTTTGGAAGATACTTTGATAATTTTAAAATATTTTATGTAATTTAAATTATTAAAATATATTGAATATTAAATTTTTTAAAATATATTCAATATTATATCCTCTAATTTAATTAAAATAATATAAAAATTTAATTTTATTAAAATATTTAAATTAAATTAAATATTTAATCAAATATTAAAAAGGTTGGATAATTAAAAATAATAAATATTCATTAAATTAATTCTAATTCAAATTTTAAATATTTTAAAATAATGACCTAAGTATTAAAATATTTTTAAAATAAAACTTTTAATTAAGAAAAAAATAATAATTTAATATTTAATTAATGAATAAAAACTACATAAATATAGATTATAATGCTTAATTATTACAAAAAGTGGATATAAACATATTCAAAAATCGTTACAAACTCTAGGACAAACTTTTGCAACTGTTATCTGCCACATCTTGTCGCTACATATTAATATTGAATAAATATATAACACTACATGAAAACCACATGTTATCGACACCCAAAATCCGTCGGCAATATTTCGTCTGGTTTAAAGTAAGCCGATGGATATTCTGCAGTTTACTTCTGGCATATATTTTTCCAGAAGTAACCGTCAGCTTTACAAAAATTAACAATCTTGTCGAAGGTTTTTTTGTAGGTGCATTTCAAGCGGTCTATCAGTCAAAAATTTTGGCGCTAAGTTACGGACATAATATCCGTCTGTTTAATTGCAACTGCTACCGGCGGACAAAATTCTACTGGTAAACAGAGATTTTATTGTAGTATAAGGCTTTAATTAAAAAGAATAAGAAAAACCTTATGATTAATATAAAAATACTAATAATTATCATCACCATTTTAATCATCATCGTATTATTCGAATGCTTATTCAACATCAACTTGAGTACTACCCAAAGCATCTTAATGCTAAAGCTCCTTTAACATAGATGGCACAATCTCCTAGAACTTGTCATATATAATAAGTTTTCTATGATATTCGCTCCTTCTAGATCTCTAGCTAAGAGGTGAAGGGGTACTGACTTAAGTCCTTAAAATGCCCTTTATAGCTTGATTTGTGGTCATTATTGCCTCATATTTTTCCTACCATTAATAAGATTATTATTATTATTATTATTATTATTATTATTATTATTATTATTATTATTTATTCTTCTTATTTCAAATTAATTAGCTTTTATTTTGTAGTCTGAAAAAACTAATTGTATGAGACCAAATGTCTTATATTGATTGAATGACTCATTAACTCATCAAATCAACCTCTCGATCTCATCTTGCATCAATTTGGGATACCAAATAACTTCATGATTTGATGCAATATTGTAATGTGAAGTAAAATTGTTCTATAAGTATCCTAGATCCTAGGATGTTTTCTATGTTAGAGAAATGAGAACTCATATGGAATTTAAATGAACATGCCATATTTATGTTGTAGTGTATATGATGATTAAGCATTTGGCTCATTATCTTGGAGTGTAAAGATAAGGTCCCATCAATATTACAATCTGGCTTATTCACATTATGGCATAGCCCGATCATTTTGCATAATGATTAGGCTTCACCTTATATGAGAAAAAAAAATTAAAAAATTTTGCTCGTGTGTCACTCATATGTCCCTCATATGCTCATTATTAGTAGGATGTATCTTTTTTCCCTTCATACCATCTTGCCTTATTGACCCACTTTTATATACAATAAGTGGTTAGATGATTTTCCTTAAGGGAGTCAAAACTGGTTGATAGGTTAGGCCTGGGCCTGATCCAAACTAGTCAACTTGAACCAGACCCACATAATAATAATAATAATAATAATATTTATTATTATTATTATTATTTTTAACCAGACCCACATAATAAATGGGTTGAAAATACAAAATTATACCCTATCCGGTAGCAACCCAAATGACCCAAACCTAACTCGTTAACATGTTTTAATTGGTAAAATATATAAACCATAAAGCTCAGGATATTTGATAAAAATAATAACTAAAAAATAAGAAGATTAATATAGTCAATGATCTAAGGATATGTTGATAAATAATATTCTTGTTCTCTAAATTTGCATCAAAAAAATTATATTTGGATAAGATCTTGTATTTGATAATGCATTATTCATGTTAAATAAATATATTTGAATATAATATGTTATTTTTAGAAAGTCAAAATATTATTTATTATTTTACAAGAAAAATATATGTCACCATAAACAATAATTTAAAGATTATGGCACACATTTTAATGAAAAATAATAATAAATTTCTATTTATGGTTATTTAAATGCTATGAACTTATATCCTAACTTAATTCCACAAATAGGATTTATTAATGGTAATACAAGTTAGACAATGAATTAAAAAAATTAATGAAATAAATAGGAAGAAGGAAATTCTATTTCATTTAGAAATATAAACAACAAAAGAATCAAATCAAAAATAAATCATTTGCTTGCTAAAAAAACTAGTATACAAAGAAATATCTCATACTGACAAACATATTATATTCATGCGCCCATTTGCAAAGATCGCTATAAAACCTTCTTTTCACCTGTCCCTCATGTAACCATAGATTATCACCTTCTAAAGCTAAAGTTCCACAAGACAAATCTTCACAACAAAAAAATGACGATGAAGGCCATTTTTGCCATTTCATATTCTTAAAGATCTGTGGAGCAAGTTTTCAAAATTGATGTATATTATTTGATACCTCGTTCAAAAGATCAATAGCATGCAAGCGAGTTGATTCATCATGAAACAACAATAATCCTCTAATATACTCATTCAAATCTAAAATATTAAGCTCTTTATCTGTCTATCGTAGCGAATATTCAAGCACACAACAATTCTAAAAACTGCAAATACTATTTTAAAAAATACACTTGATGATGTATCTATGCCCCATAATAATACTTTCTATCTCTAATTTGCATGTACTGTATATTCTTATTACAAATTAAATCACATGCTAGTTTTAATTCAATAATAATAATAATAATAATAATAATAATAATAATAATAATAATAATAATAATAATAATAATAATAATGGAATAGTTAAAGTTTTCATATCTGTTTTGCCCAACATTCAATGTACGTATTGTGTAAGAAATGGGCATGCAGCTTAAGCTCATTTTTTTACGAGATCCATAAAATCTCTAATGTTTCAAATTACACAAACTTGGATTTCTAAAGGCATAGCACATTATATTCAAACCCTACACATTCTCACACGAAATACTATTATTCGCGGCTCTAAGCTTATTTGGATCCCAAAGTCTACGAAGTATACTGACTTCGTTGGTAAATCTTTACAAAGGGCCGATGAAGGCAATATGGTGTTGATTTGGCATATAAAACTTTATCTGAAAACAATATGTGATAAATTAAAAACTAAAAGTGTGTGGAGCTTTATATGTGATAAATTAGTTGTATGAATCTTACCCTTTTATATGTCTTATATTTTTTTATTTGTGTCCACTAATCCTTTTTTTATTTGTATAAGTCTTCTATGCTCGTATTATATTAAACATATTTAATGTAAGGTTTATTTTGTAATTTAACTTTAGGTAACTAGTGATACACATAGGGTCTATTTGGAACAGCTTTCTCCTTGCTTTACATTTCTAATGAAACTGCTACAATTTCGGTGTGGAAAGCTCCTTTTTGCAACCAGAGTAACTAAATCTTCAATAGGGACATCTTCATTATAGCTTTCTAGTACAAAAACTTCAAGATCAAAAAATTTTTGTACTATAAAAATGTTTTAGAAAGCAGCAAGAATGCTATCTCAGACGAAGCCTAAGTTACCTCACAGTATTTCACAACCCACTTTATAAAATACTACAATCATTTCAAATAGACTCATAATCACTTTATTTGACCCCGTGAACCTTCTATACTAGCTTATAGTTATCATGATATAAAAGTCTTTATTGAGCCAATTAGAGACATATGTGATGACAATTAGCTTAGGAAAATAGTTAGGATATGTCTTTTTATCTTATTACGTTGTGGCTCTAGGTTGACTTAGGGTTTTTTTTTTGTTACTTAAAATTTTCTTTAATTAAGCAAAATGATTTTATTTTACGTAAATAATATCTTATCAAATGTTTTATGACACACATTTCTATCATGATCAATAAAGTTAAAAATAATTATCTAATAACTAATATTATATTTTCTCATATATAATTTTTATTGTTCATAAATTTTTTATATAAATTGGTATCATGATAAGATTAATTGTTTATTCATTTAATTTTATATAATTTGTATCATTACTAGTTATTTAATTTTACAATTCTGTTATTTATAATTGATATTATAACTTGCTATTTCATTTTTTATATTATAGATAAACTTTAGACCACGCATCATGCATGTTATTATTTATTTGGTTAATCCTTGAGATTAATATATTTACTAAGGTTATAATAATTGCAGTGAGAATTAATGTTATAATTAGTACATCTAAGTGCGGAAATTAAATGTGGAAAAGAAGTAAGAAAGAACACATAAAAGTTTATAGTGTTTAAATCAACTTGACAAATATCCACTCATTGGAGCTTTTCCTCTGGGTATTGCACTAAACTCAGTGACTCTCCTTTTGCTCCCACAACAAGGTGGAGAAGCCTATAAAAATCCTCTTTTCCACCAACTCCAGTGAGGCAGAGAACTCAACTCTTTTTGCTTCCTCCTAAAGCAGGCAGAGAAACTGACTTCTTTTGCTTCCTCCTGAAGCAAGCAAAGAACCTTGATCAGTTGCTGAAGTAGACCTCTAAAATCTCCAAGGAACCAGGGATGATGATCGAAGAAGACAACTCAGATCCTTGCTTGGAGCAACCATTGTGAAACCCTCACAAACTCCCTCTCACAAAATCCTCTCTCTCACTCTCCGTTTCTCTCCCTCTCCTCTTGGCTCTCTTAGGTAAGGGCAGCAACAAAAGATAACCTCTTGAGTAAACAAGATATCTTATATAGAATAGATTCAAATTTTCCCTAAATTGTAATTAAATGTCAAAGATTGTCCAAGACGATCAACTGATCATCCAATACGATTAGTTCAATTTCAGCTCAATCAGCTAGGATGATCTAGAAGAGTATGCACTATTAGAAGGTTTCTTTATTATGATCATCCAGGACGATAAGACATCATCCTGTATGATTAGTTCAAGGCATCGAATATTGTCCAGACAATCGCTCTATTCGGCCAAACTTTACCCCGGCTTGGACAATAGAAAAATAATTGATCTTTCATGATGATTTCATGATCATCCTGGACGATTAGTTCAAAACATTAAATATCGTCCATAACATCACCTTGGTTACATGTCTGGATGATGAAAAAATAACACAATATTGAGGACAATTTTCGATCATCCTGGACGATTAGTACAAATCAATACATGTCATCCAGAACATCATTCTTCTCGTCCAGGAAGAAATTAAGATTTGTTTAACTGATCGATCCAGACGATCCTTCGAACGTCTAGGATGATATGATCAAGGATTCAAACCTTAATAGCTTTCCTTAATTGCTAAACTAATTTAGGCATAATTATAATGCATCATCCGTCCTAGACGATGTCCAAAAATAAAAATATCTAAAAGTTTATCATCCAGGACGATGCTAATATCATCTAGGATAATTTGCTTGATTGCGGCTGTCTTAACCAGGTTTCCCTAATTAGAGTTTCTATTTTTAACTGATCGTCCAGGACAATTTGGGATCATCCCGGAATATATAATCAAAAATAGAAAACCATAAAAATATGCAAAAAAATTTCCCTGAGTGTGTATATGCAAGGTTACTGAGATTTAGGACCCACTTTTTTATGATTGACTCAAGAAAAGATAAAAACACTTGATGTGCACTTACATATGGACTCACTCCTAGTCTACCCCATCTTAAGAAGACTTAATTTAGAAATTTACCTTGTGGACCTGAAATGTTAGTAGACAAGGCAGTCGTAGAAAATAAAAGTGTCAGAAATATTTGCTATCATCAAAATTATAATCCCTGAATCCAGATTCGCAACACTCTCATATATGTATTTGCTAGTAGAATGGATATAATATTTAGTGTGTGCCTTTGTGCCCGATTCTAAGCTGACCCAAAAGAGTCGCACTTGACTGTGGTCAAGAGAATCCTTAGATATCTACTAGGTACTCCAAAATTTGGAATTTGGTATCCTAAACACATAACCTCCTTTAAGATCTTAGGGTATTCAGATTCTAATTTTATATGGTGCATGGTAGATATAAAAAGTACCTCTGAAACCTATTAATTCATAGGAGAATCCTTAGTTTGATAGTCTAGTAAAAAGAAAATTTTAGTAGCCCTTTCCATGACTGAGGCAGAATATATAATTCTGGGGAGTTGTGTTACACAAGTTTTATAATTTGCATATCCAAAAATCTAATTCAACACTCTCGAATGAAATATGTAGACATTAATCATCACTTCATAAGAGATCATATAACCAAAGAAGATATAAAATTGTACCATATAACTATAGGAGATCAATTGACAGACATATTCATGAAACCACTAGCCTATGACACCTATAGCACCTTGAAGATAAAACTAGGTGTTATAGAGATTTATGTTTGATCCAAAAGATAACTAGTCTAAGATGTTCCATGATCTTCACACACTCATCTCACTTAATTCCCTAGATGTTCAACTTTCTATCCATATCATACTGTATGATTCTAATTTGTACTGTACGTTCTTCACAAAATGCATAGATTACTGCCCTTTGTTGAATTAATGATTTAAATTTGATCACTGATCTACACATTATATTGTATGATACTCTTATCGTACTATACGATCCATGTGTCACTGATAATCCATGCATTCAAGTCATTTAGTATGATATTATTGCCATTCGTAATGTACGATATCTTCCATTATATTATATGATCCACATGGACAAATAGATTGGGATAAATTTAACTCGGCCTGTATGATATTATTATTAATCATACTATACAAACACCCATTCATATTGTATGACACTTTTTGTTAAAGGTCATATTGATCCCCTAGGGATGAACGTATTTCTTTCATATCATCTAGTACAATCTTGATCATACTAGATGATTTGACCACTTTTTCTCGATAACTCGTCTAGATGAATTAATTACTTAATCATACTATACGATCTGCAATCGTACTGTACAATTAGTTAAAAATTCTATAAATAAGAGGGGGAACCTACTTAATTTACTCAACCGTTCTTTACTGTTGCGGATCTATGATTTTGATGATAGAAAACATTCCTTATTTCTCTACGATTGCCTAATGTGCTAACGTTTCAGGTCCACACGATCAGATTAAAATATGGAACCAGCTCAAGATTGAGTAGACTAGTTTTGTGTCAGTTTGTAATCTTTTTCCTTTCTTGAGTCTGTTGTATTTGGTGTGGCTATAACTTGGTAGAAATTCTCTTGCTCCCTATATGATTTCTATTTTTGGTAACATCGTCTGGGATGATATTAATATCGGCCTAGACGATCTATCCAAAATAAGAAACCCTAATTAGGGGATCCTCATTAAGGCAGCCGTCAACTGATCGGCCTGGACGATACTTGTATCGGCCAGGACTATAATCTCAATTCAGAAAGAATCAGCCGCCATAATCAGTTTAGGAATTCTTTGTTTTATGAAATCAGCCAGGACGATATTATTATCGTCCAGGATGATCTAACTCAATCATGCCTAAATTGATATGATATATTTGGAAAGCATTAATGGTTGATTGATACGATCACATCATTCGGGATGATCGAATGATCGGCCAGGATGATGGCCTGGATGATCTACATCGGACAGCTTGTATTCAGGGCGATGATCAGGATGATTAAAATCAGTTTTAAACTAATCGGCCAGGACGATCGTGAGATCGGCCTGGACGATGTAACCAATTTTCTTCTGATCATCTCAAATCATCCCGGGCTAATGAGCTTAATTTGTACTGATCGGCCAGAACGATATGCCTATCGTCCTGGACGATAATGTCGGCAACTTGCATTAATGAGGTCGTTTTGAGAGCTTCTATTTAAGCTTTGGCAAGGCACTTTGTAAGTCTCTTTGGCAGCCACTGTAGCTTCGTTCTTGTGGGGGAAACTTGAAGAGAGAGCTTGAAAGGGAGAGAGGCAAGGGTGGAGTTTGAGAGAGGGAGAAGATCCTGTGAGGGGGGACTCAAGGGAGTGTGGAGGGGGTTCCACACGGTTGCTCCGGCGAACTCGCACCTTAGTACCATCGGATTCAAGGCTTGTCTCGTGGTAAGTTCACCAAAGAAGAAGTCTCTTTGGTGTCAAAGGACCGGCGACTCTGCCGCACCGGGGAACGTGGAAGTGATTTTGTAAGGGCTTCTCCGCATAGCTGTGGGGGCTAAAGGAGAGACACTTGTGTTAGTGCAATACTTGGAGGGTGCCTCCAAGGAGTGGACGTAGGTCAAGGTTTGACCGAACCACTATAAATCCGGTGTGTTCTTTCTTTATTACTTCCGCACTTTATTTTCCGTACTTTGTTTTTCATTATGGTGAATCTAGATTTCGTTGCCACCGATTCACTTCACTTTTAATTAGCTTTGGGACTAAGTTCATAGGGCTTAACATCCCTAGCGAACTTTCAAGTGGTATCAGAGCACTTTCTAGTGTCATCTGAGCACTTTCATTTACTATACTTTACTAATTAATAACTAGCTCAAGGAAACGTGTTCAAATCATTCCGGGAAGCTCTTCTTCCTCTCGTCGCCATAACAATTGTTTCCTTTCTACTAAAGATGAGGGTGCCTACCACAAATTCAAAGCATGCAAGATCACTCCTTCTCGCATGCTAAATCAAGTAGCCCTTAACTTTGAGGTGATGAGCATCATCCCTTCTACTTCCCTTCAATTTCTTCTTACCCTAGTCTTTTTGTTTAACTCTGAGCTCCTTTATGTGTTCCTTGCCAACCTTAGGTTCAATATAGTTAACTTAACCCTCACTTTATTTGTCTACTATTAAAATGTCAAAATCATAAAAGCAGACCACGTTAAACATATCGGTCTTTTTACTGAAGGACCCTAATCCCACTCCTTTATAACAAATGAGTTTAACTAGAGTTCCATCATTATGTTCCTTAGAAATGTTGATTTCAATCAACACCAACCTCTTGTCCCATCCTTAACACAAATGCCTGCATCATCCAATATGTTCTTAGAACATCCATAATACCCAAAGCTGGATATATGATACACATGACCTCAATCCTATCAATTGTCACTTACCTAATCATGTCCAATACTAAATTTGATGAACCTGACATGATTATTGACAATATGCAAAACATTACACAAATTTTCCATCTTAGCACCCATATGAAACTAAATCCAGCCCTAGGGCATCTAATATAATACATTCTTCACCACAAATACCAGTTGACCTTTCTTGGTGAACCCGATAATGTCCTTATTTTTTATATGGATGCCTCTTTCCATATCTTGTTTAATCGGGGGAAATAAATATGCTGAGCTAGATTTTGATGAAGAAGGGGAGGCTGCTCTAGAAGGAGGACCTGCTCCACCAAGAGGACCAGCACATGTCTATCCTCAAGATGTCATTATTCAATGATCAGGATTCATCGAATAACACCAGCAGCATGAGGATGACATGTGAAGATTTGGAGAGCAAGTTACTTTGATTGATCATCACTTTGCCTCCATCCACCTTTTTAAGACAGCTTGTCCAAACAAATTAATTACTTAATCATATTATATATTATGCAATTGTACTATACGAACAGTCAAAAATTCTATAAATAGGAGGGGGGCCTACTTAATTCACTCAACCGCTCTTCACTACACTTTTCTACTCAATGGCTAGCTCAAGCAAACATGGTTGAATCATTCTGGGAACCTCCTCTTCCTCTCGTTGCCATGACAATCATTACCATTATGATAAAGATGAGGATACCTTCTACAAATTCAAAGCATGCAAGATCACTCATTCTCGCATGTTAAATCAAGCAATCCTTAACTTTTAGGTGATGAGCATCTTCTCTTCCACTTCCCTTTAATTCCTTGCCAACCTTAGGGTCAATCTAGTTAACTTAACCCTCACTTTATTTAACTTTTTCAAAATGTCAAAATCATAAAAGCTGACCTCGCTGAACATATCGATCTTTCTACTGAAGGACATTAATCCCACTCCTTCATAATAAATGGGTTTGATTAGAGTTCCATCAATATGTTCCATAGAATTGTTGCTTTGAACAAACGCCAACCTTTTGTCTAGTCCTTAGCACAAATGCCTGCATCATCCATATGTTCTTAGGACATCCATTATACGCATGAACCCAATCCTATCTGTTGTCACTTACCTAATCATGTCCAATACTAGATTTGATGAAGCTGACATGATTATTGACTATATCCAGAGCATGATTCAAATTCTCCATCCTAACACTCGTAGGAAACGAATCTAGCCCTAGGGCATCTCATAGGATACATTCTTCACCACAAATATCAGTTGACCTATCCTAGTGAATCCGATAATGTCCATATTTTCTATACAGATGCCTCTTTCCATATCTTGTTCCATCGGGGGAGAAAGCATGCTGAGCCGAATTTTGATGAAGAAGGGGAGGCTGCTCCAATAGGAGGACCTGCTCCACCAAGAGGACCAGCACATGCCTATCCTCAAGATGCCATTATTCAATGATCAGGATCCATCAAATAACACTAGCAGCATAAGGATGACATGTGAAGGTTTGGAGAATGATTTACATCTATCGATCATCACTTTGCCTCCATCCATGAGCTCCTTTAGCCACCACCACCACCACCATATAATTAGGATCCATGATTTGACTAAGTCTCAATTTGATATGTTTTAAATACTTTTTCATTGCTACTCCTCTTTTTAGTAATGTAAAAAGGGGGTGAAGCTATCTGTACTTAGTTAATATCTTTTCAACTATATATCGTGTTTCTTAAATTCTATTTTAGTTTTTGTGGTTTAAAATGAAATGCATTTTTTTGTTCATGTTTCTATGTTCTTCTATTTATTTTAATAAAATAAAAATAAAAACAAATGTTATCGTGCATATTAACTAATATTATTTGGCATCATAAAAATGGGGAGATTATTAAAATCCAGGATCCCTAGTCTGTGATTTTGATGATGACAAATAATATTGATTGAATTATTTCATTTAAACATTTTGAATTCTACTCTTTTATATGAGTTCTAATATTTTTAAGGAGATTACACACTCCTCAGGACAACGGAAGACTCCAAACTTGGTAGAATAGAATGTGAAGGAGTCTGCTTTTTTTTTTATTTACCTTATTTCTTTTGTTTATTGAGTCTAACAACAAAATAGTGTATTCAAACTTAGTGACCATGCACACACACAAGGGAGAGTTATTTTCAAATATTAAAAATTATTTTCTATGAAGATTAAAGTGTTTGATTTTAAATCGTACTATAAGATATATTGCGGCTTAACGGCCAACTTCTATAAACTAATCATACTATACGATGGGGATCATATTGTTCAATTTGTTTTCAACACTAACCCCTAGCAGCCATATTAATTTAAGCAAATTTTTAAAATTTAAAGTTTGAACACATCATACTATACAATTCAAATTGTACTGTACGAACATGTAAAATCTTGCTAAAATTAACCCAAGTGATTAGTCAATTAAATCAAGGCTTAATTAATAATTGGTGATCGTACTGTACGAATTGAATCATATCGTAGTATGAACTGAGGCTATTTTTGGTCATACCAAAGATCATACGTGATGAACCCTTTATTTATTCTAATCATAATATGCAACCTTGATTGTATTGTATAATGAACCGAGGCTATTTTTTGTCAGACCAAAGTTTGTACCAGATGAAACCTTGATTTTTAAACTAATTTTATTTACGATGCATACATCATACAAGGCAACCTGAATAATTTTAATTGATCATATGGTATGAATTGGATTGTACAAAATGATGAACAGAGATAAATTTTTGTTGTCCCAGCGTTCGTCTTGTATGAACAGAAAAAATATAATATATCATACTTTGTATCGTACTGGATGATATCTTAAGAATTTGTTACTTGCTTGTAATCCTTATACCAAGATGAAATCTACTTTTAATTGATCGTACTGAATAATCTATGATCATACAATACGAACAGAAATGGCTAAATTAAATCTTTAGGATTTCTCGAAGCCTGTTAAATAAACAATGCTTTTATTTGTTAAAGGTAAGGAAGAGGAACGTGAAAACTTAAGTAACTCTAGAGAGTGAGCTCTTTAAAAATATTTATGGCTTGTGAGAGGAAGGAGAAGGTGAGTTTGTGCATGAGGGAGAAGGAGTGTGAGTGGATCACACGGTTGCTCTGAGCCTACTGCACGCTTGCTCCTCTTGTAGCCTGGGTAAGTCTTGAGGGAGCTCTCTTGGGAATAGGCTTCTAGGTCAAAGTCCTCGAAGGTTCTTTACTTTCTTCAGGAGGGAGAAAAATGAGACGGTCCGTTGCCATCACCGGGAGGGTGGCATAGCGTCTAGCACTCTGTTACACCGGGAAAGATTTAAGTGAGTTTTTGTAAAGGATTCATCACGTTGTTGTGGGAGAAGAATGAGTTTTGCTTTCGAGTACTGCAAATCTTGGAGTGGAGGACTCTAGGGAGTGGACATAGGTCAAGGTTGACCTAACCACTATAAAAATTTCAAGTGTGCTTTTCCAATTTATGTATTTTTCTTTTCTTACATTGAAGCGTGTTATAACTTCTTGGTGAAAATTTGATTTTAGTATTTTATTGTGCGATTTAAAAAATTCATCCCCATTGTTGCAATCATTATCAAATTATTAACTTTCACATTTTAATAGTTAAGTCACCCTTTTTAAAATAAATAAAAAATATAACTATTACTATTTAGGATTTATTTTTTAAAATATCAATTCACCCCCCCCCCCCCCTCATGGTGCATCTCATACTTTTAATGATGTAGTAGGTGGTGAATGAAAGGATGGGAGTAATATGGATCTGGCCCCAGCTTTAGGAATAATTGTGTTACGAAGGATGTGCTGGATGGTAAGGGTATCCTTGACTAAGGTATTGATAATGGAATCATAAGAGTGAGCATTAGTTTCCCAAAGAATATGGTTAACATGAGTCCAATTGAAGTCTAGAATAGAAGCTAAGATGTGAAGTTTTTCACCAATGGTGGATAAGTGAAGATATTTATAAAAGTCCTGATAGGTTATCTCTACAGGCCTTCTATTCAAATAGGATTCCAGAGTAGTAAAAAAAGATTTAAGGCAGAGGCTTGCAAAGAGTTTGAACAGTAGTTTGGAGTTGAAAGAGAAGGCAAGAGTCAAAATGAATCCAAGAGTTGTGTACCTAAAAGTTTAGAGAGGATTGGTTGATGATCCTGAAAGGGTTGATGCTAGTAGCTTTGTAGAGTATACAAGAAGCTTTATCTACTGCTTCAGTAAATCTAGGATTGACAGCACTCCTAGAAGAGCTACCGATAAATGCATGAGACCTTTTACCACCAACCATTGGCAAGATTTGAGAGTTTGAGATAGAGAGGAAGAATTGGAGGATTTTATAGTGAAGAAAAATGTTTCAAATCAACTGTTTATATAGTGTCGGGCAAATCATCTTGAAAGATTAAAGGATCATCCAGGATGATCTTGATCAATAATATCGTCCAGACAATTGGTTAAAAAGATGGTTAAATCATCCAGGAAGATTAGACATCATCCATGATGATTAGACACAGGTGATCGTCTTAAGGAGTCAGCCAATACGATCTTTGACGATAAAGATCATACAAGATAAATAGGTGGATCGTTCAAGATGATTGGAAATTATGGATCATACTGAATGAATTCAAATCATTCAACCATTTTTCCCACATGGATTGCCCAGGATGAAGATGGAATCATCCAAGACGACCACCAATAATTTAGTTAGAATTTGATCATATCATCCAAGATGATATGAATCATCTAGGATGATGTGAATAAAAAAAGTATTTTGGAAAGATTGAATAATAGAGAGGGATGAACAAGTAGGATAAAAAAATCAATTCAAAATACAAAAAAAAAAAAAACAACAAAATAAAATAAAATATGATTAAAAAAATAATTATTAAAACAAATACCAATTTTTTTATCAATCAGTACTAAAAAATGATAAATTTCCCTTGTGATTAAATTAAAAATTAGTAAGAAATGAATTAACATCGATCAGAAAATGGTAGAACAACCTATCTTATTAACCCCAGATCTGACTCCTTACAGGGTAAAAATCTTTTGTAAACAAAAATCTAACTCATAAAAGTAATATGTTCAAAACTTAATTTCATAAAAATATCTTATAGAATAATATAGCGAAGTAATTAGTCATGATCATGAGTTTCAAAAATCAAGCCTTTGAAGATAACAAGTGACACATAAATTCTTCTAAGATTTAAAAGATTAAAAGAGAACAAATCTTATTTCTTTGTGTGCTCATTTTGTTCCTTTTGTTAGTTATTTGGGGCACTTTGCACCTATTTTAATTTTTGATACACTTTTTTATCTTCCAATTATTTGGCGATCATTAAGCATATTTTAAGTCTTCTTTAGGGCTCATTTTATGCCTCTTGTCATTTTTGCGAGCTAGCTCCCTTTTGAAACATTTAAAGACTTTGAGTTATTAAAATATCTTCTAGATATAAGAGAAGAAAAACTTAATCTATATTATAAGTAAGAGTAAATCACCAAGAAGAATCATTTTCATATGATAAATGTAATAACCTCATCAAGAAAACTTGAAATTTATTTAATGACTTTGAACATTATTCATATGAGATAAATTAATGTATAAAGATTGAAAAGATCTCAATTTCAAAGTCCAATTTTTAATTTGAAATAGATTTTTGCTGCAAAAATAAAATTACACTGCTAAAGAAGTTAGAGGAAGAGAAATAATTAACGATGTTTCTTTCTTTAACTGATTTAGGGAGGTCAATCATTACTTATAAATGTTTAAAACCAAAAGTAATGAAAAAATATCATTCCAACAGTGACCATTGATAAAGAAAAAATTGAAGTAAAAAAAACATAAAAATATAAAATATAAAATAAAAGAAAGATCATAGGATAAAAAGCAACGATTTCAAGCATTGATATTTATGATACCTATTCTGGTTCTCAAGATACTAAAAACTTCAAAGGTTAGTGGTTTAGTAAAAATATTAGCAAGTTGGTTTTGAGTGGCTAGATGGTGTAGCTCTATATCTACTTTAGTAACATAGTCCCTAATGAAGTGATGTCTTATATCAATATGTTTAGTCAAGCAGTGCTGGATTGGATTCTTTGAAATGTAGATGTCACTAGTGTTATCACAAAGGGTTGAAATTATGCCTAAAGGTAAACCTAAATCCAGAATTTAATGCTTTAACCGGAGAACTTGGGCCATACAACTTCTTAAGGTAATGTAATCAGCTTTAGCAATGGATAGGGCAATTGAGTTCTATTTTTTACTAGACCACGAGACTAAGAATTGTCCTACTAATTGACAAGTTCCAGAAGTATTTTTTCTATCAACTCAGCATCCTATAAAATTTGAATCAAAATATCCTATGATTACAAAAGATTTGCTATGCCTAGGATTCCAGATTCCTAAGTCAAGAGTTCCTAAAATATACCTAAAAATTCTCTTAAATGTGGTTAAGTGAGACTTTTTGGATCAGCTTGAAATCTAGCATGGAGACAAATATTAAATATAATATCAAGTCTGCTAGCATTCAAGTAAAGAAGTGATTCAATTATCCCTCTATATTTCTTTTGATTAACAAACTTACCATTTGAATCCTTGTCTAATTAAATAGTTGAACTCATGGGAGTGTTGATTGGCTTGGCTTTATCTATCTAATATTTCTTAAGGATGTCCTTAATGTATTTTGATTGATTGAGGAAAGCCCCATCATCCTTCTTCATTATGCTAAACCCCGAAAAGTAAGCCAGTTCTCTCATCATACTGATTTCAAATTCTTTACTCATTATTCTTGAGAATTCATCACATGCATTTTTAATAGAAGATCCAAATATAATATCATCAACATAAATTTAAACAATCAGTAAGTTATCTCCTACATTCTTCAGAAATATGGTGGGGTCTACACTCCCCTTAGCAAAAGATCTTTCTAATGGGAATGTGCATAGCCTTTCGTACCATGCCCTGGGTGCTTGTTTAAGTCCATATAATACCTTTTTTTATTTGAGCACATGATTGGAAAATTGTGAATTTTTAAAGCCTGGGGTTGTTCAACATACACATCTTCCTTTATTACCCCTTTTAGAAAGGCACTCTTAACATCTATTTGATACAGTTTGAAACCTTTAAAATAAGTAAAGGCTCATAGCACTCTAATAGCTTTTAATCAAGCTACAGGGGAAATATTCTCTTCAAAATCGATCTCTTCTATTATATTATATCACTTAGCCACCAATCTTACCTTATTCCTCACCACTACTCTAGAATCATTCATTTAATTTTTGAAAACCCATTTAGTTCTAACCACACTTTGGTCCTTAGGTCTTTCAACTAGCTCCCAAATATTATTCCTAAAAAATTGATTTAACTCTTCTTACATGACTAGGATCCAGAATTCATTAGATAGGAATTTATTTAGGTTGGTGGGTTCAGTTATTGAAATGAAGGAAGAGTAGTTAACTTCTTTTCTAAGTCCATGCCTAATTATAACACCTTCAAATGGGTCTCTTAAGATTAATTCCTTAGGATGACATGAAGAATATCTCAATTCTCTAGGCAATGTGTTCTCAAGTTCTATCCTTTCCTCCATATTTAAAGATTCTAATCTTTTGGTGACTTCTATAATATCCTCTTCTCCAACCCTAGACCCTTCAGAATTATCATATTCATCAAATATAACATGAGTGGTCTCCTCAACCACTAGTATTATTTTATTAAAGACTCTATAAGATTTCCCAACACTTGAGTAACCTAGGAACACTCCTTTATCAGATTTTGGTTCACACTTTCCTAGTTGAGATTTCCTATTACTAAGAATGAACACTTTACATCTAAAGACATGGAGGTGAGAGAGGTTAGGTGTCCTACCCTTCAGGAACATATAGGATGTCTTATTCAATATGGATCTAACATTTACCCTATTTAGAACATAACATGTTATATTTATTGCTTTTGTTCAAAAGTATTTAAGAAGTGAGTATTCAGCTAAGATAGCTCTAGAGGATTCTACCAGGATCCTGTTCTTTCTTTCAGCTACCCTATTCTGATGAGGGGTTCTAAGAGATGAAAAGTTGTGATCAATCCATTGCTCTTTATAGAAGGATTTAGATTTTCATTATCAAATTCTCCATAATAATCAGTATGAATTGTTACAATTTCATAACCTAACTTCCTCTAAATCTAAGTGGACAAGTTCCTAAATTCCTTGAATGATTCACTTTTATGAGATAGAAATCTAACTCGGGTAAACCTCAAATAATCATCAACAATCACATACCCAAAAACTTTCCCTCTTAAGCTTATAGTGCTGCCAAGTCTAAAGAGATCCATGTGAAGGACTTCTAAGGATTTGCTAGTGAAAATATCTTTAATTGAGTAGAAGGGGGATTTAATTTATTTTCCTAACTAATAGGCATCACACAAGTGGTCTTTAGTGAACTCTAGTTTGGGAATTCCTCTCACTAAGTATTTTTGGATGAGTTTCATAAGGTTTTTCATGCTTGAATGACAAAGCCTTCTATGCCACAACCAAGATTCATCAGTAATTATTTTAAATAAAATGAAACAACACATTCAAATTATTTAAATTGAGCCTATCTCTTGCAAAATAATATTGTTATTTAAGCTTATTATGCAGTGGTAGAGAGAAATTTTATGCTAAAGCCTTTTTCACAAAGCTGACTTATGCTGATAAAGTTATGTTTCAAGCCATCAACTAGTAAAATAATTTCAATGATGAATTTTTTAGATTTTTTAATTATATATTACCCCGCCACTCTCCTGGTAGTGTTATATCTAAGTGTTACCTTGCCTCTTGCCTTGGCCTCCAGCAAAATGAATTAATTTACATCTCAAGCCATGTCTTTAACATCCACTATCTAGGTACCATATGCTCTCACAATGTCTTCTATGAGAGCACTCCTACAAAATCATCAGATGTTAGATTTAGGAACACAAATAGGTTTAGGTCCCATCTTATGGAAAGTAGAATGAAGTGTATGCATGCTATGCTATGAATTTTGAACTTTAGGTCTCCACACTAAATATGTTCTATGGTGAACGATGCAAGTATGGGAGATATCTCCTAGCATGCCACAAGAAAAATATCTAACACCATGAAAAGGATTTATTATTCCATTCTAGTTATTGTACCTCTTCCTAGGTTTGAATGATGCATGTTATTGTGATGGATTGTAAAACTCTTCAAGTGAAGGCTTTTTTTATTTTCTTTTAAAGAATTTATTTTGATTTGTAAAAATCAGTTTGTACTTTTAAGATTTGAATTTTCAACTTTCAAAGCAAGAGTTTTTAATCTTTTGTATGCATTTCCAAGTTAAACATGTAACCTTTTCAAAGAATCATGCTAATAAGTTAAATCAAGATGCTTTACATTCAATGAGTAAAATTCATCCAATAAAGTTATAGGATTTCTATCGAGAGTATAATGATTTTTCCTTAGAATTTCATGCTCTTTTTGTAGATTTAAAAATTCAATTTTGAGACTAGCATGTAATTTATTGAGCTTCCTATATGAATAATGAATGTTTTCAGAAACTTCAAGTCATTGATTGTAAGTAAGCTCACATACATCTTCTTGATCATAGTGTTCAAGATGTTCATCAACCATTAAGTACAGGTTTGTTACCTCCACTTCTACTTCAATTTTGGAATGGTCTGATGTTGAGTTAGCCCATAGCCTTTTGGATCTATTTCTTGTTCTTCCTGAACTTAGGCATTTCTTCACCCTTCTCCTTACTTAGGTGAGCTTTCAAAGTTGGATAGTCAGACTTCCGATGCCCAGGCTACATTCAAAATAAATAATAACATAAGACACTTTAGAATTTCTATTATTCGTACCTTTATTCCAATTATAATGATGATTTTTCTTTTTTATTAAAGCAATATCATTATTTTAAGAATCAGAAGAGTCAATGTTAGAATCATTAGCCTTCATGGATACATTTTCTTCTTTTTTTCTAACTTGGATCAAGCTACCCTTGGTTCACTCCTTTCTTGTAAGTAATAAGTGATCCAAGTAAGTTATCAATTGAATAAACATTCAGATCTTTCAATTTAGTAATGGTGGCAATTTTGGCATCATAAGAATAAGGTAAATATCTCAAAATTTTGTCAACTTTTTCATAGTTTGTAAGTTCTCTTCCTAAGGTATGCAGGGATGTAACAATCTGTACAAACTTAGTATATATTTTAGAAATTAATTTGCTAGGTTTCATGCAAAAATGTTCATAATCATGCAAAAGAATGTTTAGCCTACATTATTTAATATTTGTACCTTTATAAGTTATGCATAATCTATCCCAAATTTTTTTTCCAATAGAATAAGTGGAAACACGCATCTAATCTTCAAATTTTAAGGCATATAAAAAATAGTTCAAACATTTAGCATTAGTGCTTGATCTTTATAATCAAAAGTCCATTAAATAAAAGGAAGTTCATTTCTTATGTCATCAATAAGTTTAAATGGTGCAGAATATCGATCCTTAATAAGGCATCAACATGCGATAATCAATTGATTGTAAAAAGCTGGACATGAAAGTTTTCCAAAAATCAAATGATATATTATCAAAAAAGAGGTGGTAAAGTGATTGAATAACCTTCTGCGGTGTTTCTATTTCCAAAGTTAGCCATGGATCAAAATTTAAAAGTTTTCTAAAACTTGATTAAATGAATCCCTCTTTGATACCACTTGAAAGTTTGTTAGGTTTGTTAAGCCCTCATGAACTAGCCCAAGGACAAGCAAGAGGGGGGGGGGGGGGGGGGGTGAATTTGTAGTTTTAAAAATTCTTTAAAAATAAGAAAAAAAAATTAAAACATTTTTGAATATTTTAAAACAAATAAGATCAACCATTGATTTTAATCATATAATCAACCACAAAAATTAATGAGCAGAAATTAAAATGTGAAAAAGTAATAAGAAAGAACACAAGATTTATAGTGGTTCGATAAACTTGTCCTAGGTCCACTCCTTTGAGACACCCTCTCAAAGTAATACACTAAACCTTCAATTACTCTCCTTTTGCTGCCAAAGCAAGCTAGAGAAGCCCTTAAAAAATCTTTCCACCATCCTGGTGAGATAGAGAACCTTAAATCCTTTTCCATCCTCCTGGTGAAGGCAAAGAACCTAGAATCCTTTTACTCCCTCCCAGAAAATATAGAGAACTTGAAATCCTTTTACTCTCACCTAGAGTAGGTATAGAACTTAATCTGATGTTGATGATTGCCTCCCTAGAGTCACCAAGGATCTAAGGATAAAGCTTGAAGAAGATGAATGAATCCTTTCTTGGAGCATCCTTTGTGATTCCCCTCACAAGCTCCTCCTCACAATATTCTCCCTCTCTCTCCAAAACTCACCTTCTCCTTCACTAAGCTCCCTTAGGTTAGAACTTCAACAAAAGAAATTTTAAAGGAAAAATTCTTAAGCTTATATATAAGAGCTCCAAAAAATCCTAATTTTCAATTCAGCGTAACTAATCATCTAGGATGATTGACATATCTTCCTGTATGATTAGTACAAAACATCCTTATCAGCCAGGATAATTACCTTTGCTATATACAATAAGTACAAGTATTTGTATAGATCATGCTGTATAATCTTGCAATCATTTAGGACGATTAGTTCAAAATAACATATTGATTGCACAATATGAAATTGAATGATGAGTGGTGATCTCCATATTATCCCAAAAACATCTTGGGACATCCAGGATGATGCTCTTAGATGATTAGATTAAAGTTATGGTTTACTAACTAAATTGTCCAATATGATCTAGATGGATCATCCTGTATTATTTGATTGAATAATCTAACCATAATTACTATCCTAATTATTAGATCAATTTAGGCATGATTGTCTTGCAACGTCCAAAATGATTAGACAAAAGTTACTATTTCAAAAAACATACTTAAAATATTATTGGCAGCTGAATTTCATATATATAACTAATCATCCTGGATAATATGCATCGTCCAGAATGATTAATATCTCATATTAAAAGGATGTCCTAATTAGGGTTTTGTTTTTAGCTGATCATCTTGGACAATTTGAAATCATCCTGTATGATATGATCAAAAATAAAAAAACTAACTCGCCAAATTTTCCCCCTGATTGTCTATATGCAAGGTTACTTAGCTTCAAGATCCATCATAGTATATTTAACTCAACAAAAAGTAAAAGATGTTTTCAACATAAATTACATACTGACTCAATCTTAGAATACCCTATCTTGAGTTGATTTTCATTGCAACTGAGCTTATGGACCTAAAAGGTTAGTGAATAAGACAAATAAAATAGATATGTAAAAATAGTAATAATCAAGAAATAATAATATGTTTTATCATCAAAATTATAATACTTTGGTCCAGATTTGCAACACACTACAACAAAATCATTCATTTTATTTTTGAAAACCCATTAAGTTCCAACCACGCTCTGGTCCTTAGGTCTTTCTACAAGTTTCTGAGCATCATGCCTCATAATTTGATTTAACTCTTCTTGTATGGCTAGGATCCATAATTCATCAGATAGGGGTTGAATTACGTTGGTGGGTTTAGTAATTAAAATTAAGGTAAAGTGGTTTACATCTTTTTTAAGTCTATGCCTAGTTTTAACACCTTCAGATGGGTTACCTAAGATCTGTTCTTTTAGATGACTTAAAGAATATCTCAATTCTCTAGATAGTAAGTTTTAAGGTTCTACCCTTTCCTCCATATTTTCATATACTAATCCTTTGGTGACTTTTATAACCTCTTCTTCTTATACCCTAGACCCTCCAGAATTATTAAATTCATCAAATACAACATGAGTGGTCTCCTCAACTACCAGTGCTCTTTTATTGAAAATTATATAGAATTTCCCAACACTTGAGTAACTAAAAAACAGTCAATTATATTTAGGGTAACATTTCCCTAGTAGAGATTTTCTATTATTCAAAATGAACACTTTACATCTAAAGACATGAAGGTGAGGAGGCTGGATGTCTTACCCTTAAAAGTTTCATATGGTGTCTTGTACATCTTTGTTCTAACATTTACCCTATTCAAAACATCACATATTGTATTCACTACTTCTGTCTAAAAGTATTTAAGAAGTGAGTATTCAGCTAACATGGCTCTAGTGGCTTCTACCACGGTCTGATTCTTTTTTTTAGCAAACCCATTCTATTGAGGGGTTCTAGGAGCTAAAACATTATGATCTATCCCATACTTTTTATAGAAAGATTCAAATTTCTCATTCTCCATTTCTCCATCATGATTATTATGAATGGTTAAAATTTTATAACCTAGTTTCCTCTAAATCCAAGTGGAAGAAGACCTAAATTTCTCACATTATTCACTTTTATGAGATAGAAATCTAACCCAAATAAACCTCAAGTAATCATCAACAACATATACCTAAAGACTTTCACTCTTTTTAATCATTCAACTCATTTTAAATAGGTTCTGGTAAGAGAAGCACAATTTTTCTTGGTGAGAGATGGAATTTGAATTCCTTCTTCGTGCATTATCAGCTTGGTTCTGATGACGTCAGAGGGTCGCCGACGAACTTCTGCTGGTGGCTCATTCAACGTTCGCCCACCCTCTGCTCCATCTCAGAATTTATCTCGACTGGTGCAGGTTCATCTTCTCCTACTTTTAGGGATTCGAATTTTGATCATGATGTAAAAATGAAGTTTAAGAAGGAACATCCTCTAATTATAAATGCAAGAGGATTATTGAATGCTAAAAAATAATTTGAAGTTTCAGGGATGGGGAATAATGTTTTGTTCGAAAGTCTTGTTAAAAATCTTTCTACTATGGATGAGGTCAAGAATTCTAATATTTTTGTTAATGTTGAGTTTGGTTGATTATCTTCTCTAGCTTCAAAATTTGATTCCTTAAAAAATGGTTTTCCTAAGGTCTGTGAAAATGATGCTGCTATGGTTGGAGATGCTGAGAAGATTGAATTAAAGTCAGTCTCTATTTTAGTTGTCCATGATTTGGATACTTTGGTAGAAAGTTATGTTTCGGTTAAAAATAATGTGCAAGAAAATACCTGTTTGAATCATTCAATTTGGACCTTAACAAAGTTTGGAACTGTGAATCATGTAAACTGGGTAATTGCAATTTGGCAACAAAGAGTTTGGATGTTCCTAAACAGCAATTTAGTAAAGTGATGAATAATGCTTGGAGAAAAAAGTCCAACATAAAGTAATAGATCTAAAATTCGGTGAAGGATTCACTAAAAATGGATTAGTAGTGAAGTTGTATACTGGAAATGAATTGGAAAACTCAAACAGACTTCATAAATCTTTGGTAATCAAAATCTTGGGTGAAAATATTCCTTTCATATCATAAGTATGGAGTTGAGAAGGCAATGGGGTGTATTTGGCAAATTTCATTTGACCTTACTTAAAATGGGTTGGGTTCCTAGTGCATTTGATGATCCAGAACCCATGGATAAGGTTTTTACCACTAGAATGTGATATGTTAATGATAATATAGTGGGAATGGATAGGTGGTCACTATTATTTTCACCTACTTCCTTCAAAGGCTTGACTGCTCTTATACGGATTCAATTGCCTATTCTCCCGTTACAGTGCTAAGATGAGATTAATGTATGTAGGATTGTATCCATGGTGGGTACTCCTTATTTGATTGATGGAAACATGTTCTAATGGGGTAGAAGAGAATTCACAAGAATTTGTGTCCGAGTGAAACTTGATGAAAAATTACATTTGGGTGTACGGGCGGTTGCATGGGTAAATTCTACCAAAGTATTGAATATAAAATATTACCTACTTTTTATTTCAATTGTGGGAAGATAGGTCATTTGAAAAATATGTGCGGGAAGTGGATTCACATCTTTCCAAGCTCAGGTTAACATAGGAAATCAAGCTAAGAATGTGGATGTTGAAGTTGCTGATAGGAAAATTGATGAATCTGCTGATGCTAATATAGAAGGTTATGAACTTTGGGTCCATGTGAATAATGGAAAGAAGAGTTTCAGAAATACAAACTTTAATTTCAAGGGGCATTAGTTAACTAAAGGAGATGTTGTAAAGAATTCTAAAAGACAGTTAATCAAAGTTCCTAAGAAGATACCTAAATCTATAAAAACTAATGATATTGTTGACAAGGTTTCTATTGTTGCGGAAAGGAACAAGTCTGGTACAAGAAATGGAAATCGTGAAGTTGCTGAGAAAAATCTGGAGGTTACTGGACATAGTCTTTATGCTGATGTGAAGGGGAATTCAGAATTAATTACTGGAATTTTAAGAGCACAAACCGAAGATATAAGAGTTGTGAAGGATGGAGTTGGATTTCAGAACTGTGTGGAGTTTCAATCTTCTGATGAAAATGTAAATGGTATGGCTTTCAATTCAAATAGAACTTTTCTTATTGATAATAAATTTTATGTATTAAATGCTATTGTTAAGGAAGGGGAGATTATTGAAATGGTTAAAATCTCCTAGGGAGTTAGTTATTAAGCAAACTAAATGTTGTGAAGACATAGCAAATAAAATTTTTATGATGAATTTTGAGTTAAATAGTAATGAAGGGGGTTCTACTATTATTAAAAAGAATGGTGCTAAGCAGTTGAAAGTATTGGGGCCAATTAAATTGGTTACTAGAAGTAGAAGAGTGGATTGTGATATAAGGGAGAAAATGAAGAACTCTTCCCCTCTTATCCAATAAAGGCTTCAATAGTATTTGGAATTGTAGAGGAGCTAGAAAAAAGAAATCTTCTCTATATCTCAAGGAGGTGGTAAAAGACCATGATGTTTTTTTTTTTTTTTTTTTTTTTTTTTTTTTTTTTTTTTTTTTTTTTTTTTTTTTTTTTTTTGGGTTGTTGGAATCAAAATTGGCCTATATTAATAATAGTGATGTTAGAACTTTAATTGGTACTAGTTGGGACTTTTTTCATGTTTCTTCGGAAGGGTTATCTAGAGGTAGTTTGGTGATATGGAAAAACTATTTGGCTACTTTCAGTTTTTGAGTACTCTTCATAATTTGTTATTGGTGATTTGGATGTTGCTAATAAACTTAGATGGAGGGTAGCTACCATTTATAGTTGTAAATATGTTTATAGATGAAGGATTCTTTGGGAGAGGTTGTAAGCATATGCCCTAATATTGATATTTCTATGGTAGTAGGTGGTTATTTCAATTGTCTACTTTCTAAGGATGATAAGAGAGGAGGAAGAAGATTTACTTTATCCTTAGGTCCTAAAGAAATGAAATCATTCCTTGTAATGACCTTCATGAGGTTAGTTGTGTTGGCCCAAAATTTACATGGTGTAATAATAAATCGGGTACTGATCGGATCCTTGAAAGGTTAGACAGATGCTTAATGAATTATCTAGCTATATGTTTGTCTCATCGTTTGGTGGTTAGGCACCTACCAAGAGTGGCATCGGATCATTTCCCCATTTTGTTAAATCTTTTTGGAGTTTGTCATTTAACTAAATAATCTATTAAATTTAAAGAAATATGGGCCTCTTTCCTGGCCTCGGTTGTTGTGGTGAGGAAGTCATGGAATATGAAAATTGGAGGAGCATCTCTCAAATTCATAATCACAAGTTGAAGAGAGCTTTGAAATCACTATTTTATTGGAGTAGAGCCAAATTGAAGTGTTTAAATCAGCAAAAGGAGACACTAAAGCAAGAAATCTTGGAACTTCAACTTAAATAAGCATATGATGGTTTTCTCTTAAGTGAAGATTTTTGGTGCCAGAAATCTAAAATTAATGAGCTGAATTCAACATTGCTTCGCCTAAACACTTGGTGGAGGCAACGTGCGAAAGTTAAATGGATGGCAGAGGGAGAATGCAACTCCATATTTTTTCATTCCTTTGCTAGTGCTAGGAGAAATTCCAACTTTATTATCAACATAAAAGATGAAGATGGATGTATAGTGGAGGACCAACATCGGATTGAAGAAGTTCTACTCAGAATTTTCAATGAAAAATGGCATGAAAAGGATTTTTCTTTGGACGGATGGCCCAAACCGTGGAGATGCATAGATGAGGAGGATAAAAATTCACTGAATAAAGATTTCTCTTTAGATGAAGTGGAGAGTAAGATCAAGAAATTCGAGGGATACATTGCATCGGGGAATGATGGCATATCATACTCCTTTATTAAAAGTTATTGATCAAATATAAAAGATAATTTATGGAAGGCTTTGAACGATTTTTTTCTACAACTGAAATCTGTGAGAGTTGTACAGAAACTCTTACTGTGTTGATTCCAAAAGTAAGTAATCCTTTGAACCCATCCAATTACAGACCAATCAGCTTGTGCAAAACTGTTTACAAAATTGCGGCCAAAGTTTTGTTGAATAATTTTCTTGTATTATTCCAAAATTGAATTCTATTGAGCAATTTGCTTTCCTAAAAGGGAGAACTCTTTTTGATCATGTACTCACAGCTCAAAAGATTTTTCATAAGTTCAGGTATTCTACATCTTCTAATGGTTTAGTCTCATTCAAAATAGACATGGAGCAGGCATATGATTCCATGGGGTGGTCGCCTCTGAGTAAAGCTTTAGATTATTTTGGATTTCCTCCTTTCTTCTCCAAGTTAATCATGTATTGTGTTCACTATCCTTCCTTTTCATTGTTGATTAATGGGAATCAGTCTAATTGGATTAATGCTAGAAGTGGATTTTGGCAGGGATGCCCTTTGTCTCCTTTTCTTTTTATACTTTGTTCTTAGCTCATGTCTAATGGTTTTTTTGGAGAAGATTCAATTGGTATTCAGGTTACTCCAAATGGCCCAAAGATCTCGCATTTGCTTTATGCATATGACATTATAATATTCTCTGATGTTAAGGTGAAGAATGTGAAGAAGATTAAATGTGTTTTGAAGGCTTTTTGTGGATTGACTGAGCAAAAGGTAAATGACAGCAAATAAAAATTTTTATTTGGAAAATCTGTTAGAAGGAAGAAGAATGTTATAACTCATATCATGGGATTCAAATCAGTAAAAGAGTTCAATTATCTTGGACTCAAAGTTTCTTTGAGAAGACTAGTGAAGACAGACTTTCAATTCATCATTGAAAAAGTTTTAAAGATGTTGAATACTTGGGGTGGCAAGTTTATTTCTTTGGCGGGGAGAATCACCCTTATTAAAACATTATTGCTCTGCTATCCATCTTTTCATTCCAAACTTTCTATAATTCCAATGGGTATTTTAAATGAAATTGACAAACTATGTAGAAATTTTATTTGGAACAAAATGAATGGAGGTTTAGGCCTTCATTATGTGAGTTGGAATACTATGTGTGCACCTATGGAGAATGATTTCCACAGTTTGCATTCATGTTCTTGCAAGTTGGCCCTTTAAGAGCAAAACTTGCGTAGAAGTATGTTCAAGACAAAGAATCATCGCTGCATAAGGCCTTATACCCAAAATATGGTTCAATTTGGGATTATAGTGCTGGGAAGAAAGCTAGTTCACTGACTTGGAAGTTAATAAAGGATGGAGGCAAGTTTCTTAAACCAATTGTGAGATGGAAGATAACAAATGGGAACTTGATTGATAACTTTAATGATATATGGATCATGGATAAGAGTTTAAACATGTGTCCAATGTTTGCGGTTCCTAAAGATAGCAATTTGGAAATAGAGATGTAAGCTATTTCATTTCAAAAGGAAGATGGAATATTGTTGAACTGAAGAACAATTTGGAAGTGAGCTGGTAGAACTGATTAGTAAACTTGAAATCTACTCAAATAATTAGGAAGACAATCTTAAGCTTATTCAAGAAAATTCTGGGAAATCTATCTCAGCGCTGGCTACTTCAGCTAGGGAGCAAAATTTTCAAGATTATAAATACTTGAAATGTTTGAAGAAGGCAAAACTTACTTTTGGTGGAGTTTATTGAATAATGCTTTACCTACCATTCAATTCTTATAATACAGGAGATTGCAAATGAATAACTTATGTCCTAGAGTGTGTAATGAAGTTGAAGATAGAGAGCATGTGGCTATTAGTTGTAAGAAGCTTAAAGAGGTTCATCAACTTTTAAATAGGTGGGGCTTCGGAATACCACTTCTTACCTATTTTGAAGATAGCTGGAAGTGGATGTCTATTCATAATTCCTTTTTGGTAAATTTATTTTGTAATGCTGTGTACTTTACTTTGAAGTGTAGGAATGAGTTGGTTCATGGAAAATCTGAGAGGATTGTACCGTTTATAGTAGTTAAATTGGTTAATTATGTAGCAGTTTGTAATGCTTTTAATTGGCATAATTCAGGATGGTTGGTTGCCAATCAGCTCTTGCTGTTGGAAAACATTTGGCATCCTCTTTTACCCGATTGGATCAAAGTGAATGTATATGCATACTTATTACCGTCTTACAATGGTGGGGTAGGTGGTGTCTTCTGAGATCACAAAGGAAGGTTTCTTTTGGCTTTTGGCAAAGCTTGTTTTCATTAGGATATATCACACTTGGAGCTTCTTGCTATAAAGGCCTTTAAAGAGGTTATTAAAGATTAGATGTTGGAGTATAAAGACATCATTATTGAAGGTAACAATGCCAACATAATCAAGCTCACACAAAATTTATTTAAAAGAGGTGGAAAAGGTGTAGAAGACATTTCTTTTGTTAGGGATTTTAATTATGTGATTTTTAATTGTATAGAGAGGAGTTGTAATAAGTTAGCAAATTTATGTGCTAACTATGCTATTTTTTCTTCTTTTTATTGGGATAATATAGGGTCGAATAAGGTTCCTCCTTCCTTTGTTGAATTGTTAAAGGAGGAATTATTAGGAAGTACTTTGTAGTTTGTTCTTTCCATTTTAGTTATCAATGCATTTTTTGCTTCTTCAAAAAAAAGAACTTCACTCCTAGGCTTACAATGTTGACATGTCCAAAGAGATCCCTATGTAGGACTTCTAAGTTTTTCTAGTGTTAATGTCATTGATTTAGTGGAAAGAGGATTTGACTTATTTCCCAAATTGACAAACACAAACAGTGGTCCTTGTTGAACTCTAGTTTATGAATTCTTCTCACTAAGTCTTTTTGAGTGATTTTCCTAAGGTTTTTCATGCTTACATGACACAATCTCTTATGCCATAAGCAAGATTCATCAGCAATAATTTTTAGGAAAAAAAAGCAGCAAGTTCAACACATTTTATATCAAGCATGTAAATATTATTTATTCTTTTTCTTTTTAGCATATTATTTCCATTTAAACTAATCTTGCAATTGGTAGACAAAATTTTAATGTTAAATCCTTTATTACAGTGTTAGCTTATGCTAAGTAGGTTATGTTTCAAACCATCTACTAGTAAAACATTTTCATTAATAAACTTTTTTGAGTTTCTTATTATACTTGACCCAACCACTCTCCATGAGGTATTATCTCTAAGTGTCATCTTGCCTCTTGCCATGGCCTTCAGTGAAATGAATTAATCTACATCCCCTGTCATGTGCCTTAAACATCAACTATCTAGGTACCACATGCTCTCACAAGACCTTTTGTGTGCGCAACCCTACAAAATCATTAGATGTTAGATTTGGAAACCCAAATAAGTTTGGATCCCATCTTATGGAAAAAAGAATGAAATGCATGCATGTTATACTATAAATTTTGAAGTTTTGGACTCCACACCAAATATGTTCTATGGTGAATGGTGCAAGTGTGGGAGATATGTCCTAGCATGCCACAAGAAAAATATCTAACACAAGGAAAATGATTTACTAATTTATTTGGGTTATGGTGCATCTTCCTAGGTTTGAATAATGCATGATGATGTGATGGATTATAAAACTCTTCAAGTGAAGGTATTTATAAACCGTATTCAAGCACTATAATTTTGATAATAACACATACTATTATGTTTTCTAGTGCTTTCTCTTATTACAAATCTAGATTAAAGGAATATAATTTTGATGATAATAATCATTCCTGGCATTCCTATTTCTCTACTACTGTTACAACTACACATCTATTTTGGTTGCCCTTTTTATTAACATTTTAAGTCCACAAGGTCAATTATAATTCAAGTAAGGTCAAGATTGGGTAGATTAAGACTAAGTCAGTCTGTAATTTTAATTCTAGTGGTTTTTACTTTTTCTTGAGTTAAATTTAATAAGGTGGATCCTAATGCTAAGTAATCTTGCGCACACACACTCAGGCGGAAAAATTTTGTAAGTTTAAGAGTTTTCAATTTTTGATCATATTGTATAGGCTAATCTAAAATTGTCCTAAATGATCAGTTGAAAATAAAAACCCTAATTAGGCATCTACATGAAGTTAGCCATATTAAATAAATCATCGTAGATGATATTCACATCGTCCTAAAAAAAATTCTCAAATCAGAAACTCTCAGCCGCCAAACATATTTAGGCAAGATTTTATTTTTAAAATTTTGTTCTAATCTTACAGGTCGATCACATATCATCCTAGACAATTCATTACAATCATGCATAAATTAGTCAAGTGATTAAGGAAATTAATTAAGGTTATATAGATTGATCATATCATCCTAAATGATCTCAGGATCATCCATGAAAATCAGTAAGAAAAGCATTAGTTTTATCCTGAATCACTTAGACATCCTGAACTATATGCTGGATGATCAATTATAATTCTTTATCATCCAGATGTATCTCCTGGATGACCTGAACTATCTGTTGAATGATAATCACTAATTTTGAATAAATCATAAAGGATGATCTAAGCATCGTTCTGCATAATAAGTTAAATTACTTTATCATCCAACACATTATTACTGGACATCCCAAACTATGTGTTGGATGATTTGTATGATTTTCAACTAATTATATAGAATGATGTCCACATTGTCCTGGATGATTAGAATAAATAATGTTTTCTAATCATACAGCTCTCCCAGATCATCTTGGTTGGAAGTATATAAATAAGCTAATCGTATAGGACGATCTGTCCTGGATAATCTTTGACGACAAGTTATAAATTAGGATAATTTTTAAGGCCTTCTTTATAAGATCTCTTATTTTTTAATGAGATAATTTTTTGCACTGTCCTGACCTGAGAGAGCTTAGAGAAGGAGAGGAAGAGCTTGGGAGAGAGAGAATCTTGTTAGGGGGAGTTTCTGAGGGGTTCACAAAAATTCCTCCAAGTAAGGATTTAAGTTGTCTTCTTCGTTCATCATCTTTGGCTCCTTAGTGGCTCTAGGGAGGTCTTCGTTAGCATAAGATCAAAGTTCTTTGTTTGCTTCAGGAGGAAGCAAAAGGTGTTGGGGTTCTCTTCCTTCTTCGGGAGGAAGAAAAAAGAGTTAAGGTTCTCTGCCTTACCAAGGTCGGTGAAAAGAGTTTGTGAACGTACACTGATGGCACTTGAAAGTTTGTTAGAGATATTAAGCCCTTGTGAACTAGTCCCAAGGCTAACCAAGAGGGGGAGTGAATTGGTCTTTTAAAAATCTTTCACAATTAAAACATAATCTTAAAACAAAAACCAAGATTCACCACAGAAACCAAAGTGCGGAAAATAAATGCAAAACCAGTAATAAAGAACACAAAGAATTATAGTAGTTCGGTCAACACGACCTACATCCACTTCTTGGAGGCGCTCTCTGAGTATTGCACTAAACTCAGTGTCTCTCTTTTTGCTCCCATAGTAAGGCGTAGAAGCCTATATAAACCTCATTTCCACCAACCCAGGTGAGGCAGAGAACCCAACGTCTTTTGCTTCCTCCAGAAGCAGATAGAGAACCCAACTCCTTTGCTTCCTCCTGAAGCATACAGAGAACCCAACACCTTTTTCTTCTTCCTAAAGCAGGCAGAGAACCCAACTCCTTTTCTTTCTCCTGAAGCAGGAAAAGAACCTTGATTAGATGTTGAAGTTAACCTCTCTAGAGCCCCCAAGGAGCTAAGGATGATGACAAGAGAAGACGATGATGGATCATTGCTTGGAGCAACCCTTAATTCCCTCACAAACCCCCCTCAAAAGATCCTCTCTCTCACTCCCTTGCTATCACTCTCCTCTTGGTTCTCTTAGGTTAAAGCAGCAGCAAAAGATTTACTAAATAGTAGAATAAGAGCTCTTAAATAGAAGAGCTTTGAAGTAGCTCTTATTTTATACGAATCAACTTTATCATATAGGATGATGTAGATATCATCTTTTTTTATCAGCATAAATTTCACTCAATCAGCTCAATCGATTTGGGACTGTCAGAAGATTTTTGGTCATATCATCCAAGTTGATATAATATCATCCTGAACAATCAGTATAATTTTGTGAATATCATCCAGACAATCGCTCTGAAAGGATGTATGGATGATAAAAATTTAACTTGATCGTCTAGGCTGATCTCACGATTGGCCCAACCGACTAGCTCAAATCCGAGGAAAATCATCATGAACATCACTCTGAATAGAAGCTGACTGATGTCAATCGTCCAAGATATCATCCCGGATGATCCTACGATCATCCCAGACGATATGATCGAGCAATCAAACCTTAATTACTTTCCTTCATTACCAGATTAATTTAGGCATAATTGAGCTGCATCGTCCAAGCCGATGTTCTGGATGATGTCCAAAAATAAAGAATACCAAAATAGATCTGGCGGCAGATTCTTTCTGATTTGAGCTTATCGTCTCGGCTGATATGAATATCGTCCAGGATGATGTGCTTAATGATGGCTGCCTAAACCAGGATGCCCTAATTAGAGTTTCTATTTTAAGTTGATCGTCCAGGATAATTTTAAGATTATCTTGGACGATTTGATCAAAATAGATAACTCTAATCAACAGATAGAAATTTTCCCCCAAGCGTGTGTGTGCAAGATTACTTAGCATCAAGAACCACATCATTTACAATAGATTCAAGAAAGGAAAAATTACAAACTGACTCAGACCTAATCTACCCAATCTTGAGCTAGCTCAAATTATAGTCTTGATCTAGTGGACCTGAAATATTAGTAAGTAAGGCAGTCGTAGTAAAATAAAAGTGTTTGCAATCATCAAAATTCTATTTCTAAAAATAGATACGCAACAATTTGTAAATGCTTCTCCACCTTGTTGTGGGAGCAAAAGGATACACTTTGGTTTTAGTGCAATACTTGGAGGAGAGTCTCCAGGGAGTGGGCGTATGTTAAGTTAACTAAATCACTATAAAATATGGTATATTCTTTTTTAATATTTTCCACACTTTATTTTTAGTATGATTAACTGCCTGGGTAAAATTTTTGATTAGTCATTTTGATTATTTATTTAATTTGTTTCCATTACAAAATATAAAAAGATTGTCCAGGATATCAAATTCACCACCCCCCCCCCCCATCTTAGTTAGCCTCGTGACTAGTTCGGCTTTATAATCCTTGCGAACTATCAAGTTGTATTTGAGAGAGATTCAAAATATCAAGTTTTAGAAAACTTTCAAATTTTCATATATGGCTAACTTTGGTTATCGAAACACAACGGAAGGTTATTGCATTATTCAACCACCCTTGTTTGATAATATACCTTTTGATTTTTGGAAAACTTGTTTGTCCTCCTTTTTGCAATCTATAAATTATCATATGTTGATGCTTGTAAAGAAGGTTATTTTATACAATCATGTGAAATAAATGGAATAAAAACTAAACTTCCATTTTCTGAATGGACTTTTGATGATAAGGATCTAGTACAACTTAATGCAAAATATTTAAACTACTTTTTATATGCACTGAATTATGAAGATTACATACGTGTAAAAACTTGCGCTACTGGTAAAGAAATATGGGATAGATTATGTATTATTTATGAAGACATAAGTTATGTTAAACAATCTAGGTTGAATATTTTACTTCATGACTATGAACTCTTTTACATGAAACGTAGTGAATCGAAATCTAAAATGTATACTTGGTTTACACAAATTGTCATCTCCCTGCATGCCTTAGGAAGAGAGCAAACTAACTATGAGAAAGTTAACAAAATTTTGAAATGCTTACCTTTTTTCCTTAGATGCTAAGATTACTGCTATAATTAAGTAAGATTACTGTTATAATTAAGCCCAAGGATTTAAATATTTATTCTATAGACAACTTACTTGGATCACTCATTACTTACGAGCATGGAGTGAACCAAAGACAACTTGATACAAAAGAGAAGAAGAATGACAAAATTATAGTCTTAAAGGCTGAGGATACTAACTTCGATTCTTCAATTTCCGAGAATGATGATATTGCCTTAATTACAAGGAAATTCAATAGCTTTTTGAGAAAGAAACAAAAGTACCAACAAAAGTGGAACAAAGGTAAGAGTAGTAAAAATTTGAAAGATTCTTCTGATATGATTTTCTTTAAATGCAGGAAGCCGGGACATGTAAAGGCTAATTTCCCCACACTCAAGGCTCACCCAAACAAGGAGAAGGGTGAAGAAAAACCAAAGTTCAAGAAGGGCAATCTAAGAACCCAAAAGGCTTATTGGGCATATTCTACATATAACTCCTTTGAAATTGAAGCTGAAGAGGAGACAACAAATTTTTGTTTGATGGCGGATGATCATCTTGGTCACTATGACAAAGAAGAGGTATGTGAGTTAACATAGAATTAATTGCATGATGTTTCTGAGAAAATTCATTCATCTTATAGAAAGCTTAAAAAATTGCATGCTAGTCTGAAACTTGAATTTTTTAACTTACAAAAAGAGTATGAAGTTTTAATTAAAGATCATTTTATATATAATAACAATCACATGACATTATTATATGAATTGAATGCTTTGAACAAAATGTATTCTAAATTAATTGTTGAGCATAATTCCCTTAAAAGTTTGCATGTTGAGCTAGAAACTGAATATAAGGACTTAAATACTCTTGCAACTAATTTATATAGTAGGAAGCATGCTTTAAATATTGAAAATACAAATCTTAAAAGTGCAAATCAATTTTTACAAGTCAAGATAAATGCTTTGAATGAAAATAAAAAACCACCTTCACTTGAGGTGTTTTATAATCCATCACAACAACATGAATCATTCAAACTTAAGAAGAGACACTATAACCCAAGTAGACTAGTAAACCCTTTTTCTGGAATTAGATGTTTTTCATGTGACATGCTAAGACATATTTCTCATACATACACTATTCACCATGGAATACATTTAGTCTGGAGACCCAAATTACATGATACACAATATAACACAGATTCATTGCATTCTTCTTCACAAGAAGGGACCCAAACTTGTTTTGGTTCCTAAATCTAACATTTGATGATTTGTAGGAGTGTTCTCACACAAGACCTCCTGAGAGCATGTGGTATCGAGATAGCAGATGCTCACACCATATGAATGGAGATGCTAATCAATTCAATTTGCTAGAGGTCAGGACTGGAGGTAAGGTCACTATTGGATACAACACCATCAAGAAAGTGGTGGGCACGGGTATAATTGAAAACTCCAAGAATCTTTTGATTGAAAATATTTTACTTAGTGATGTCTTGAAGCATAACTTGCTTAGCATCAGTCAACTCTGTGATAAAGACTTCAGCATAAAATTTTTGTCAAATAGTTGCTTTATAAGCTTAAATAATAACACTATTTTGTAGGAAAAAGGATTAAGAATGCTTACATTCTTGATTTAAATAATATTGAATGTTCTTCTTTATTTTGTATAAAAACTATTACGGATGAGTCTTAGTTGTCCATAGGAGGTTATGTTATGCTAGCATGAAAACACTTAGAAAAGTAACCCAAAAAGATTTAGTAAGAGGAATCTCTAAGCTTAAATTCACTAAGGATCACCTGTATGATGCCTCTCAGTAAGAGAAACAAGTCAAATCCTATTTTCATTCCATTAAGGACATTAGTACATCTAAACCTTTAGAAGTCCTTCACATGGATTTATTTGGACTCATTAGTATTACAAGATTAGGGGAAAGGTCTTTGAATTTGTAATAGGATATGACTACTCGAGGTTCACTTGGTTTCAGATTTTGGTCACATAAAAGGGAGTCATTTGATAAATTTAAAAAAAAATTACATGGATTCAAAAAAAGCTAGGTTGTAATATTTTGCTTATTCATGGTGATCATGATTGAGATTTTAAAAATGAAAGATTTGAAACTTATTGTGAGGAGAAAGGGATTAGTCACAACTTCTCAGCTCCTAGGACCCCTCAGTAGAATGTGATAGCTAAAAGGAAGAATAGAACCTTAGTGGAAGCCGCTAGAGCCATGCTTGTTGAGTATTTACATCCAAAATACTATTGGGCTAAAGCGGTGAACACAGCCTATTATGTGTTGAATAAGATGAATATTAAATCAAAACTGAATAAGATACCCTATGAGATTATTAATGGTAGGACACCCAACCTTTCTCACCTTTATATCTCTGGATGTAAGGTTTTCATTTTGAATAATAAGAAATCTCAACTTGGAAAGTTTGACCCAAAATCTGATGGAGTATTCCTATGTTACTCAACTATTGGGAAATCTTATAAAATATTCAATAAATGAACACTAGTAGTTAAGGGGACCACTCACATTATGTTTGGTGAATCTAATAACTCTTGAGGGTTTGGGTTGAAGAAGAAGATATAGTAGAAGTTACCTAAAGATTGATAAATGCAAATCTGGAGGAAAGGGTAGAGCCTAAAAATACTTCGCCTATAAAATGGAGATATTTTTTTAGTTATCCTAAAGAACTGATCTTAGGAGTCCCTTATGAAGGAGTTAGAACTAGGCATGGTCTTAGAAAAGAATTTAACTACTCTGCCTTCATCATAATGACTGAACCCACCAATATCAATCAAGCACTTTTTAATGAATTCTGGATCTTAGTCATATAAGACAAACTAAATAAATTTGTTATGAAAAATATTTGGGAGCTGGTAGAAAAACCTAAGGACCAAAGTGTGGTAGGAACCAAATGGGCCTTTAAAAATAAAATGAATGATTCTAGCATGGTGATTAGGAATAAGGAAAGATTGGTGGCTAAGGGGTATAATAAAATAGAAGAGATTAATTTTGAGGAGATTTTTCCCATGTAGCTAGATTGGAAGCGATTAGAGAGCTACTAGCCTTTGTTTGTTATAAAGGATTTAAGCTTTTTTAATTGGATGTAATGAATGCCATTTTAAATGGGGTAATAATAGAAGATGTATTTGTAAAGCAACCCCCAGGCTATGAGAATTCCCAATTTCCAAATCATATTTTCAAATAAAAAAAGACTTTGTATGGTTTAAAAAAAGTACCCATGGCATGGTATAAGAGGCTTAGTATATTCCTACTAGAAATGGAGTTTTTTAAGAGGAGTGTAGAAACCACCCTTTTTTTAGCTGAGTAGGAAATGAATTACTCATTTTCCAAATCTTTGTAGATGATATACTTTTTGGATCTTCTGATAAAATTTATGTGATGATATTTCTAAAATAATGAGTACATAATTTGAGACGAGTATGATGAGAGAGTTGTCCTACTTTTTGAGGTTTAGCATAAGGAAAATGATTGAAGGATCCTTTCTTGAAGAAATATACTAAGGACATCTTGAAGAAATATGAAATGGATAAAGCCAAGCCAATAAACACTCCCATGGGTTCCAGTGTCCAACTAGATAATGATTCAAATGAAAAATCTGTTAATCAAAAGATGTATAGAGGAATGATTGGATCACTACTTTACTTAAATACGAGTCGACCTGATATAACATTTAGTGTTTGTCTCTATGCTAGATATCAAGCTGATCCTAAAGAATCTCACCTGACTGCAGTTAAGAAAATCATTAGATATCTCTTAGGAACCCAAAACTTAGGAATCTGTATCCTTGGAAAGCACCTCTTTTGAAATTATTGGATATTTTGATTTTGATTTTTTGTAGGATGTAGGGTGGATAGAAAGAGCACCTCTAAACATGTCAATTCATAGGACAATCCTTAGTCTCCTGGTCCATTAGAAAAAAAGAACTTTGTTGCCCTTTTCATTGTTGAAGCTGTATATATTACCTTAGGAAGTTGTGTGGCCCAAGTCCTTTAGTTGAAGTAACTAATTCTAGATTTAAGATTACATGTAGGCATAATTTTAATTCTACGTGATAACACTTGTTGAAAGTTCATTAGGGATATTAAGCCCTTACGAACTAGCATGAGGCTAACTAAGAGGGGGTGAAATGGTATTTTAAAAATTCTAAAACAAAAATAATGATATTTTGAAATATTTTAAAACCATAAACCAAATAATCATTCACCATAAAATAAAGTGCAAAAATGAAATGTGTAAATGCAATAAGAAAGAACACATTAGATTTCATAGTGGTTTGGTCAACTTGACCTATGTCCACTCTCCAGAGCCTCTCCTCTGGGTATTGCACTAAACTTCATGACTCTCTCCTTTTCTCCCACAGCAAGGCAGAAAAGCATGTACAATACTTCTTTCCACCGACCCCGATGAGGTAGAGAACCCAACTTCTTTTGCTTCCTCCTGAAGTAGGAAGAGAACTCGACTTCTTTCGCTTCCTCCTAAAGAAGGCAGAGAACCTCAATTAATTACTAAAGTAGACCTCTCTAGAACCTCCAGAGAATAAGGGATGATGTTTGGAGAAGAAGATTTGAATCCTTTCTTGGAGTAACCTTTGTGAAATCCTCATAAACTCTCTCTCACAAGTTTCTCTCCCTCTCTCTCTCTCTCTCTCTCTCCCAAGCTCTCCCTCTCCTCTTGGATCTCTCAAGTCAGGATAGCAACAAAAAATCACATCTTGAGTAAATAAGAGATCTTATATATAAGGGCTTTAAATTTTCCCTAAATTGCAATAAACTAATAAAGATCGTCTAGGATAATAGATGGATCATCCTGTACAATAAGTACAAATTCAGCTCAATCAACTAGGATGATCTAGTGGAGGCTCGATGATTAAATTATTTGTTTATTGTAATTATCTAGGATGATGGGTACATCATCCTATACAATTAGTTTAAAATGTCAAATATCGTCCCGACCATTGCTCTATTCGGTCTAACTTTATATGTTTGGACAATGAAAAAAAACTAATCGTCCAAGATAATTAATGGATTATCCTGTACGATTAGTTCAAAATGTCAAGTATCATCTAGGCCATCGCTCTATTCTGCCAGACTTTTCATACTGGATGATGAAAAAGTAATTTTCGTCCAAGACAATTCTTGGATCATCCTGTAAGATTAGTTCAAATCAATACATATCATCTAGAACATTATTCTATTCATCCAGGAAGAAACTAAGGCTTGTTTAACTAATCATCCAATACGATCCTGCGATCATCCAGGACAATATAATTGATCAATAAAACCTTAATTGCTTCTATAATCATCAAAATAATGAGGTATAATTATAATGCATCATCCAAGATGATATCCTGTACGATGTCTAAAAATAATAACATGTCTAAAAGAGTTGGCAGCTGATTCTTTCATATTTGAGCATATCGTTTATGATGATGATAATATTATCCAGGATAATTTATTTAATTCGGCTGCCTTAACCAGGATGCCCTAATTAGGGTTTCTATTTTTTTAACTGATAGTCCAACATGATTTTGGATCATCTCAGACAATATGATAAAAATAAGAACACTAAAATAGATAGAATTTTCCCTCTGAGTGTGTATGTGTGCAAGGTAACTTAGCATCATGACCCACTTTATTACATTTAACTCAAAAAAAGATAAAAACACTTAAAGTATACTTATAGAGTGACTCAATATTAATCTACTTAATCTTGATATGGCTTGATTTGTAATTAATCTTGTGGACCTGAAGTGTTAGTAGACAGGGAAATAGTAGAAAAAATAGAAGTGTCTGAAATCTTTGATATCATTAAAATTATAATCCCTGAATTCATATTTGCAATAATCTGCCCTTTTTTATGATGTAAAATATTTGGTAGGAAGTTCAAATTAAGTAGTTAAATGAAATATAACGTGAAGGAAAACATTATGAACCAAGAAAACAAATTTTACTAAAATTAAAAAGATTGTACAAACACTAAAAAATAGTAGTAAAATATAGTGCCATGAAACAACACAAACACTACCACTACTCCCCCTTTTGACATCACAAAAAGGAGGAAAATAGAAAAAATATATATAACAGAAAATAGAAACTAATCAACATCATAAAAAAACAACACAAGCAAAAACCTCTACAAGTATAAAGGCCCTGATCATTAGAAGGACGTAGTGGTGGTGGCTGAAAGAAACTGGAAATAGTAGTGAACTACTCCCTAAACCAGGCATATCTTAGTCATGCTACTACTACTTGTGTTCCATGTATGCATCAAATCTAGCGACTTCCTCCGCATGTTGTTGCTCCTATGTAGCAACGTAAGATTTGAACCGAGCTTCCCACTAGTCGAACCGCTCTACTAGTTGATCCAACTTTAAGTGCTTGCGGATCAAGCAGGTATAGGAACAAGTGTAGGAGAAGCTTCCTCCTCAACTCCCTCAGCCTCCTCATGCTCCATTTTGAGATAATTACTATAAAGAATGTGGAATGAGTTATTGGTGTAAAAGACAGGATGAAAATTAGGTGGGGCATGATATTGAAGATTATATTTGGTTACTAGGACATAGACTATGATGTGTCTTAAGGAAAAGTTAGGCTTTTTTCTATGGCCTAGATCCTTAATACTAGTCAGATGCTCAATCTATCAGAAAAGAAGATCAACATCATTAAACTCTCTATGGCCCATTATATAGAAGGTGGTGATTGAAAGGAGAGGGGTGATGTGGACATGATCACCAACCTTAGGGATTACGAAGGTGCGAAGTACATGGTTGATTGTCCTAGCATCTTTGACTAAGGTGCTAGATGCCCCATCATGATAGGAGATAAGAGTGTTCATCAGAAGGTGATTGGTAGGAGCCCAATCATAATTTGGATCTTGAGATAAGAGGTGAATCTTGTCTCTAATTATGAATAGTTTGATGAGTTCGTGGCAGTCCTGATATATAATTTTTACATGTCATTTATTTACATATAACTTAAGGGAGGTGTAAGTGGTATTGATCCTAAGGATCATAAAAAATTCATAAAGAAGTTTAGAATTGAAAGGGAAGGTGAGTGTAAGGATGAAGATGAGGGAGGTATGAGTAAACAGATTAAGAACAGCAAAAGTGAGCGTATAAGGGTTGACGGTTCATGATAATGTGATCCCAGTAGTCTTGTAGCAAAGATAGGAAGCTTAGTCAGCCACCTCAATAAAGTGAGGGTGACAAAGGCCCTCAAAGAACTACTGATCATCATTCTAGATTATTTTCTACCAGCCATGGATAAGAAAATTAGAGCTTATGGGAGAGGAATGAAGAAGTGAAGGGGTTTCAGGTAAGAAAACACTTTAAATCCTATTGTTTATAAAGAAATGTCCATAACGTCCAGGATTATTGCAGAATTATCCAGTACGATCAAGAGAAATTATGGCTTTTGGGATGATTGGTCAAAAAGGCAGTTATATCATCCAGGACAATCAGACATCATCTTGGATGATTAGGCACAAGCGATTATCCCAAGGAGTCATGCCAGATGATCGTTGAAAAAGTAGATCATCTAGTACAATTAGGTGGATCTTCTAGGACGATTAGGTCGATCATCCAAGATGATCAATAATAATGGATCATATTGGCCGAATTTAAAATGTGTAACATCTTTAGCAATATAGATCGTTTAAGGACAATCGCAAATAATTGAAGCAGAATTTGATCAGATCATCCAAGACAGTGTGGATCATCCATGATGATCACAGATAATTAAGCAGGATTTGATCAGATCATCCAGGATAATGAGGATCACCTAAGATGATCTCAAACAGTTGACTCAGATCAGTCATAGATGGAAGATGAAGGGTGATGAGATGATATCATCTAGGACAATAGGAATATCATTTAGGACGATGTGATCAAAAAATAAATATTTTATAAATGGGTGGATGAGATCAGAGAAGGCCCTAAAATAAGAAAAATAATAAAAAAAAAAATAAAAAATAAGACAACAAAAAAGACTACAAAAATAATAAAAAAAGAACAAAAATATTTTTTTTTAGTCAAAGCACAAATATGAAAAATTTTCCATGTCATTAAATTAAAAAGTTTTACAAAAATGAATTAACATCATCGAAATCTAAAAAATGGTTGAACAACCAATCTAGTTAATCCCAGCACAGACTTCTTACATGGCAAATCATCTTTTGAAAATAAAGATCTAACTCAGAAAAATCTATTGGATAAGAAAAAGTGATCTGTTTAAGCCTTACTTCTAGAAAAATATCTTATAGAATAATATACCAAAGCAATTAGTCACAATCATGAATTTCAAAATTAAGTCTTTAAAAATATCAAGTAACATATGAATTCTTCTAAGATTTAAAGGTTTTAAAGAAAAGGAAGCTTGCTTTCTTGTGGGCTCCTTTTATACCACTTGTCAATTGGTTGGCGTACTTTGCACATTTTTTTATTTTTGATACACTTTAGGTATCTTTCATTTTTTTGGCGATAATTGCACATATTTTCAATTTTTATTCTTTTTGGGCTCATTTTATGCCTCCTGACATTTTTGCAAGCTAGCTCCATTTTGAAACTTTTAAATACTCTCAGTTGTGAGAATATCTTCCAGATATTAGAGAATAAAAACTGACTCTTTAATATAAGGAAGAGTAAAACACAAAGTAGAATCACATTCATATGATAAATATAACGACAAGATTACGAAAACTTGAAAGTGATTTAATGACTTTAAATATTTTTTATATAAGATAGATTGCTGTAATAGGATAGAAATGTTTCAATCGCAAAGTCCAATTATTAATTTGAGATAGAATTTTATTTAGAAAAGAAAATTACACCGCTAAAAGAAATTAGAGGAAGGGAAACAATCAACAGTATTTCTTCCTTTAACTAATTTAGGGAAGTCAAATATTGACTACAAATTTTCAAAAATAAAAACAAGGTATAAAATATCATTTCAGCAGTGACCAAAAAGAAAAACTAAAACATCATAAATGAAAACACAAAAAATAATAATAAATAAATAAAATAACAGTTAAAGCTAAAAATAAAATAAAAAGTCAGAAATAAAAGATAGAACAATAAATAATAACAAATAACAAATCAGAAAACATAACATTTAGAATTCAGTAAACATCAAGTTCATGCATTTATGTCAATCACACCTAATATGGTTCTTAAGATATTGAATATGTCAAAGACCAATAGTTTAGTAAAGGTGTCAGCCAGTTGATTCTCAGTTGCCACATGGTGTAATTAAATATCTCATTTGATAATATGATCCCAAATAAAGTGATGCCTTATATAAATATGTTTGGTCCTTGAATATTGGATAGGATTCTTAGAGATGCAGATGACACTGGTGTTATCATATATGATTGAAATTGTGCCTATAGGTAATTCTCAATAAAGAAATTTTTGCTTCAACCAATGGATTTGGACCACACAACTTCCTAAGGAAATATACTCAGCTTAAGCAGTAAAAAGTGCAATAGAGTTTTGTTTTCTGTTGGACCAGAAGACTTTAGATTATCCTATGAATTGGCAAGTTCGAGAAGTGCTCTTTCTATCTACCCTACACTCTATAAAATCAGAATCAGAATTTTCAATAATCTCAAAAGAAGTGTTGTGCCTAGGATACCATATTCCTAAGGTTTTAGTCCCTATGATATATTTAAGGATTCAGTTAACTATAGTCAAGTGTGATTCTTTAGGATCAGCTTGAAATCTAGCACAAAGAAAAACACTAAACACTATATTAGGTTGGCTAGCAATCAAGTACAGTAGTGATCCAATCATTCCTTTATACTTCTTTGGATCAATAGACTTTCCATTTACGTCCTTATCGAACGAAACACTAGAGCTCATGGGAATATTTATTAACTTTTCTTTATCCATTTCATATTTTTTAAATATGTTCTTAATGTACTTTGATTGATTAAAAAAAGATTCCATCATCTAATTATCTTATGTTAAACCTCAAGAAGTAGGATAACTCTCCCATCATACTGATCTCAAATTCCTTACTCATTATTTTTTGAAAAATCATCACATAACTTTTTATAAGAATATCTAAAAAGTATATCATCAACATAAATTTAAACATGAGTAACTCATCTCCTACTTTCCTCACAATAGGGTGGTGTCTATGCTCCCCTTAACAAACTCCCTCTCTAGTAGGAATGTGAAAAGCCTCTCCTTCTAAGCTCTGTATGCCGATTTTAATTTATATAAGGCTTTTTTTAATTTGTAAATATGATTTGGAAATTGGGAACTCTCAAAACTTGGGATTTGCTCTATAAATACATCCTCTTTTATTATCCCATTTAAAAAGGCACTCTTGACATCCATTTGGAAAGCTTAAATCCCTTATAACATGTAAAGGCTAAGGCTAATAACACTCTAATAGCTTCCAATATAGCCACAAGGGCAAAGGTCTCCTCAAAATCAATCCCTTCTATTTGGTTGTACCCCTTAGCCATCGATCTTATCTTATTCCTAACCCTCACACCAGAATAATTCATTTTATTCTTAATGACCCATTTGGTTCCTACCGCAATTTGATTCTTAGGTCTTTCTACTAACTCTCAAATATCATTCCTCATAAATTAGTTAAGTTCTTCTTGCATAGCTAAGATCTAGAATTCATCATAAAGGGCTTGATTGATATTGTTGGGCTCAGTCACTGAGATAAAGGTAGAGTGGTTCACTTCATTCCTAGGTCCATGCCTAGTTCTAACACCTTCAGAAGAGTCTCCTAAGATTAAATATTTAGGTTGACTCAAAGAATATCTCCAATCTTCAAGCAAAGTGTGTCTAGGGTTCTACCCTTTCCTCCATATTTGTAATTTCTACTCCTTGGATAATTTCACCTACTCCATCAGTGTTTCGAGGCTCTGTCATTTTCTCCAAATTTTTAACTCCTAGGGTAATTTCTTCAACTTCATCTTCTTACTCAACTCTAGACTTCTTAGTATCAAATTCATCAAACACTACCTAAGTAGTCTCCTCGACCACAAGTGTCCTCTTGTCAAACACTCTAAAGGATTTCCACACACTTGAATATCCCAAGAACACGCCTTCATCAGATTTTGGGTCAAATTTTCCTAAGTGTCACTTCCCATGGTTAAAAATGAAAACCTTACAGTCAAAGATATAGAGGTGGGAAAGGTTGGGTGTCCTACCCTTAATCATCTCATAGGATGTCTTATTCAGTTAGGATCTAACATTCACCCTATTCAATACTTAATAAACATTATTTAGTGTATCAGCCCAAAAGTATTTTTGAAGTAAATACTCAGCAAGCATGGCTTTAGCTACTTCAACTAAGGTCCTGTTCTTCCATTAATTTATCCCATTATACTGAGGGGTCCTAAGAGCTGAGAAGTTGTGACTAATCCCTTGATCGTCATAAATGTCTCCAAATCTCTCATTTTCAAACTCTCCACCATGGTCACTATAAATTGTCAATATCTCATAATCTAGCTTTTTATGAAACCAAATGGAGAAGGAACTAAACTCATAAAAAGACTCACTCTTATCTGACAAAAATTTAATATAAGTGAACCTCGAGTAGTCATCAATAATCACAAATCCATGGACTTTTGCCCCTAAGCTGGTAGTGCTAATGGATCCAAATAAATCCATGTGAATGACTTTTAAAGGTTTAGGGTTCTAATGTTCTTAATGGAATGAAAAGAGGATTAGACTTGCTTCCCTAGCTGACATGCATCACATAGGTGGTCCTTAGTGAACTTAAGCTTGGGGACACCTCTAACTAGGTTTTTTTGGATTACTCTCCTAAGGGTTTTCAAGGTGGTATGATATAATCTCTTATACCACAACCAAGACTCATCAGCAACAGATTTTAAGCAAAATGAAGTAACATATTCAATGTTATTTAAATCAAGTATGTAAATATTATTAATCCTCTTACCCTACAAAATAGTGTTGTTAATCAAGCTAATGATGCATGTGTTTGCCAAAATTTTTATAATAAAGCCCTTGTCACAAAGCTGATTGATGCTGAGCAAATTGTGTTTAAAGCCATTTACAAGCAAAACATTTTCAATCAAAAGATTCTTGGAGTTTTTTATTATACCTACACCCAGTACTTTCATAATGGTGTAGTCTCCAAGAGTGTCCTTGCCTCCAGCCTTGGCCTCCAACAAAATGAATTAATTACCATATCTACTCCTGTGTCAAGAGCATCCATTGTCCATATATCGCATGCTCTCATGAGGTATTTTGTGAGATTACCCCTATAAAATTAACAAATGTTAGATTTAGGAACCCAAATAAGTTTGGGTCTCTTCTTATGGAAAGAAGAATGCAATGAATGTGTGTTATGCTATGAATCATTTAATTTGGGTTTCTAAACCTAATGTGTACTAAAGTGAACAGTGCAATTGTGTGAAATTTGTCCTAGCATGCCACATGAAAAACATCTAACACCAAGAAAAAGGTTTACTAATCTACTCGGGTGGTGATGCCTCTTCTTAAAGTTGTGTGATGTATGCAATGATAGTTTATCATCTTCCAATGCTATGAGTTTTGCTTTCAATGCTTTATTTTCATATTCATAAGCTGCCACATCCACCTTTAGCAGATGTTCATAATTATTTATCTCCCATGCAAGTTTCTTTAATTTTTTAATCCCTTTTTCTAACTCAATATAGTATATCTTCAAGGAATCATGTGCATCAGATAATTCAATATGCTTCTTATTTAATGCATTAAATTCATCAAGTAATGACATGTGATTACTATTAATTGTGGAGTGATCTTTAAATAAAATTTATGCTCTTTTTTACAAATTTAAAAACTCCAATTTCATGCTAGCATACAATTTCTTAGGTTTCTTATATGATGCATAAATTTTCTCAAAAACTTCAAATAATTGACAATAGGTTAGTTCACACACCTCTTCTTGGTCAGACTGACCAAGACGATTGTCTACCTTCGAACACAGGTTTGTTGTCTCTTCTTCAAATTCAATCTCAGGAGAGTCAGATGCAAAATCCGCCCAAAATGCCTTTTAACACCGCTTCTTGACCTTCCTGAACTTGGGTTTCTCCTCACTATTCTCCTTGCTTGGGTGACAATTTGAGTAAACCTAGTATACATTTCAGATATCATATCACTAGGTTTAATGCCAAATAGTTTATAGTCATGAAGCAAAATATTCAACCAAGAATGTTTAACTTTGCCTGTGCCTTCATAAGTGATACATAATCTATCACAAATTTCCTAACCAATGGTACAAATTGAGACACGCATATAATCTTTCGATTTCAAAGCACCAAAAAAATAATTTAAGCATTTTGCATTAAGTTATACTAAATTCCCATCATCTAAAGTACATTCAGTAAATGGAAGTTCATCTTTTATGTCATTGATTTCACATGATGGTGGAGCATAAACTTTTTTAATAAGCATCCACATGTGATAGTCAATATATTGTAGAAATGTGGACATGCAAGTTTTCTAGAAATTAAAAGGTATATAATTAAATTATGGTGGTCATATAATGGAATACCCTTCTATAATATTATGATTACCAAAGTTAGTTATGGATTGAAATTCAAAAGTTTTCAAAAACTAGATTTTATGAATCCCGTTTTGATACCATTTGAAAGTTCATTAGTGATGTTAAGCCATTATGAATTAGCTCGAGGCTAACCAAAAGGGGGTGTGAATTGGTATTTTAAAAAAATCTCAAATAAAAATCAAAATCGTTTGAAATATTTTAAAACCACAAACCAAACAATCATTCATGAGAAAATAAAATGCAGAAATAAAATGCATAAATGCAATAAGATATAATACATCATATTTTATAGTGTTTCGATTAACTTGACCTACATCCACTTCTGGGAGCCACTCCTTCGGGTATAGCACCAAAATCAGTTACTCTCCTTTTGCTCCCACAGTAAGACGAGGAAGCCTGTACAAAAATCTTTCTACTTGTTGCAAATTCAGGTCTATGAACTATGTTTTGATGATTGGCAAACACTCTTACTTATCTTGGACTATCTTTTACTACGGACTTTTCAGGAATAAAAGATTGGATGAAAAAATGGAGCCAACCAAAGATGGGGTTGAGTCAGTCTGTAATTTTATTTTTCCCTTCTTGAGTCTGTTTGAATAGTTGCTATTTGAATGATTTATATTTGTGCAACTTATGTAGTTTTGATGATTCCAAACATTATTGTTCATATGTATAGTTATCTCCTAACAATTTTAGAAGATTTGCACTTGCTCTTGTGTGTACTAACATTTCAGGAAAATCAGACTCCAGACTACGAAAACTTCAAATCAAATTCAACATATGATATTTTGTTTATTTGAAGTTTGTCTTTTCTTTGAATTAATTTTGAAAGGGAGTGATTGTAATTGAGTGAATAAAATCTCACACACACAAATTAGGAGATCTTGAAATTCTATACTGATCGTACAGGACGATATTTATCGTACTGGACGATCTGTCAATTATCTCCTATAGAGCATTTGGAACGAATAGGAACTTGCTTGGAAAAATTTTTTCTAAGTTCTATTCGTCCAGGACGAATTTTATTTTCGTCCCGGACGATGGGTTCTCTGTAAAATTTTCATCCAGATGAATTTTACCATCGTACGAGGCGACCAGTCCTCTGGAAAATTTTCGTCCAGACGAAAATAATTATCGTACCGGACGATCAGCTCTCTGGAAAATTTTCGTCCAGACGAAAGCAAATTATCGTCCGCGGCGATGGGCGCTCTGGAAAATTTTTGTCCAGACGAAATAAATAATCGTCCAGGACGATCGGCTCTCTGGAAAATTTTCGTCCAGACGAACACATTTTCGTCCAAACGATAAACCGACTTAGAACAGTTTTCAGCAGTTTCTAGAACCGACCTTGTAATAACCGTTCGTATTGGATGAACCTAGTTCGTACAGGACGATCAGCTGTACGAAGTCATTTCGTACACATATACAAATTGGGTCGTTTCAGATCGTTTAAGTAAAATCGTCCAGGACGATCCAGGATCGTACGGGATGATCCACTGCGTACAGAATTGAAAATATGCAGTTTTTGGGCGGTTTTTCATGTCTTTTGTATAAATAGTCCAAATTAGACTGCCACCCAATCTTTTTGTCATTTGATCTTCGTGCCTATTGAGTGAATAGCCAAGGAGAGAGTGGAAGAGAGCTTTTAAAGGAGGATTCCTACCATTGGAGCGAGAAGGCTTCACTTGGATTGCTAAGGTAAGAATCTCTACTTGTGAAATTGGATTTCTTCACTCTTTTCTTTCTTCCTTCTAGATTCTTGTGAGAAGATTATTCAAGAAGGTCCGGTTCTCTGCCGACACTTGGAGAGTGTGAACAGACGACGGTTCTCTGCCTACACTAGGAGAGTGTAAAAGGAAGAAGGTTCTCTGCCTACACTTGGAGAGTGTGAACAACCGTAGGGTTCTCTACCCACACTAGGAGAGTGTGAAAGGACGACGGTTCTCTGCCAGCACTGTGGATTGTGTAAAAGGACGACGGTTCTCTGCCGCACCGGGTAGTGGTGAAAAAAGGGTTTTGTACAGGCTTCTCCGCCTTGCTGTGGGTGCTAAAGGAGAGTCACTTTGTGGTATTAGTGCAATACTCAGAGGGTGCCTCTGAGGAGTGGATGTAGGTCTGGTTATAGACCGAACCACTATAAATCTGGTGTCTTTTAATTTATTGCTTTTACGTTTCCGCACTTTGAATTTCAGTTTTAACAACTCTGTGGTTGAAAAACACTTTTCTACTAACTTTAAAAGAAAAATTTATTTCGGTTCAACTTTATTATTAAAGAGGGTTTAAAATTTTTTAAAACTACCAATTCACCCCCCTCTTGGTAGCCGTGGGACATTTACTTAGGCTTAACAACCTAATTACTGGACTCAACAAGTGGTATCAGAGCATTGTTTCAAAATCATAAGTTTGAACTACTTTTTGATTAACGTAGATGGCTACATTTGGAAACCGAAACACACCTGAGGGTTACTCTATCACTAGACCTCCACTGTTTGACAATATTCCTTTTGATTTTTGGAAAACACGCATGTCTACTTTCTTACAGTCACTTGATTATCGCATGTGGATGTTAGTCCAGGAAGGTTACACAAAACCAACTAGATTAGTTGATGGAATTAGGGTAGATACACCCTATGCAGATTGGACTATAGAAGAACGTGACTTAGCACAATTAAATGCGAAATGTTTAAATAGTTTCTTTTGTGCTTTAAAATCTGAAGACTACATGCGAGTTTCCACTTGTAAAAGCGGAAAAGACATATGGGATAGACTTTGTATTACTTATGAAGGGACAAATGAGGTTAAGCAATCAAGACTCAATATCTTGTTACATGACTACGAATTATTTTGCATGAAACCTAATGAATCAATATCTGACATGTACACAAGATTCACTCAAATTGTCACCTCTTTGCATGCACTTGGTAGGGAATTAACTAATGCTGAAATGGTTAATAAGATTCTTCGTTGTTTACCTACTGCATACGATGCTAAAATTACTGCAATTACAGAGTCAAAAGATCTGAACATTTATTCTATTGACAATCTTCTTGGTTCACTCATTGCTTACGAGCAAGGAGTAAGTCAAAGAAAGATTGATGCAGGTGAACCAAGAAAGGACAAGAATATTGCACTAAATGTGGAAGAGTCAGAAAGTGAACACTCACAACCTGAGGATGAAGATGATATAGCACTGATGACTAGACAATTCAAAAGCTTTTTAAAGAGGAAGCAGAAGAGACGCCAGCAATGGAATAGAGGTAAGTATAACAGAAATGGCAAGGTTTCTAATGAAGTGATTTGTTATGAATGCAGGAAACCAGGTCATATAAAGACTGATTGTCCAAAACTCAAAGCCACTCCTAGCAAGGAGAAGGTAGAGGAGAAACCAATGGTAAAGAAGGGCAAGAAGAAGTTTCAAAAGGCTTTTTGGGCGGACTCAGCTTCAGACTCATCTGAGACTGAAAAAGAAGAAGAAGTCACCAACCTTTGCTTGATGGCAGATAAAGCTGAACAATCAGATCAAGAAGAGGTATGTGATTTAACTTATAATGAATTGTTTGAAGTTTCTGAACACATGCATGATGCATATAGGAAAACGAAAAAGATGCATGCTAGTTTAGTTTTAGAATTGGAAGAGCTTAATAAGGAACACGAAATCCTTAGGAAAGATCATGCTTTAATTGATAGCAACCACATGAAACTACTTGATGAATATGATGACTTGAATAAAAATTTGAGAATTTAAAATCATCCTATGCTGAACTTGAAAAAGAATTTGAGAAATTTAAGGATGAATCTGAGCACAAGACATATAGAGTCAATTATACAAATCGAATCTTGGAGGATATGAATTCATTTTACAAACTGACTATAAAGCTCTCGAGGATAATAGGAACCCCCCTAAACTTGAAGATTTTACAAATCCTAAGTATTATCCTAAATTCATGAAATCCCTTAGAAGACAATCATATGAGAGAAAACATAGGAATATTTTTCCTAATGTTAAATGTAACAATTGTGGATTTTTGGGACATATATCTCACACCTGCACTTTAAAGATGAACCTAATTTGGTGTGGAGAACTAAGATGCATAAACCTAGACATATCACACATGCATCTGATTATAAATTTCATAAAGGTGAACCCAAACTAGTTTGGGTTCCCAGGTCTAACATTTGAGAATTTTGCAGGAATACTCTCACACAAGACCTCGTGAGAGTATATGGTACCTAGACAGCGGATGTTCTAAACACATGACTGGAGATACTGCTCAATTCATAACGCTGGAAGCCAGGAGTGGAGGCAAGGTTACACTTGGAGATAATACCACAAAGAAAGTGGTTGGATCAGGTATGATTGGAAATTTGAAAAACTTTTTCATAGATAATGTTTTATTAGTTGAAGGCTTAAAACATAATTTGCTTAGCATAAGTCAGCTATGTGATAAGGGCTATAATGTAAAATTTTTACCTACTAGCTGCATAATTAGCCTAAATGGGAAAATTGTTTTAAATGGAAAAAGGGTGAACAATGTTTACATGCTAGATTTAAATTGTATTCAATCTCCTACTGCCATTTGTTAGAAAACTGTTTCTGATGAATCATGGCTTTGGCATAGGAGACTTTGTCATTCTAGTATAAAAAATCTTAGAAAAATTACCCAAAAGAATTTGGTGAGAGGAATACCTAAACTAGACTTTACTAAGGACCATCTGTGTGATGCATGTCAATTAGGAAAACAAGTGAAGTCCTCTTTTAAGTCCATTAAAGATCTTAGGACCAGTAAACCTTTAGAAATTCTACACATGGATCTTTTTGGACCAGTAAGCACTGTTAGTCTAGGAGGAAAGGTATATGGATTTGTTATAGTAGATGATTTTTCAAGATTCACCTGGGTTAAATTTCTTTTTCATAAGAGTGAATCATTTGAGGAATTCAGAAATTTTTCAACTTGGATACAAAGAAAACTAGGATGTGAAATAATTTCTATACAAAGTGATCATGGAGGAGAATTTGAAAATGAAAGATTTGAAGATTTCTGTAAAGAAAAGGGGATTGATCACAATTTTTCTGCACCTAGAACTCCTCAACAAAATGGAGTAGTTGAAAGAAAGAACAGAACATTAATAGAAGCCGCCCGAGCAATGTTAGCAGAATACTCTCTTCCTAGGTATTTTTGGGCTGAGGCGGTTAGCACTGCATGCTATGTTCTGAATAGGGTGAATGTGAGATCTAATTTGAATAAAACACCCTATGAGTTGCTAAAAGGAAGAACACCAAATTTGTCTCATTTGCATGTATTTGGTTGCAAGGTGTTCATACATAATAATGGAAAATCTGCCTTAGGAAAATTTGATCCAAAATCAGATGAAGGAATTTTTGTTTGATATTCAAGTGTTGGAAAATCTTATAGAGTATTCAACAAAAGAACTTTAGTCATTGAAGAAACCACACATGTTGTTTTTGATGAAAATGGAAACATGGAAGAGCCAAAAGTTGTTGAAGAAGAAATTGAAGAAAACTCCCGAAAAGATTGATAGATTAAATTTGGAAGAAAATGTGGAAGAAAATTTAGAAAGAGAAGACCCTTTGCCTAGAGATTTGAGATTTTCTAAAAACCACCCAAAGGAATTAATCATAGGTGAACCAAGTGAGGGTGTTAGAACTAGGCGTGGATTAAACAAGGAAGTCAATCATTCAGCCTTTATTTCAACTGTTGAACCCACTAACATTGATCAAGCACTTTCAGATGAATTTTGGATATTGGCCATGCAAGAAGAGTTGAATCAATTTGTAAGAAATAAAGTTTGGGAACTAACTACAAGGCCAAAAGATCAAAGTGTTGTTGGAACCAAGTGGGTGTTCAAAAATAAAATGAATGACTCAGGAGTAGTCATTAGAAATAAGGCTAGATTAGTAGCTAAGGGGTATACTCAAATTGAAAGAATTGATTTTGAGGAAACTTTCGCCCCTGTAGCTAGACTTGAAGCAATTAGGGTTTTACTAGCCTTTGCCTGTTTTAAAGGTTTTAAATTGTTTCAAATGGATGTCAAAAGTGCCTTTTTAAATGGAGTAATTGAAGAAGATGTTTTTGTAGAAAACCTCCAGGTTTTGAAAATTCTAAATTTCCAAATCATGTTTTCAAATTAAAAAAGGCATTATATGGATTGAAACAGGCACCTAGGGCTTGGTACGAGAGGTTAAGCACCTTCCTACTTGAAAGATCTTTTGAAAAAGGAAGTGTGGATACAACTCTCTTTTTAAGGAAAATTGGAAAGGATATACTTATTGTTCAAATTTATGTGGATGACATCATCTTTGGATCTTCAAATAAACATCTTTGTGATGATTTTTCTAAAACAATGAGTAGTGAATTTGAAATGAGTCTAATGGGAGATTTAAATTACTTTCTAGGATTTAGCATTAAGCAACTTGAGGAAGGTACTTTTCTTAGTCAAACCAAATATATTAAGGACATCATCAAAAAATATGAAATGGACAATGCTAAACCTGTTAGTACACCAATGAGTTCTTCAGTTCAGTTGGATAAAGACCTTAAGGGAAAATCTGTTGATCAAAAGAAATTTAGAGGGATAATTGGATCTTTACTTTACTTGACTGCTAGCCGACCAGATATTATGTTAGTGTTTGCCTATGTGCTAGATTTCAATCAGATCCAAAAGAATCACATTTGACAGCAGTGAAAAGGATTTTAAGATATCTACTAGGAACTCAAAACTTAGGAATTTGGTATCCTAAGTTTAGCTCTTCATTTGAAATTATTGGTTACTCAGATTCTGACTTTGCAGGCTGTAGAGTGGATAGGAAAAGCACTTCTGGAACATGTCAATTCATTGGAAATTCATTAGTTTCATGGTCTAGTAGAAAACAAAATTCAGTGGCACTATCTACTGCAGAAGCAGAATACATTGCATTAGGAAGTTGTGTGGCACAAGTACTTTGGTTAAAACAACAGTTGATTGACTTAGGATTAACTATAGGCACTATTCCAATTTATTGTGACAATACTAGTGCTATTTGCATTTCCAAAAATCCTATTCAACATTCTAGAACCAAACACATTGATATAAGGCATCATTTCATAAGGGATCATGTATCCAAAGGAGAAATTGAACTCATACATGTTTCAACTGAAAATCAACTTGCAGACATTTTTACAAAACCTTTAGCCTTTGATACCTTCAGTACTTTAAGAACAAGGCTTGGTGTTATTGATTTGAATGCTTAACTAAAATGTCTTTGCAACATTGATACTTGTTGTATTTTGTTTTTGTAATTTTGTGAATTTTGTGTGTCTTTAATGAATTGTTTTTGGTTTTATGATTTTGTTTTATGTTTTCTGTGTTTTTGATTGTTTTTGTTGATTTTGTTAATTTAAAAATATTCAAAATTAAAATTTTTTTTTTGGAGGAAATCGTCCAGGACGAAATATTTTCGTACGGGACGATGTGTAAAGAAACAGTTTGCGTGATTTTAAACCGTTTTGAGAGCAGTTTTTTATTGGATCGTCTGTACGATCTGTGATCGTCCAGTACGATTTTTTCTTTTTTCTCAAACGTCGGGACGATTGAATGCAGCGGTTGAGTGGATAAGACAGTTTTTAATACGAACTTCGTCTGTACGAAATTTTTTCGTCTGTACGAACATGTGTCGGTTCATTGTAGGGGACGGTTTTCAAGAGTCATTAAAACGAAACACTTTTCGATCGTTTGTACGAAATTTTTTTCGTATGTACGATCGGTCAAGTCAAAAAGCCTGTACGAAGGGACGCATCGTAAGTTGTGTTGAATACGAAAAGCCGTTACATTTTGGACGAATTGGATCGTCTGTACGAAATTACTTCGTCCAGACGAACGATAATTTTTCATCCAGGACGAATATTTTTGTCCAGGACGAACGTATCATTTTTCTTTAAATATGAAGGCTTTCAAACTTGACAATTACACTTTCAAACATCTTTTTCAATCCCTTTCTACATCAAATCAACTATGGCCTCCTCTAGCAAAAGACAAAAAGTTTTGGTGAAGAAACCTAACAGGAATGCCCCAGACAACTTTCTTTCCAAGGCAAATGAGGAATCTTTTCCTCGTTTTGCATCTGCAAAAATCACTCCGTCTCGTATTCTTATCCAAACAGAGTTGAAATTTCGGGTATTACACCTCTTCGCCTCAACCCAATTTCAGTTCATTCTTTCTCTTGTCCACCTCTACAATAAGCAAACCTACCATTACTTCCTAGCCAACATGAGTTTCAAATTCTGACCACTCTATCATTAGTTCTTTTGTTTTTAAGAAAAAAGTTGAGATCACCAAGCACGACCTTGGTGCATTTTTAAACTTAAGGACTGAAGGATATAGAGCCCACACCCTAATGTCAGAAACCTCCTTCAAATGATTTCAAATCAATACGGTAATTAGAGAAAATGCGATTGACAATCATGTTGCTAGAGTGGCCGGTATGACCCAAGATGCCCGAATCATCCAGCATATCCTTAGATCCTCAATTATTCCTAAAGCTGGTGATAGGATTAACATTACTCCTCTCCTTTCTTGTCTAACTTTTTTAATCATGAAAAGACATCCTATTGATGAAGCCCAACTCATCCTAGATCATATCTATGGGCTTTCAGAAATAGGACATCCTGATCAGAAGAGGAAGAAGAACATTTCTTTAGGGCACTTGATTACTTATATTTTGGAGAAGAAGTATAATATAGTGCATCCTGATGAAGAATATGAAGAGCCAGTTTACTATAACGATGCATTATTCAGACTGCTCTTCAAGGAGGAAAAAGAAAAAGGAAAAGCACATGGCAGTGCTTCAGAAGAAGAAGAAGAAGAAGGAGTGCAAGGTTCTGCTTCTCAATCAGATTATCAGAATCTGATTGAGAGATTTGATAGACTAGAGACTCACATTGATCAAAGGTTTGATCAATTTGATGCTCATCTTACTCAGCAGCAACATGACATTGGTAATATTAGAGATGAAGTTCATGAAATAAAAACCAATGTAATGTTGATGGCCTCCTACTTCAACCTCTTTGGCGGCATTCCTCCTCCTCCTCCTCCAGAACAGTAGATTTTTTTTTTGTGTCTGTTGTATTTTCTTTGTTGTTGTTTGTTTTGTTTTTGTTTGCTTTTATGTTTCTTAGTTCAATTTTTTTTTTTTTTTTTTTTTGTTGTTGTGTAATCCTTTCCTTAAAATCATTGAAAGTTTGTTTGTTTTAGATTTGTTTTGAAATGTGGCTAATCTTTATGAATTTCATTAATATTGTTTTTAATCTACATTGTGCTTAAATTCGATTGTAATGTGAGATTATCTATATTAGAAAATCTAGACTTTCTAAATTTATAATTTGTTTATAACTTGTTGTAATTAGAATTTTTAAATTCATGTCTATTCATTTAGACTATATAAAAGTTAATATTGTTATTGCAATTTTGATGTTTTCTTAATTTGTATTTCTATGCTCAAATGATATTTATGCACCTAGAAATATTTGAAATCTTAGATTATAGATTTTGGAAAGAATTGGTCAAATTACTCTTGAACATTGTACAAATGTACAAAAATCAAAAGGGATTCGTAAAAATTTGCAAAGTGAAAAAGAGGCACAAAATAAGCCCAACCAAAGAAAAATGCACAAAAATGTGCTCCAAAACTTTGAAAAGATGTGCAAAGCACCACATGAGGTAATTCTCTTCTTTCCAAATTCGTTTAATCTCTAAATTCAAGTTGATCTAATGTTCATTTATATTCTATTGAACTTTGAAATATAGAATTTTTTTTACATCTCACTTGTAATGATTTTCAATAATCAAAATGTCTAAATTGAATCATGTCTTTGATAAATTCTTCTTACTTACAATGTTATATCATTTCATAAATTTTATGAATTTCTATGATTGACCTAATATCTTTAGTTTAAAATTGCATACCCTATGTCAAATCACAATTTAGATTAAATTTTAACAATGAATTTCATATAATTATTTACATTTCTTGTCTTTTTCTTCTTCACTTTTTGTTGCTGTCAAAAAGGGGGAGAAATTATTATGTTTGTGGCTTGTGTTTTCTTTTTTAATTGTTCTGTTTGCAAGTTTTTTTTTGTGTGTTAAAATTTTTGAAAAATAAAAATATTGTTCTTTAATGCCTCCTTATTTTAATGTACTCATAAATTCAGGGGGAGTTTAGGAGATAAGAGAATAGTTTTAACTTGAAACCTTACAAATAATAATTGTTTTGCCATCATCAAAAAGGGGGAGATTGTTTGAATAGTTGCTATTTGAATGATTTATATTTGTGGAACTTATGTAGTTTTGATGATTCCAAACATTATTGTTCAGATGTATAGTTATCTCCTAACAATTTTAGAAGATTTGCACTTGCTCTTGTGTGTACTAACATTTCAGGAAAATCAGACTCCAGACTACGAAAACTTCAAATCAAATTCAACATATGATATTTTGTTTATTTGAAGTTTGTCTTTTCTTTGAATTAATTTTGAAAGGGAGTGATTGTAATTGAGTGAATAAAATCTCACACACACAAATTAGGAGATCTTGAAATTCTATACTGATCGTACAGGACGATATTTATCGTACTGGACGATCTGTCAGTTATCTCCTATAGAGCATTTGGAACGAATAGAAACTTGCTTGGAAAAATTTTTTCTAAGTCCTATTCGTCCAGGACGAATTTTATTTTCATCCCGGACGATGGGTTCTCTGTAAAATTTTTGTCCAGACGAATTTTACCATCGTACGAGGCGACCAGTCCTCTGGAAAATTTTCGTCCAGACGAAAATAATTATCGTACCGGACGATCAGCTCTCTGGAAAATTTTCGTCCAGACGAAAGCAAATTATCGTCCGCGGCGATGGGCGCTCTGGAAAATTTTCGTCCAAACGAAATAAATAATCGTCCAGGACGATCGGCTCTCTGGAAAATTTTCGTCCAGACGAACACATTTTCGTCCAAACGATAAACCGACTTATAACAGTTTTCAGCAGTTTCTAGAACCGACCTTGTAATAACCGTTCGTACTGGACGAACCTAGTTCGTACAGGACGATCAGCTGTACGAAGTCATTTCGTACACATATACAAATTGGGTCGTTTCAGATCGTTTAAGTAAAATCGTCCAGGACGATCCAGGATCGTACGGGACGATCCACTGCGTACAGAATTGAAAATATGCAGTTTTTGGGCGGTTTTTCATGTCTTTTGTATAAATAGTCCAAATTAGACTGCCACCCAATCTTTTTGTCATTTGATCTTCGTGCCTATTGAGAGAATAGCCAAGGAGAGAGTGGAAGAGAGCTTTCAAAGGAGGATTCCTATCATTGGAGCGAGAAGGCTTCACTTGGATTGCTAAGGTAAGAATCTCTACTTGTGAAATTGGATTTCTTCACTCTTTTCTTTCTTCCTTCTAGATTCTTGTGAGAAGATCATTCAAGAAGGTCCGGTTCTCTACCAACACTTGGAGAGTGTGAACAGACGACGGTTCTCTGCCTACACTAGGAGAGTGTAAAAGGAAGAAGGTTCTCTGCCTACACTTGGAGAGTGTGAACAGCCGTAGGGTTCTCTGCCCACACTAGGAGAGTGTGAAAGGACGACGGTTCTCTGCCAGCACTGTGGATTGTGTAAAAAGATGACGGTTCTCTGCCGCACCGGGTAGTGGTGAAAAGAGGGTTTTGTACAGGCTTCTCCGCCTTGCTGTGGGTGCTAAAGGAGAGTCACTTTGTGGTATTAGTGCAATACTCAGAGGGTGCCTCTGAGGAGTGGATGTAGGTCTGGTTATAGACTGAACCACTATAAATCTTGTGTCTTTTACTTTATTGCTTTTACGTTTCCGCACTTTGAATTTCAGTTTTAACAACTCTGTGGTTGAAAAACACTTTTCTACTAACTTTAAAAGAAAATTTTATTTCGGTTCAACTTTATTATTAAAGAGGGTTTAAAATTTTTTAAAACTACCAATTCACCCCCCTCTTGGTAGCCGTGGGACATTTACTTAGGCTTAACAACCTAATTATTGGACTCAACAGAGTCAATTGTAATCTTTGGTGTGACTAATGTAAAGTAACTCTACACACACACACTTCAAAGAGTTAGAATTTCTGTTTTTAATCAAATCGGCCAGGATGATATTTACATCGCCCTGGACGATCGGGTTCAAAACAGAAGTTCGAATCAAGGGTTCTTAATTAAGGTAGCCGTCATTAGCCAATCATCCTAGACGATATGCTCAAAACAAAAAGATATTGCTACCATAAATAATTAAGGTATTCAGTATTTTTGGCAATCGGCCAGGCCGATCTTGGATCGGCCTGGACGATATTCACAATTATGCCTTAATTAATCAGACAAATCTAGGAAGTAATTAAGGATGAATGATACGATCACATAATTCTGGACGATTGCAGGATTGTCTAGGATGATCTATTCAAAAACCTTAGTTACTTCTGGATGATAAATATTGGCTAGCACCAATTCAGGGCGATGTGCTGGATGATCGGGATCGGACAGCTTAAATTCAGGGCGATGCTCTGGATGATTTTCCTCTGATTTGAACAAATCAGCCAAGACGATCGTGATATTGTCCTGGATGATCAAGCCAATTTTTAATCGTCCAGTTTGCATTCAGGGCGATGCTCTGGCCGATCTCATGGGATTTGTACTGATCGGCCAGGACGATTTCCATATCATCCTGGACAATAAAGTCGGCAACTTCTAATTAATGAGCTCCTTTGAAGCTATTCTATTTAAGAACTCTTGTTCAATGGTTTTGAGCATCCTTGGTTGCTATCTTGACCTGAGAAAACCTAAAAAGGAGAGAGAGAGAGAGAGAGAGAGAGAGAGAGAGAGAGAGAGAGAGAGAGAGAGAGGATCTTGTGAGGGGGGGCTTGTGAGAGGATTCACAACGGTTGCTCCAAGCATTGTTCCACTTCTTCTTCCCTAGTGTATCTTATCCTTAGAAGTGTTGGGAGAGGTAAGTTCCAGCAAGCGATCAAGGTTCTCTGCCTGCTTTAGGCGGAAGCAAAAGGAGGAAGGTTCTTTATCCTGTCGGGTGTGGCAAAAAGAAGTGCTTGTAAAGGCTTCTCTGCCTAGCTGTGGGGGATAAATGAGAGTCACGATTGTAATGCAATACTCGGAGGGCGCCTCCGGGGAGTGGACGTAGGTTGAGTTGATCGAACCACTATAAACCCTTGTGTTCTTATTTTTTCTGCTTCCGCATTTATTTTCTTCCGTGTTTATTTTTTTATGGTGATTTGGTTTGTATTCGTGCTTTGCCTAAAGAATTTTTTAAAATACCAATTCACCCCACCCCCCCCCCCTCTTGGTTAGCCTTGGGCCAGTTCTATAGGGCTTAACATCCCTAATGAACTTTCAAGTGGTATCAGAGCGGGATTCAAAAATTTAAGTTTGAAAACTTTTTGAATTTGATCCATGAATAACTTTGGGAATATAAACACTACTGAAGGTTATTCAATTACATGACCTCCCTTGTTTGATAACCTACCTTTTAATTTTTTGAAGACCCACATGTCAATGTTTTTACAATCTACTAATTATCGCATGTGGATGCTTATTAAAGAAGGGTATTTTCCACCTTCTCGTGAAATTAACAGAATTAAAATAGAAGTTGCTTTTACTGAATAGACTTTCGATGAAAGAGATTTAGCTTAATTAAATGCAAAATATTTGAACTATTTTTTCTGTGCTTTAAAGTCTGTGGATTACATGCGTGTCTCCACTTGCAAAACTGGAAAAGAAATTTTGGATAAATTGTGTATCACTTATGAATAAACCAATGAAGTAAAACAATCTCGTTTGAATATTCTCTTGCATGACTACAAATATTTTTGTATGAAACCTTCTGAATCTATTTATGACATGTATACAAGGTTTACTCAAATTGTTACTTCATTGCATACCTTAGGAAGAGAACTTTTGAATTTTGAAAAAGTAAACAAAATTTTGAGATGCTTGCCTTCATCGGAAGAGAACTTTTGAATTTTGAAAAAGTAAACAAAATTTTGAGATGCTTGCCTTCATCGTTTGATGCTAAAATCACTGCTATAACAGAATCTAAGGATTTAAACACGTATTCGATTGACAACTTACTTTGCTCACTCATTGCTTACGAGCAAGGGGTGAATCAAAGAAATCTTAATGCAGGTGAGAAAAAGAAAGAGAAAATAGTGGCACTAAAGGAACACAAATCTGACTCTGATTCTTCCGGGTCTGAGAGCGATGAAGTTGCCTTCATCTCAAGGCAATTCATAAACTTTCTAAGGAAGAAACAAAAGCATCATTAGAGAAAAGGTAAGGATAATAAATATCCTAAAGGATATTCTGATGTTATTTGTTATGAATGCAGGAAGCCTGGACATGTGAAAGTTGATTGTCCTACACTTCAAGATCACTCAAGCAAAGGAAAGGGTGAGGAGAAACCCAATTTCAGGAAGGACAAGAAGAGACTCCAAAAGGCGTTTTGGGTGAATTCTGCATCAAATTCATCGGAAACAGAACCAGAAGATGAGACAACAAAGTTATGCTTGATGGTAGACGATCACCTTGATCAAGAAGAGGTATGTGAACTTTCCTACGATCAACTTCTTGAAGTTTCTGAAAAAATTCATGCATCGTATAGGAAACTCAAGAAAACATATGTAAGCTCAAAATTGGAATTTTTGGAGTTACAAAAAAAGTATGCAATTATGACTAAAGATCATTCTACAATTGATTCAAATCATATGGCTCTACTTGATGAATTTGATGAGTTAAACAAAAAACATTGTGAATTAATTGAAGAGCATGAGTCACTAAAAGTCACACACACCTCACTTGAATCTGATTTTAAGAAGTCTAAAGAGATGGAGAAAAACTTTAGGATTGAGAATGAAGTCTTAAAAAGCACAAATTTGAAGATTCAAAATGAATTAGATGCATATAATAAAACTAGGATGACACCTTTTGATCAAAAGTCAAAACCTAGGAAGAGGCATTATAACTCAAACCATTTAAGAAACCCTTTTCCTGGAGTTAGATTTTTTTCATGTGGCAAGCTAGGACACATCTCACACACTTGCACTATTCACTATAGTATACATTGGGTGTGGAGACCCAAGGTGCATGATTCACAGCATACCACACATGCATTGCATTCTACTCTTCATAAGAAGGAACCCAAACTTGCTTGGGTTCCTAAATCTAACATTTGATAATTTTGTAGGTGGACTCTCACAAAAGACCTCGTGAGATTATGTGGTAATTAGATAGCGGTTTCTCTCGACATATGACTGGTGATGCCAATAAATTTGTTTCGCTGGAGTCCAGGATTGGAGGCAGAATTACTCTTGGAGACAACACCACCAAGAAGGTGGTATGCGCAGGTATAATTGGTAATTCCAAGAACCTTATGATTGAAAATGTTTTGCTTGTAGATGGATTGAAGCACAACCTACTCAGCATCAGTAAACTCTATGACAAAGGCTTCATCGTGCAATTCTTTGCAAATTCATGCATTATAAGTTTAAGTAACAACACTATTTTGCAGGGAAAGATGATCAAAAATGTCTACTTACTTGATTTAAATAATATTAAATGTGCTTCTTCATTTTGCTTAAAAATAGTGATTGATGATTCATGGTTGTGGCACCGGAGACTATGTCATGCAAGTATGAAAACCCTTAGGAAAGTGACCCAAAAGGACCTATTTAGAGATGTCCCCAAACTCAAGTTTTCAAAAGATCACCTTTGTGATGCCTGTCAACTAGGAAAGCAAATCCACTCCACCTTTCACCCCACAAAGGAAATTAGCACCTCTAGACCTTTAGAAGTATTGCACATGGATTTGTTTGGACCCATTAGCACTGCCAGCTTGGGAGGGAAAGTCTATGGTTTTGTGATTATTGATGACTACTCAAGGTTCACTTGAATTATATTTCTTACACATAAAAATGAGTCTTTTTGAGGAGATTAAAACATTTTCTATATGATTCAGAAAAAGCTAGGTTGTGACATCTTGACCATCCATAGTGATCATGGGGAAGAGTTTAAGAATGAAAAATTTGGAGATTTTTATGAGGACAAGGGGATTAGCCACAATTCCTCAGCTCCAATGACCCCTCAGCAGAACGGGGTAGCTAAAAGGAAGAATCGGACCTTGGTGGAAGCCGCTAGAGCCATGCTTTCTGAGTATTCACTTCCAAAATACTTTTGGGCTGAAGTGGTTAACACAGCTTGTTATGTGTTGAATATGGTGAACGTTAGAGCCAAATCAGAAAAGACACCCTATGAGATCCTTAAGGGTAGGACACCCAATCTTTCCCACCTTCATGTCTTTGGTTATAAGGTTTTCATTCATAATAATGGGAAGTCTCACTTAGAAAAAATTGATCCTAAATTTGATGAAGGAGTATTCTTGGGATATTCTAGCATTGGGAAGTCTTTTAGGGTGTTTAGTAAGAGAACTTTAGTGGTGGAAGAGACTACCCATGTAGTATTTGATGAGTCTGATCCTAAACAGTATGGAGTTGAGGATGATGATGATATTGGAGAGATTACTAGTGGAGTAGAAAATTTGGAGAAGGAAGTAAGTCACCAAAACATAGAAGGAGTAGGAGATGTCACCCAAGGAGTAGAAAATTTAGATCTGGAGGAAAGGGTTGGACCTTCTCAGAGCTTACCTAGAGATTGGAGATACTCTACAAGTCACCCCAAGGATTTGTTCTTAGGATACCCTTCTAATGGAGTTAAGACTAGACATGGAATTAGGAAGGAGGTGAACCACTCTACCTTTATCTCAATGACTGAACCCACCAACATAAACCAAGCCTTACTAATGAGTTTTGGATTTTAGCCATGCTAGAGGAGTTGAACCAATTTGTTAGGAATGAAGTTTGGGAGCTTGTAGAAAGACCAAAGGGACAAAGTCTAGTTGGGACAAAGTGGATTTTTAAGAACAAGGTGAATGATTCAGGAGTGGTGGTTAGGAATAAAGCAAGATTGGTGGCTAAGGGGTATAACCAAATAGAAGAGATAGATTTTGAGAAGACATTTTCCCCTGTAGCTAGATTGGAAGCCATTAGAGTGCTATTAGCCTTTGCCTGTTATAAAGGATTTATGCTTTATCAAATGGATGTCAAGAGTGCCTTTTTGAATGGGGAAATAAAAGAGGATGTGGTTGTAGAACAACCCCAAGGTTTTGAGAGTTCCTAATTTCCAAATCATGTTTTTAAATTAAAAAAGATATTGTATGGTTTAAAGCAGGCACCAAGAGCGTGGTATGAGAGGCTTAGCACATTTTTACTAGAAAGGGAGTTTGTTAAGGGGAGTGTAGACACCACCCTTTTTTTTAGAAAAATTGGAGATGATTTACTCATTGTTCATATTTATGTGGATGATATGCTCTTTGGATCTCCTAATAAAAAACTTTGTGATGAGTTCTCTAAAACAATGAGTAGAGAGTTTGAGATGAGTATGATTGGAGAGTTGTCCTATTTTTTGGGGTTTAGCATAAAATAATTGGATGATTGAACCTTTCTTAATCAAACAAAATACATAAAGGACATTTTGAAGAAATATGAGATGGATAAATCTAAGCCAATCAATACTCCCATGACTTCTAGTGTTCCATTGGATAAGGACCCAAGTGGTAAGTCTGTTGATCAGAAGAAGTACAGAGGCATGACTGGATCTTTACTCTACTTGACTGCGAGCTGACTCGACATAATGTTTAGTGTTTGCCTTTGTGCTAAATTTCAAGCCGACCCTAAGGAATCCCACCTAACTGTTGTTAAGAGAATTTTTAGATATATTTTGGGGACCCAAAGCTTACGAATTTGGTATCCTAGACACAGCAATTCTTTTGAAATTATTGGATTTTCTGACTCTGATTTTGTAGGATGCAAAGTTGATAGAAAAAGTACTTCAAGGACTTATCAATTCATAGGATAATCTTTGGTCTCATGGTCTAGTAGACAGCAAAATTCTATTGCACTTTCCACTGCTGAAGTTGAGTACATTGCTCTTGGAAGTTGTGTGGCCCAAGTCCTTTAATTGAAATAACAGGTATTAGATTTAGGATTACCTGTAGGCACCATCTCAATCTTTTGTGACAACACTAGTGCCATATGCATCTCTAAGAATCCTATCCAACATTCAAGGACTAAACACATTGACATTAGGCATCACTTCATTAGAGACCATGTGACTAAGGGAGACATTGAGCTACACCATGTGACAACTGAAAATCAACTTACTGACATCTTTACTAAACTCCTGGCCTTCGACACTTTTATCTCTTTAAGGACCAGATTGGGTGTGATTGACATAACTGCATAAACTTGATCTTCTATTTGCTTTATTTGGTTTTTAATTGTTTTTCCTCTTTGCACTTTTTTTTTCTTTTTCTTTTTTGTTTTTTTGTTTAATTTGGCTTGTTTTTAGCCTTCAAAAATCATCGCTGATATGATATCGTATGCCTTGTCTTAACTTTTAAGAATTTGTAGTAAATATTTTACATCTCTTAATCTGTTAAATGGTAAGAATATTTCGTTGATTGTGTCTCCTTCTCTAACCTATTTTAGTGGGATAGTTTTCTTTTCTAATCAAAAATCTATTTCAAATTAAAGATTGTGTATGAAATTTAGATCCTTTCTAAACTCGCTTAAGTAAATATATCTTGTATTCATAATACTTAAAGTCATTTTTGTCACATCAAGATTCCTCGTTACTCTTGTCATTGGTTAATTGATTCTGCTTTGTGGATAGTTCCTCTATGTTAGAGAGAGAGCCCCTATTCTCTAATATCTAGAATATATACTCACAACTAAGAACTTTTTAATAGTTGTAAAAGAGAGTAGAGCTTGCAAAAATAAATAAAAAAATTGGCCAATGATGCCAACAAAAGATGCGCAATGACGCCAAATTGAAAAATTATATATTGTTGGTGGATTTTTGGAAAACATGTTTTGAAAGATATTAGTTTTCTTTGGGGGTTTTAAGATTAAGGTTGAGTTCTAATTCTAAGGTCGAATCAACTCGTTAGAAAGAGTATATCATCCCGAAGGACAAAAATAAACTTTCATAAGGGTGTTCAGACTTAGAATTATGTAAACTCATCTTAAATACTATGATTGGGTTCTAAGGAGAACTTTATATGGTCCCGAGGGAACAAAGTACAGTTCGACTAAATACCCAATTACAATATTCAAGGAACATGATCGTCGCATTCACATCCAAAGCTTTATCGAAGAAGGATGTATCTCCCCGAAGGGAAATGACACCATTCTACGATATTTCTTCTAATACAACTACGATGATCATTATTTAACTTTTCCCAAAGAAAACTAATAAAGTTTTAGAAATTAAAAAAAATTTAAAAATCAGGTGTGTGTGGTTCAAAATATCCTACGAGTGCAAGCCCTCGTAGTTAATTACATCGTAGGGAGATAAAATCTCCTACGAAAACTTTCGATTAAAATGGTGGCAGAATTTTGTTAGATTTTCTAGGAGTGATATCAAAAAGAGATGAATTTTGGAAACTCAAAAGGGAATGGATCAAAATTGAGCAGTTATTAACGGAGTTAAAGGAGGAGAAGTATGGGACACTTTAAGATTTCAGAACCATCCGGAAGTGTCCCAACTTAATGTAAGTGTTGGGCTTTATGTTTTAGGATTGAAATGAAGCTATAATTATAATTGAGCATTTTATTAGAAATTTGGGATTAGATTCCCGAAGTTTGGGGTCTTATAATCAAAGATCTGCCCCGGAACCTAAATCTATTTTGGACACTGGACCACAGTCGTCCGATCCTAACTAATGCAGTGCAAGATCTGGACTTACCCTGACCTGGATTGTGGAGCCAGCTAACCACCTAGTCGATTTAAAAGAGATGAGTCCGATCTTTTATGAAAGAGTGGTAGGGACGTTATATTTAAAGTTTTGGAGAGTTGGGGTTGACATCTAGAGATTCTCCTATTTGGCCCCTTTGACTTATGTTGGGTGCTAAAATGCTAAAACTGATGAAATTAAAATTTTGACTCTTTTAATTCATTTCTAATGCAATGCATGCTAGTTAACAATTCCCAAATCAAGTATGCTTGAAACTTTAAAAATAGGCTTAGAAAATAATTTTTTAGAAGACTGGACTTCCCCAGGTCCGGCACCTCGTCCTCATAGGTCAGACTATCCGGACTCTACCCGCAGGCGGGGAAGGGTCTAAAGCAAGGAAAGAGTAATGCAAAAATATGCATGCGACCCCGGGGTCGATCCCCGGCTAATTCCCTAGATTCGTTATCTTTCTATGTTATTTAGACTCACTAAAATTTTAGACATTTAAGGTTATGAGTAGAAAACTTTCACACCCTCACGAGTCTCACGTATTCAGGCGAAAACAAAAAAGCGGCATACAATCGCCAAAAAACTAGTAAAAGCAAGTAATCCTAAAGGCAATCAGTAATTGAAAATGTGGAAGAACTTATAGAGTATTCAACAAAAGAACTTTAGCCATTGAAGAAACCACACATGTTGTTTTTGATGAAAATGGAAACATGGAAGAGCCAAAAGTTGTTGAAGAAGAAATTGAAGAAAACTCCCAAAAGATTGATAGATTAAATTTGGAAGAAAATGTGGAAGAAAATTTAGAAAGAGAAGACCCTTTGCCTAGAGATTTGAGATTTTCTAAAAACCACCCAAAGGAATTAATCATAGGTGAACCAAGTGAGGGTGTTAGAACTAGGCGTGGATTAAACAAGGAAGTCAATCATTCAGCCTTTATTTCAGCTGTTGAACCCACTAACATTGATCAAGCACTTTCAGATGAATTTTGGATATTGGCTATGCAAGAAGAGTTGAATCAATTTGTAAGAAATAAAGTTTGGGAACTAACTACAAGGCCAAAAGATCAAAGTGTTGTTGGAACCAAGTGGGTGTTCAAAAATAAAATGAATGACTCAGGAGTAGTCATTAGAAATAAGGCTAGATTAGTAGCTAAGGGGTATACTCAAATTGAAGGAATTGATTTTGAGGAAACTTTCGCCCCTGTAGCTAGACTTGAAGCAATTAGGGTTTTACTAGCCTTTGCCTGTTTTAAAGGTTTTAAATTGTTTCAAATGGATGTCAAAAGTGCCTTTTTAAATGGAGTAATTGAAGAAGATGTTTTTGTAGAACAACCTCCAGGTTTTGAAAATTCTAAATTTCCAAATCATGTTTTCAAATTAAAAAAGGCATTATATGGATTGAAACAGGCACCTAGAGCTTGGTATGAGAGGTTAAGCACCTTCCTACTTGAAAGATCTTTTGAAAAAGGAAGTGTGGATACAACTCTCTTTTTAAGGAAAATTGGAAAGGATATACTTATTGTTCAAATTTATGTGGATGGCATCATCTTTGGATCTTCAAATAAACATCTTTGTGATGATTTTTCTAAAACAATGAGTAGTGAATTTGAAATGAGTCTAATGGGAGATTTAAATTACTTTCTAGGATTTAGCATTAAGCAACTTGAGGAAGGTACTTTTCTTAGTCAAACCAAATATATTAAGGACATCATCAAAAAATATGAAATGGACAATGCTAAACCTGTTAGTACACCAATGAGTTCTTCAGTTCAGTTGGATAAAGACCTTAAGGGAAAATCTGTTGATCAAAAGAAATTTAGAGGGATAATTGGATCTTTACTTTACTTGACTGCTAGCCGACCAGATATAATGTTTAGTGTTTGCCTATGTGCTAGATTTCAATCAGATCCAAAAGAATCACATTTGACAGCAGTGAAAAGGAATTTAAGATATCTACTAGGAACTCAAAACTTAGGAATTTGGTATCCTAAGTTTAGCTCTTCATTTGAAATTATTGGTTACTCAGATTCTGACTTTGCAGGCTGTAGAGTGGATAGGAAAAGCACTTCTGGAACATGTCAATTCATTGGAAATTCATTAGTTTCATGGTCTAGTAGAAAACAAAATTCAGTGGCACTATCTACTGCAGAAGCAGAATACATTGCATTAGGAAGTTGTGTGGCACAAGTACTTTGGTTAAAACAACAGTTGATTGACTTAGGATTAACTATAGGCACTATTCCAATTTATTGTGACAATACTAGTGCTATTTGCATTTCTAAAAATCCTATTCAACATTCTAGAACCAAACACATTGATATAAGGCATCATTTCATAAGGGATCATGTGTCCAAAGGAGAAATTGAACTCATACATGTTTCAACTGAAAATCAACTTGCAGACATTTTTACAAAACCTTTAGCCTTTGATACCTTCAGTACTTTAAGAACAAGGCTTGGTGTTATTGATTTGAATGCTTAACTAAAATGTCTTTGCAACATTGATACTTGTTGTATTTTGTTTTTGTAATTTTGTGAATTTTGTGTGTCTTTAATGAATTGTTTTTGGTTTTATGATTTTGTTTTATGTTTTCTGTGTTTTTGATTGTTTTTGTTGATTTTGTTAATTTTAAAAATATTCAAAATTAAAATTTTTTTTTGGAGGAAATCGTCCAGGACGAAATATTTTCGTACGGGACGATGTGTAAAGAAACAGTTTGCGTGATTTTAAACCGTTTTGAGAGCAGTTTTTTATTGGATCGTCTGTACGATCTGTGATCGTCCAGTACGATTTTTTTCTTTTTTCTCAAACGTCGGGACGATTGAATGCAGCGGTTGAGTGGATAAGACAGTTTTTAATACGAACTTCGTCTGTACGAAATTTTTTCGTCTGTACGAACATGTGTCGGTTCATTGTAGGGGACGGTTTTCAAGAGTCATTAAAATGAAACACTTTTCGATCGTTTGTACGAAATTTTTTTCGTATGTACGATCGGTCAAGTCAAAAAGCCTGTACGAAGGGACGCATCGTAAGTTGTGTTGAATACGAAAAGCCGTTACATTTTGGACGAATTGGATCGTCTGTACGAAATTACTTCGTCCAGACGAACGATAATTTTTCGTCCAGGACGAATATTTTCGTCCAGGACGAACGTATCATTTTTCTTTAAATATGAAGGCTTTCAAACTTGACAATCACACTTTCAAACATCTTTTTCAATCCCTATCTACATCAAATCAACTATGGCCTCCTCTAGCAAAAGACAAAAAGTTTTGGTGAAGAAACCTAACAGGAATGCCCCAGACAACTTTCTTTCCAAGGCAAATGAGGAATCTTTTCCTCGTTTTGCATCTGCAAAAATCACTCCGTCTCGTATTCTTATCCAAACAGAGTTGAAATTTCGGGTATTACACCTCTTCGCCTCAACCCAATTTCAGTTCATTCTTTCTCTTGTCCACCTCTACAATAAGCAAACCTACCATTACTTCCTAGCCAACATGAGTTTAAATTCTGACCACTCTATCATTAGTTCTTTTGTTTTTAAGAAAAAAGTTGAGATCACCAAGCACGACCTTGGTGCATTTTTAAACTTAAGGACTGAAGGATATAGAGCCCACACCCTAATGTCAGAAACCTCCTTCAAATGATTTCAAATCAATACGGTAATTAGAGAAAATGCGATTGACAATCATGTTGCTAGAGTGGCCGGTATGACCCAAGATGCCCGAATCATCCAGCATATCCTTAGATCCTCAATTATTCCTAAAGCTGGTGATAGGATTAACATTACTCCTCTCCTTTCTTGTCTAACTTTTTTAATCATGAAAAGACATCCTATTGATGAAGCCCAACTCATCCTAGATCATATCTATGGGCTTTCAGAAATAGGACATCCTGATCAGAAGAGGAAGAAGAACATTTCTTTAGGGCACTTGATTACTTATATTTTGGAGAAGAAGTATAATATAGTGCATCCTGATGAAGAATATGAAGAGCCAGTTTACTATAACGATGCATTATTCAGACTGCTCTTCAAGGAGGAAAAAGAAAAAGGAAAAGCACATGGCAGTGCTTCAGAAGAAGAAGAAGAAGAAGGAGTGCAAGGTTCTGCTTCTCAATCAGATTATCAGAATCTGATTGAGAGATTTGATAGACTAGAGACTCACATTGATCAAAGGTTTGATCAATTTGATGCTCATCTTACTCAGCAGCAACATGACATTGGTAATATTAGAGATGAAATTCATGAAATAAAAACCAATGTAATGTTGATGGCCTCCTACTTCAACCTCTTTGGCGGCATTCCTCCTCCTCCTCCTCCAGAACAGTAGATTTTTTTTTTGTGTCTGTTGTATTTTCTTTGTTGTTGTTTGTTTTGTTTTTGTTTGCTTTTATGTTTCTTAGTTCAATTTTTTTTTTTTTTTGTTGTTGTGTAATCCTTTCCTTAAAATCATTGAAAGTTTGTTTGTTTTAGATTTGTTTTGAAATGTGGCTAATCTTTATGAATTTCATTAATATTGTTTTTAATCTACATTGTGCTTAAATTCGATTGTAATGTGAGATTATCTATATTAGAAAATCTAGACTTTCTAAATTTATAATTTGTTTATAACTTGTTGTAATTAGAATTTTTAAATTCATGTCTATTCATTTAGACTATATAAAAGTTAATATTGTTATTGCAATTTTGATGTTTTCTTAATTTGTATTTCTATGCTCAAATGATATTTATGCACCTAGAAATATTTGAAATCTTAGATTATAGATTTTGGAAAGAATTGGTCAAATTACTCTTGAACATTGTACAAATGTACAAAAATCAAAAGGGATTCGTAAAAATTTGCAAAGTGAAAAAGAGGCACAAAATAAGCCCAACCAAAGAAAAATGCACAAAAATGTGCTCCAAAACTTTGAAAAGATGTGCAAAGCACCACATGAGGTAATTCTCTTCTTTCCAAATTCGTTTAATCTCTTAATTCAAGTTGATCTAATGTTCATTTATATTCTATTGAACTTTGAAATATAGAATTTTTTTTACATCTCACTTGTAAAGATTTTCAATAATCAAAATGTCTAAATTGAATCATGTCTTTGATAAATTCTTCTTACTTACAATGTTATATCATTTCATAAATTTTATCAATTTCTATTATTGACCTAATATCTTTAGTTTAAAATTGCATACCCTATGTCAAATCACAATTTAGATTAAATTTTAACAATAAATTTCATATAATTATTTACATTTCTTGTCTTTTTCTTCTTCACTTTTTGTTGCTGTCAAAAAGGGGGAGAAATTATTATGTTTGTGGCTTGTGTTTTCTTTTTTAATTGTTCTGTTTGCAAGTTTTTTTTGTGTGTTAAAATTTTTGAAAAATAAAAATATTGTTCTTTAATGCCTCCTTATTTTAATGTACTCATAAATTCAGGGGGAGTTTAGGAGATAAGAGAATAGTTTTAACTTGAAACCTTACAAATAATAATTGTTTTGCCATCATCAAAAAGGGGGAGATTGTTTGAATAGTTGCTATTTGAATGATTTATATTTGTGGAACTTATGTAGTTTTGATGATTCCAAACATTATTGTTCAGATGTATAGTTATCTCCTAACAATTTTAGAAGATTTGCACTTGCTCTTGTGTGTACTAACATTTCAGGAAAATCAGACTCCAGACTACGAAAACTTCAAATCAAATTCAACATATGATATTTTGTTTATTTGAAGTTTGTCTTTTCTTTGAATTAATTTTGAAAGGGAGTGATTGTAATTGAGTGAATAAAATCTCACACACACAAATTAGGAGATCTTGAAATTCTATACTGATCGTACAGGACGATATTTATCGTACTGGACGATCTGTCAGTTATCTCCTATAGAGCATTTGGAACGAATAGGAACTTGCTTGGAAAAATTTTTTCTAAGTCCTATTCGTCCAGGACAAATTTTATTTTCATCCCGGACGATGGGTTCTCTGTAAAATTTTTGTCCAGACGAATTTTACCATCGTACGAGGCGACCAGTCCTCTGGAAAATTTTCGTCCAGACGAAAATAATTATCGTACCGGACGATCAGCTCTCTGGAAAATTTTCGTCCAGACGAAAGCAAATTATCGTCCGCGGCGATGGGCGCTCTGGAAAATTTTTGTCCAGACGAAATAAATAATCGTCCAGGACGATCGGCTCTCTGGAAAATTTTCGTCCAGACGAACACATTTTCGTCCAAACGATAAACCGACTTATAACAGTTTTCAGCAGTTTCTAGAACCGACCTTGTAATAACCGTTCGTACTGGACGAACCTAGTTCGTACAGGACGATCAGCTGTACGAAGTCATTTCGTACACATATACAAATTGGGTCGTTTCATATCGTTTAAGTAAAATCGTCCAGGACGATCCAGGATCGTACGGGACGATCCACTGCGTACAGAATTGAAAATATGCAGTTTTTGGGCGGTTTTTCATGTCTTTTGTATAAATAGTCCAAATTAGACTGCCACCCAATCTTTTTGTCATTTGATCTTCGTGCCTATTGAGAGAATAGCCAAGGAGAGAGTGGAAGAGAGCTTTCAAAGGAGGATTCCTATCATTGGAGCGAGAAGGCTTCACTTGGATTGCTAAGGTAAGAATCTCTACTTGTGAAATTGGATTTCTTCACTCTTTTCTTTCTTCCTTCTAGATTCTTGTGAGAAGATCATTCAAGAAGGTCCGGTTCTCTACCAACACTTGGAGAGTGTGAACAGACGACGGTTCTCTGCCTACACTAGGAGAGTGTAAAAGGAAGAAGGTTCTCTGCCTACACTTGGAGAGTGTGAACAGCCGTAGGGTTCTCTGCCCACACTAGGAGAGTGTGAAAGGACGACGGTTCTCTGCCAGCACTGTGGATTGTGTAAAAAGATGACGGTTCTCTGCCGCACCGGGTAGTGGTGAAAAGAGGGTTTTGTACAGGCTTCTCCGCCTTGCTGTGGGTGCTAAAGGAGAGTCACTTTGTGGTATTAGTGCAATACTCAGAGGGTGCCTCTGAGGAGTGGATGTAGGTCTGGTTATAGACTGAACCACTATAAATCTTGTGTCTTTTACTTTATTGCTTTTACGTTTCCGCACTTTGAATTTCAGTTTTAACAACTCTGTGGTTGAAAAACACTTTTCTACTAACTTTAAAAGAAAATTTTATTTCGGTTCAACTTTATTATTAAAGAGGGTTTAAAATTTTTTAAAACTACCAATTCACCCCCCTCTTGGTAGCCGTGAGACATTTACTTAGGCTTAACAACCTAATTATTGGACTCAACAGAGTCAATTGTAATCTTTGGTGTGACTAATGTAAAGTAACTCTACACACACACACTTCAAAGAGTTAGAATTTCTGTTTTTAATCAAATCGGCCAGGATGATATTTACATCGCCCTGGACGATCGGGTTCAAAACAGAAGTTCGAATCAAGGGTTCTTAATTAAGGTAGCCGTCATTAGCCAATCATCCTAGACGATATGCTCAAAACAAAAAGATATTGCTACCATAAATAATTAAGGTATTCAGTATTTTTGGCAATCGGCCAGGCCGATCTTGGATCGGCCTGGACGATATTCACAATTATGCCTTAATTAATCAGACAAATCTAGGAAGTAATTAAGTATGAATGATACGATCACATAATTCTGGACGATTGCAGGATTGTCTAGGATGATCTATTCAAAAACCTTAGTTACTTCTGGATGATAAATATTGGCTAGCACCAATTCAGGGCGATGTGCTGGATGATCGGGATCGGACAGCTTAAATTTAGGGCGATGCTCTGGATGATTTTCCTCTGATTTGAACAAATCAGCCAAGACGATCGTGATATTGTCCTGGATGATCAAGCCAATTTTTAATCGTCCAGTTTGCATTCAGGGCGATGCTCTGGCCGATCTCATGGGATTTGTACTGATCGGCCAGGACGATTTCCATATCGTCCTGGACAATAAAGTCGGCAACTTCTAATTAATGAGCTCCTTTGAAGCTATTCTATTTAAGAACTCTTGTTCAACGGTTTTGAGCATCCTTGGTTGCTATCTTGACCTGAGAAAACCTAAAAAGGAGAGAGAGAGAGAGAGAGAGAGAGAGAGAGAGAGAGAGAGAGAGAGAGAGAGAGAGAGAGAGAGAGAGAGAGAGAGAGAGAGAGGATCTTGTGAGGGGGGGCTTGTGAGAGGATTCACAACAGTTGCTCCAAGCATTGTTCCACTTCTTCTTCCCTAGTGTATCTTATCCTTAGAAGTGTTGGGAGAGGTAAGTTCCAACAAGCGATCAAGGTTCTCTGCCTGCTTTAGGCGGAAGCAAAAGGAGGAAGGTTCTTTATCCTGTCGGGTGTGGCAAAAAGAAGTGCTTGTAAAGGCTTCTCCGCCTAGCTGTGGGGGATAAAGGAGAGTCACGATTGTAATGCAATACTCGGAGGGCGCCTCCGGGGAGTGGACGTAGGTTGAGTTGATCGAACCACTATAAACCCTTGTGTTCTTATTTTTTCTGCTTCCGCATTTATTTTCTTCCGTGTTTATTTTTTTATGGTGATTTGGTTTGTATTCGTGCTTTGCCTAAAGAATTTTTTAAAATACCAATTCACCCCCCCCCCCTCTTGGTTAGCCTTGGGCCAGTTCTATAGGGCTTAACATCCCTAATGAACTTTCAAGTGGTATCAGAGCGGGATTCAAAAATTTAAGTTTGAAAACTTTTTGAGTTTGATCCATGAATAACTTTGGGAATATAAACACTACTGAAGGTTATTCAATTACATGACCTCCCTTGTTTGATAACCTACCTTTTGATTTTTTGAAGACCCACATGTCAATGTTTTTACAATCTACTAATTATCGCATGTGGATGCTTATTAAAGAAGGGTATTTTCCACCTTCTCGTGAAATTAACAGAATTAAAATAGAAGTTGCTTTTACTGAATAGACATTCGATGAAAGAGATTTAGCTTAATTAAATGCAAAATATTTGAACTATTTTTTCTGTGCTTTAAAGTCTGTGGATTACATGCGTGTCTCCACTTGCAAAACTGGAAAAGAAATTTTGGATAAATTGTGTATCACTTATGAATAAACCAATGAAGTAAAACAATCTCGTTTGAATATTCTCTTGCATGACTACAAATATTTTTGTATGAAACCTTCTGAATCTATTTATGACATGTATACAAGGTTTACTCAAATTGTTACTTCATTGCATACCTTAGGAAGAGAACTTTTGAATTTTGAAAAAGTAAACAAAATTTTGAGATGCTTGCCTTCATCGTTTGATGCTAAAATCACTGCTATAACAGAATCTAAGGATTTAAACACGTATTCGATTGACAACTTACTTTGCTCACTCATTGCTTACGAGCAAGGGGTGAATCAAAGAAATCTTGATGCAGGTGAGAAAAAGAAAGATAAAATAGTGGCACTAAAGGCACACAAATCTGACTCTGATTCTTTCGGGTCTGAGAGCGATGAAGTTGCCTTCATCTCAAGGCAATTCATAAACTTTCTAAGGAAGAAACAAAAGCATCATTAGAGAAAAGGTAAGGATAATAAATATCCTAAAGGATATTCTGATGTTATTTGTTATGAATGCAGGAAGCCTGGACATGTGAAAGTTGATTGTCCTACACTTCAAGATCACTCAAGCAAAGGAAAGGGTGAGGAGAAACCCAATTTCAGGAAGGACAAGAAGAGACTCCAAAAGGCGTTTTGGGTGAATTCTGCATCAAATTCATCGGAAACAGAACCAGAAGATGAGACAACAAAGTTATGCTTGATGGTAGACGATCACCTTGATCAAGAAGAGGTATGTGAACTTTCCTACGATCAACTTCTTGAAGTTTCTGAAAAAATTCATGCATCGTATAGGAAACTCAAGAAAACATATGTAAGCTCAAAATTGGAATTTTTGGAGTTACAAAAAAAGTATGCAATTATGACTAAAGATCATTCTACAATTGATTCAAATCATATGGCTCTACTTGATGAATTTGATGAGTTAAACAAAAAACATTGTGAATTAATTGAAGAGCATGAGTCACTAAAAGTCACACACACCTCACTTGAATCTGATTTTAAGAAGTCTAAAGAGATGGAGAAAAACTTTAGGATTGAGAATGAAGTCTTAAAAAGCACAAATTTGAAGATTCAAAATGAATTAGATGCATATAATAAAACTAGGATGACACCTTTTGATCAAAAGTCAAAACCTAGGAAGAGGCATTATAACTCAAACCATTTAAGAAACCCTTTTCCTGGAGTTAGATTTTTTTCATGTGGCAAGCTAGGACACATCTCACACACTTGCACTATTCACTATAGTATACATTGGGTGTGGAGACCCAAGGTGCATGATTCACAGCATACCACACATGCATTGCATTCTACTCTTCAAAAGAAGGAACCCAAACTTGCTTGGGTTCCTAAATCTAACATTTGATAATTTTGTAGGTGGACTCTCACAAAAGACCTCGTGAGATTATGTGGTAATTAGATAGCGGTTTCTCTCGACATATGACTGGTGATGCCAATAAATTTGTTTCGCTAGAGTCCAGGATTGGAGGCAGAATTACTCTTGGAGACAACACCACCAAGAAGGTGGTATGCGCAGGTATAATTGGTAATTCCAAGAACCTTATGATTGAAAATGTTTTGCTTGTAGATGGATTGAAGCACAACCTACTCAGCATCAGTAAACTCTATGACAAAGGCTTCATCGTGCAATTCTTTGCAAATTCATGCATTATAAGTTTAAGTAACAACACTATTTTGCAGGGAAAGAGGATCAAAAATGTCTACTTACTTGATTTAAATAATATTAAATGTGCTTCTTCATTTTGCTTAAAAATAGTGATTGATGATTCATGGTTGTGGCACCGGAGACTATGTCATGCAAGTATGAAAACCTTTAGGAAAGTGACCCAAAAGGACCTAGTTAGAGATGTCCCCAAACTCAAGTTTTCAAAAGATCACCTTTGTGATGCCTGTCAACTAGGAAAGCAAATCCACTCCACCTTTCACCCCACAAAGGAAATTAGCACCTCTAGACCTTTAGAAGTATTGCACATGGATTTGTTTGGACCCATTAGCACTGCCAGCTTGGGAGGGAAAGTCTATGGTTTTGTGATTATTGATGACTACTCAAGGTTCACTTGAATTATATTTCTTACACATAAAAATGAGTCTTTTTGAGGAGATTAAAACATTTTCTATATGATTCAAAAAAAGCTAGGTTGTGACATCTTGACCATCCATAGTGATCATGGGGAAGAGTTTAAGAATGAAAAATTTGGAGATTTTTATGAGGACAAGGGGATTAGCCACAATTCCTCAGCTCCAATGACCCCTCAGCAGAACGGGGTAGCTAAAAGGAAGAATCGGACCTTGGTGGAAGCCGCTAGAGCCATGCTTTCTGAGTATTCACTTCCAAAATACTTTTGGGCTGAAGTGGTTAACACAGCTTGTTATGTGTTGAATATGGTGAACGTTAGAGCCAAATCAGAAAAGACACCCTATGAGATCCTTAAGGGTAGGACACCCAATCTTTCCCACCTTCATGTCTTTGGTTATAAGGTTTTCATTCATAATAATGGGAAGTCTCACTTAGAAAAAATTGATCCTAAATTTGATGAAGGAGTATTCTTGGGATATTCTAGCATTGGGAAGTCTTTTAGGGTGTTTAGTAAGAGAACTTTAGTGGTGGAAGAGACTACCCATGTAGTATTTGATGAGTCTGATCCTAAACAGTATGGAGTTGAGGATGATGATGATATTGGAGAGATTACTAGTGGAGTAGAAAATTTGGAGAAGGAAGTAAGTCACCAAAACATAGAAGGAGTAGGAGATGTCACCCAAGGAGTAGAAAATTTAGATCTGGAGGAAAGGGTTGGACCTTCTCAGAGCTTACCTAAAGATTGGAGATACTCTACAAGTCACCCCAAGGATTTGTTCTTAGGATACCCTTCTAATGGAGTTAAGACTAGACATGGAATTAGGAAGGAGGTGAACCACTCTACCTTTATCTCAATGACTGAACCCACCAACATAAACCAAGCCTTACTAATGAGTTTTGGATTTTAGCCATGCTAGAGGAGTTGAACCAATTTGTTAGGAATGAAGTTTGGGAGCTTGTAGAAAGACCAAAGGGACAAAGTCTAGTTGGGACAAAGTGGATTTTTAAGAACAAGGTGAATGATTCAGGAGTGGTGGTTAGGAATAAAGCAAGATTGGTGGCTAAGGGGTATAACCAAATAGAAGAGATAGATTTTGAGAAGACATTTTCCCCTGTAGCTAGATTGGAAGCCATTAGAGTGCTATTAGCCTTTGCCTGTTATAAAGGATTTATGCTTTATCAAATGGATGTCAAGAGTGCCTTTTTGAATGGGGAAATAAAAGAGGATGTGGTTGTAGAACAACCCCAAGGTTTTGAGAGTTCCTAATTTCCAAATCATGTTTTTAAATTAAAAAAGATATTGTATGGTTTAAAGCAGGCACCAAGAGCGTGGTATGAGAGGCTTAGCACATTTTTACTAGAAAGGGAGTTTGTTAAGGGGAGTGTAGACACCACCCTTTTTTTTAGAAAAATTGGAGATGATTTACTCATTGTTCATATTTATGTGGATGATATGCTCTTTGGATCTCCTAATAAAAAACTTTGTGATGAGTTCTCTAAAACAATGAGTAGAGAGTTTGAGATGAGTATGATTGGAGAGTTGTCCTATTTTTTGGGGTTTAGCATAAAATAATTGGATGATTGAACCTTTCTTAATCAAACAAAATACATAAAGGACATTTTGAAGAAATATGAGATGGATAAATCTAAGCCAATCAATACTCCCATGACTTCTAGTGTTCCATTGGATAAGGATCCAAGTGGTAAGTCTGTTGATCAGAAGAAGTACAGAGGCATGACTGGATCTTTACTCTACTTGACTGCGAGCTGACTCGACATAATGTTTAGTGTTTGCCTTTGTGCTAAATTTCAAGCCGACCCTAAGGAATCCCACCTAACTGTTGTTAAGAGAATTTTTAGATATATTTTGGGGACCCAAAGCTTACGAATTTGGTATCCTAGACACAGCAATTCTTTTGAAATTATTGGATTTTCTGACTCTGATTTTGTAGGATGCAAAGTTGATAGAAAAAGTACTTCAAGGACTTATCAATTCATAGGATAATCTTTGGTCTCATGGTCTAGTAGACAGCAAAATTCTATTGCACTTTCCACTGCTGAAGTTGAGTACATTGCTCTTGGAAGTTGTGTGGCCCAAGTCCTTTAATTGAAATAACAGGTATTAGATTTAGGATTACCTGTAGGCACCATCTCAATCTTTTGTGACAACACTAGTGCCATATGCATCTCTAAGAATCCTATCCAACATTCAAGGACTAAACACATTGACATTAGGCATCACTTCATTAGAGACCATATGACTAAGGGAGACATTGAGCTACACCATGTGACAACTGAAAATCAACTTACTGACATCTTTACTAAACTCCTGGCCTTCGACACTTTTATCTCTTTAAGGACCAGATTGGGTGTGATTGACATAACTGCATAAACTTGATATTCTATTTGCTTTATTTGGTTTTTAATTGTTTTTCCTCTTTGCACTTTTTTTTTTCTTTTTCTTTTTTGTTTTTTTGTTTAATTTGGCTTGTTTTTAGCCTTCAAAAATCATCGCTGATATGATATCGTATGCCTTGTCTTAACTTTTAAGAATTTGTAGTAAATATTTTACATCTCTTAATCTGTTAAATGGTAAGAATATTTCGTTGATTGTGTCTCCTTCTCTAACCTATTTTAGTGGGATAGTTTTCTTTTCTAATCAAAAATCTATTTCAAATTAAAGATTGTGTATGAAATTTAGATCCTTTCTAAACTCGCTTAAGTAAATATATCTTGTATTCATAATACTTAAAGTCATTTTTGTCACATCAAGATTCCTCGTTACTCTTGTCATTGGTTAATTGATTCTGCTTTGTGGATAGTTCTTCTCTATGTTAGAGAGAGAACCCCTATTCTCTAATATCTAGAAGATATACTCACAACTAAGAACTTTTTAATAGTTGTAAAAGAGAGTAGAGCTTGCAAAAATAAATAAAAAAATTGGCCAATGATGCCAACAAAAGATGCGCAATGACGCCAAATTGAAAAATTATATATTGTTGGTGGAATTTTGGAAAACATGTTTTGAAAGATATTAGTTTTCTTTGGGGGTTTTAAGATTAAGGTTGAGTTCTAATTCTAAGGTCGAATCAACTCGTTAGAAAGAGTATATCATCCCGAAGGACAAAAATAAACTTTCATAAGGGTGTTCAGACTTAGAATTATGTAAACTCATCTTAAATACTATGATTGGGTTCTAAGGAGAACTTTATATGGTCCCGAGGGAACAAAGTACAGTTCGACTAAATACCCAATTACAATATTCAAGGAACATGATCGTTGCATTCACATCCAAAGCTTTATCGAAGAAGGATGTATCTCCCCGAAGGGAAATGACACCATTCTACGATATTTCTTCTAATACAACTACGATGATCATTATTTAACTTTTCCCAAAGAAAACTAATAAAGTTTTAGAAATTAAAAAAAATTTAAAAATCAGGTGTGTGTGGTTCAAAATATCCTACGAGCGCAAGCCCTCGTAGTTAATTACATCGTAGGGAGATAAAATCTCCTACGAAAACTTTCGATAAAAATGGTGGCAGAATTTTGTTAGATTTTCTAGGAGTGATATCAAAAAGAGATGAATTTTGGAAACTCAAAAGGGAATGGATCAAAATTGAGCAGTTATTAACGGAGTTAAAGGAGGAGAAGTATGGGACACTTTAAGATTTCAGAACCATCCGGAAGTGTCCCAACTTAATGTAAGTGTTGGGCTTTATGTTTTAGGATTGAAATGAAGCTATAATTATAATTGAGCATTTTATTAGAAATTTGGGATTAGATTCCCGAAGTTTGGGGTCTTATAATCAAAGATCTGCCCCGGAACCTAAATCTATTTTGGACACTGGACCACAGTCGTCCGATCCTAACTAATGCAGTGCAAGATCTGGACTTACCCCGACCTGGATTGTGGAGCCAGCTAACCACCTAGTCGATTTAAAAGAGATGAGTCCGGTCTTTTATGAAAGAGTGGTAGGGACGTTATATTTAAAGTTTTGGAGAGTTGGGGTTGACATCTAGAGATTCTCCTATTTGGCCCCTTTGACTTATGTTGGGTGCTAAAATGCTAAAACTGATGAAATTAAAATTTTGACTCTTTTAATTCATTGTTGCAACTCGGGCTTCCGAGTTTATGATTTTGATGATAACAAATAATATTTATTATTCTTTTATTTCTCTTAGTATTTGCAGTGCATATTTCTTTCTATGTTAACTAATATTTCAGGTACATCATGCACCGTTCTGTGAAGATTCAAGGCTCCAGATTGCGTAGAATTGGTCGTATTAAATGAGTCTGTAATTTTCATTTATTGAGTCAAGTCTTATAATGATGTATGATAGTTTGTTGATCATGCACACACATAGAGGGAGCAAAAAATGATTATAAATATTTTAACTTTTCTGTTCATCGTACTGTACGAATTTATTTCGTACTGTACGATCTGGTGTAACAGAAATAAATTAAAATATTTATTTTTCCTAAAAAAAATTAATTTTGAATATAACTAATCGTACTGTACGATCACCACATCGTACTATACGATCTGTTGTAATTAGAAAGACCGCCGTCCATAAAATTAGGCAAAAATTTGAATTTGAACAGTTGTATAATCGTACGGTACGATCATAATCGTACTGTACGATGTTTGAAATATTGCCTAAGTTAATCCTGAGATTATGCAATCAAAACGGCTGAAATCTGTCATTTGGATCGTACTGTACGATCTGGATCGTACTGTACGAACTGGATCGTACTGTACTAACTGGATCGTACAGTACTAACAGGTCAATTTCTGCACATCGTACTGGACGATCTTGAGATCGTACGGTACGATATTTGACGCTGAATTGAGTATTTTTGGGGTTTTTTGAGCCCTCTATTTAAGCACTCTCATAAGACTTTGTAAGAGTCTTTTGGCAGCCATTGTGGCTTCGTTTTTCTAGAGAAAACTTGAAGAGAGGACTTGAAAGGGAGAGAGGAAAGGGTGGAGTTTGAAAGAGGGAGAAGAACCTTGGAGGGGGTTTCAAGGGAGTGTGAAGGGAGTTCACACGGTTGCTCCGGCGAGCTTGCACCTCAGTACCATCGGATTCAAGGTTCGTCTTGAAGGAAGTTTTGCGAAGAAGAAGATCTCGTTGGTGTCAAAGGACCCGGCTCCTCCGCCGCACCGGGGAAGGTGGAAGTGATTGTGTAAGGGCTTCTCCGCCTAGCTGTGGGGGCTAAAGGAGAATCACTAAAGGTTTAGTGTAATACTCGGAGGGTGCCTCCGGGGAGTGGACGTAGGTCATGGTTTGACCGAACCACTATAAATTGGTGTGTTCTTTCCTTTATTTTTCTGCACTTTATTTCCGCATTAATTTTCATTGTGATTAATTGCGTGGATGAAATTGATTATCTATCTTTTTATTATGAATGAAATTCGCTTCCGCATAAAGTCATAAAAAGATATTTCTTTTCATTAAAGAAGTTTTTAATCATCCAATTTCCCCCCTCTTGTCGTTTAGTAATTTCAATTGGTATCAGAGCGGGTTTCAAAAATAGTGTTTTAGAAAACCTTGAAAAAATCGATCATGGCATATTTTGAAAATCGTAAGATTGCGGAAGGCTATTGTATTACACGACCACCTTTATTTGAAAATATTTCTTTTAATTTTTGGAAAATTCGCATGTCAATATTTTTGCAATCAATTGATTATCGAATGTGGAATATGATTCAAACTGGCTATTCTGTACCTTCACGTATGATAGATGGAGTCAAAATTAATATTCCTTTTACTAAATGGAGTAGAATAGAACTATTCAATGCACAACTAAATGCTAAATGTTTGAATTGTTTTTTCTGTGCATTAAACTCTGACGATTGCATGAGAATCTCTACATGTACTACTGGGAAAGAAATTTGGGATAGATTATGCATTTCGTATGAAGGTACTAGTGAAGTCAAACAGTCTAAATTGAATATTCTAATGCGTGATTATGAACTTTTCAGCATGAAGCCATATGAGACTATCTTAGACATGTTTACTAGATTTAATCAAATTGTGATGTCATTGCATGATTTAGGTAGAGAAATGTCAAACTTTGAAAAAATTAGTAAAATTCTACGTTCTTTACTTGATAAATTTGATGCCAAAGTCATGGCAATATGTGAATCAAAAGATTTGAATGCTTATTCTATAGATAATCTAATCGGCTCACTCATTGCCTACGAGCAAAGTGTGAGTCAAAGATTTTTGGATGCAGGTGATGAGAAGACAATTGTGCTAAAAGCCAAACACACAGATGAATATGGCTTAGTAGACGATGAAAGCAAGGAGATATCATCGATAACAAATAAATTCGAAATTCTATTGAACCACAAGCATGAACATCAACAAAAGCGGAGTAAAGGTAAATATTATAAAAATGTTAAGTTTTGTTCTGACATAATTTGCTTTGGGTGTAGGAAACCCGGACATTTGAAGCGTGAATGCCCCAACTTAAAAACTCTTCCTGCAAAGGAAAAGAGTAAAAATAAACCGTTTGTAATTTGGGGAAAAGATAAGCAAAAAGTCTCCTGGGCAGACCTAGTTTCTGAATCATCAGAACAGGAGCAAGATGATGAGGTATAAGTATGTTAAGGTTTGTTTGTGTGTTTTTGTTTATGTGTTTTGTATGTTTTTTTTATTTTTGTATGTTTAACTTGTTTTATATAATCGTATGTTTTTATTTCGTTATTATGTTGTTATTTTATATTTTATTTTATCTCTTCTTTTTGATAATGTCAAAGGGGGAGAAAGTATTGTTTTGTTTTAGTTTGTTGCATTTTGTTTTAATTTTTGCTATTATTTAATTTATTTTTTTTTAAAAAAAAAAAAACCAAAAATTAAAAAAAAAATAAGAAAAGAAAACTTTTCCCTAATTTTTAATGTAATTCTTTTACTGAGGGGGAGTTTAGGAGAATTTTTTTTTTAATTTGCAAAGTCAACCAATATTATTTGACATCATCAAAAAGGGGGAGATTGTTGCAACTCGGGCTTCCGAGTTTATGATTTTGATGATAACAAATAATATTTATTATTCTTTTATTTCTCTTAGTATTTGCAGTGCATATTTCTTTCTATGTTAACTAATATTTCAGGTACATCATGCACCGTTCTGTGAAGATTCAAGGCTCCAGATTGCGTAGAATTGGTCGTATTAAATGAGTCTGTAATTTTCATTTATTGAGTCAAGTCTTATAATGATGTATGATAGTTTGTTGATCATGCACACACATAGAGGGAGCAAAAAATGATTATAAATATTTTAACTTTTCTGTTCATCGTACTGTACGAATTTATTTCGTACTGTACGATCTGGTGTAACAGAAATAAATTAAAATATTTATTTTTCCTAAAAAAAATTAATTTTGAATATAACTAATCGTACTGTACGATCACCACATCGTACTATACGATCTGTTGTAATTAGAAAGACCGCCGTCCATAAAATTAGGCAAAAATTTGAATTTGAACAGTTGTATAATCGTACGGTACGATCATAATCGTACTGTACGATGTTTGAAATATTGCCTAAGTTAATCCTGAGATTATGCAATCAAAACGGCTGAAATCTGTCATTTGGATCGTACTGTACGATCTGGATCGTACTGTACGAACTGGATCGTACTGTACTAACTGGATCGTACTGTACTAACTGGATCGTACAGTACTAACAGGTCAATTTCTGCACATCGTACTGGACGATCTTGAGATCGTACGGTACGATATTTGACGCTGAATTGAGTATTTTTGGGGTTTTTTGAGCCCTCTATTTAAGCACTCTCATAAGACTTTGTAAGAGTCTTTTGGCAGCCATTGTGGCTTCGTTTTTCTAGAGAAAACTTGAAGAGAGGACTTGAAAGGGAGAGAGGAAAGGGTGGAGTTTGAAAGAGGGAGAAGAACCTTGGAGGGGGTTTCAAGGGAGTGTGAAGGGAGTTCACACGGTTGCTCCGGCGAGCTTGCACCTCAGTACCATCGGATTCAAGGTTCGTCTTGAAGGAAGTTTTGCGAAGAAGAAGATCTCGTTGGTGTCAAAGGACCCGGCTCCTCCGCCGCACCGGGGAAGGTGGAAGTGATTGTGTAAGGGCTTCTCCGCCTAGCTGTGGGGGCTAAAGGAGAATCACTAAAGGTTTAGTGTAATACTAGGAGGGTGCCTCCGGGGAGTGGACGTAGGTCATGGTTTGACCGAACCACTATAAATTGGTGTGTTCTTTCCTTTATTTTTCTGCACTTTATTTCCGCATTAATTTTCATTGTGATTAATTGCGTGGATGAAATTGATTATCTATCTTTTTATTATGAATGAAATTCGCTTCCGCATAAAGTCATAAAAAGATATTTCTTTTCATTAAAGAAGTTTTTAATCATCCAATTTCCCCCCTCTTGTCGTTTAGTAATTTCATTCATTTCTAATGCAATGCATGCTAGTTAACAATTCCCAAATCAAGTATGCTTGAAACTTTAAAAATAGGCTTAGAAAATAATTTTTTAGAAGACTGGACTTCCCCAGGTCCGGCACCTCGTCCTCATAGGTCAGACTATCCGGACTCTACCCGCAGGCGGGGAAGGGTCTAAAGCAAGGAAAGAGTAATGCAAAAATATGCATGCGACCCCGGGGTCGATCCCCGGCTAATTCCCTAGATTCGTTATCTTTCTATGTTATTTAGACTCACTAAAATTTTAGACATTTAAGGTTATGAGTAGAAAATTTTCACACCCTCACGAGTCTCACGTATTCAGGCGAAAACAAAAAAGCGGCATACAATCGCCAAAAAACTAGTAAAAGCAAGTAATCCTAAAGGCAATCAGATCATCACATCAAATATAAATTAATTAATAAATGTCCATAGGCAGAATTGCCTTGCTTATTACAAACCAGAGTTTTGCAGAAAGTAAAGTGGCCGGGCACCACTGACAACAACCCGGATTTCAAGACTAATAATGACGCAAGTTATTTTGAGTGGGATACTCTCAATCTTCAGATCTTCAAATCCTCAATCTCGTTCTTCTTTAGACTCCTTTTCTTCAATCTTCTTGGAATCTTCGTAGTGGATTACCCAAATGGAGAAGAGGGCACTTCCCTCTAAGGGGGAAGGCCACTCTTTTCTCTTTGGGTAAGGAGGAGGTATGATCCAAATTTGGATTTCCAAATGGAAAAAGAGTATTCCCTAAAGGGGTATCCTTTCCTCTTTGGAATCCAAACTTTGGATCTATGTATCCCAACTCAAAATCAACTTTCACAACACTTGACACTTACACAAATTACATTAATAACAAAATAAAAATCTAGACTCACCTGCAGGGTTATCCTAAGCAATTAACATATAAAAAGCAGTTATTCCCAAGCAGTTGTATATGAGCAGAAGAGAAAGTAAACACACTGGTCACGCTCTTTTTATGATTTGGGGGCCTTAGCAGCTGAAGCACCTGTGCAAAGAGTTTATAATATTTATGCATTTTTTTGATTTGCCCCCTTTTTATATTACCCTGCATGAGCGTGGCCACCTACAGAAAACTGTGTCAACATCCAGATCGTACCTAACCTAAGGGTAATCTAGTCGCCAAACACATCAATCCATCAACAGAGTACAGAAAAAATAAGCAGACACAGCAAAGCAATTTCATATACAACATGCAGTGAAAACTACAAAAAAAAACCCGGCACACAGCAGTAAAGTAAACACCGGCCTAACCTAGATCTAGAGTTGGTTGTCCTAGCACATCATCTAAAGTGTGTGAGAAAGGTCGTGTAGCTGGGATAGATCCTGAAGTGGGTTATTAGTTGAAGTTGTCTAAAAGTCTGGGTTTGTTAAGGCTTAAAAGGGGATTTAGATTAAAATTTAAGTATTAATGAATTAAGAATTTTAATTAAACATATTTTAAAAGTTAATTGATTGCTACCTTTGTTTCACACCGAGGCCGTGAAGTTTATTTCACCTTCCTTGGGGCTAAGCTAATAGCCTCGTAGGCCTGGGTTACCCAGTAGCAATCGGGGTTGATTAAGTTATTTAAATTGGTTAGAATTAAAAGAGTGGATTAATTTAAAAAAAAAGTTAGTTACTGATTTTTAAAGTTTGATTAATTTAAGTTTGCCATTACTTGATTCGTGACGTTGTGCCACCAGGCTCGAGGAACCAGCCTCCTTAGGACACTTAGCCCCGCAGCCCGGAGTAGTCCAGCCGATAAACCAAATTAATGTAATTGAATTAGAGATTTTAAAATGTTAAATAATTAAAGGTTAATTTATTTTAATATTTAACACCCCTTAGAATCAATTCGTGGTGTTGTGCCACCAGGCTCGAGGAACCAGCCTCCTTAGGACACTTAGCCCCGCAGCCCGGAGTAGTCCAGCCGAAAAACTTCATCTTTAGGGTGGTTGTTGTGTTTTAAAGGATTTGTTAAGTGTTTTAACCATTAAACCAATATTTTATGGAGTTTTAGAGTGATTTTGAGCTTTTATGAATTTTTGAATATTTTAATCATTTAATTAGAGGGTCAAAAGTTGAATTTTTGATTAAGCTCAAATTATGGAATGTTTTTATTTTATTACAGAGGTTTTATTAAAATACTAGACCTTACTACGATCAGTTTGGAGGTAAGTACGTTGAAATCGGATTTTTCTGCATTTTACTACGGAGGTTTGAAGTTTTGAACTAGATTTTAAGCATGGTTTGACCAATTGTTGACTTTTTGATTTTAATACTTTTCTGGAACTTTGATATTTTTAATAAATACTAGACATCATTATGAGTTGAATGCAAGTGAGTTTGGGTGATTTGGATTTTTCTTGATTTAGTTATGAATTATTGAAGTTTTGGGCATTTTAATGAATTTTGGGAATTGTTTAATCAATGGCCCTTTTATAGTTTTACTTCAAACAAATTCCCAACTTCTTGAAAACACCTCCAAAGGTCAGAAATGACCTAAGGAGGGATCCCCAAGTGTTTGGGAAATTTTGGAATTTTTTTTTAATTATGATTAATTAATTATATTAATTAAAATGGGTTTTTAGTTAAAATTAAATTAATTACAGAATTGCTGTCAAATTAAGGGGCTTTTAATTTTCATGGATTAAGGGCTTGATTCTGGTCAGTTTGAGGGTTTATATGTATTTTTTGGATTTAAATTGGATTTATTACACATTTTTCTTTTTTAAGGTTTGAAGGCTTAATTAGGGGTTGAACCTTAAGAAAATTAATTAGGAGACCTAATGACCTCAAAAATCAGTGAAAATTTCTCTAGGGGCTGAGGGTGTCACTAAGTTCAAATGTTCAAAGTTTCAACTCAAGGGGAAGTGAATCCTAATTATTAAAATTTTTCTAAGTTTTCTATACATGAGTCCTTAATTATTGTCCTTAATTATGTCACTAATTTAATGGACTTGAATCAATGTTTGAACTAACCCTCATACTCAATACATAAGGCATGCATGAATCACATAAACACATTCAACATCTAAATCTAGGAGAGCCTTAGACTAAGTGGTGTGTGATCCCTAAACATGCAAGGACTAATTAACATAATTAAGGTAAAATTAGTGAATAATCAAGAAATGATTATCCACTAATCATCCCCTTTATTTCTATTCAAATATGCTCAATCTACATTTAAGATTTCAAGTGGCCTCTTAAATATTTAAAGATTTAAATATGTATAGCCTCAAAATAGATTTCAAAATATATAAATATAAATGCATATATATATATATATATATATTAAAAAATAATTGAAAATACTATTAAAGTACATTTTGAGGGGTTGAAAGACCCACTGATCGCCAAAGAAGTTTGATAATAAAATTTTTTTTAATTTTCAAAATATTCAATATTTAGTTAAATATTAATAAATTATTAAAACACTCAAATAATTCCAATTAATATCAAAATCTACTTAAATAATTTTGAAAATTTTCCTGGAGGTCAGTACTACATTCAAAGAGATGCATGCCAAGTTTCAGATAAAAATAACTTATATATAATTAATTAAAAATAAAATATGCTTTTCTGTATTTCTTAAATTACTAAAAAAATAATAACCAAAACAGTTTGATTTTATTTTTAAAATAAACAAGATAAAATTCTGAACAATTTGGTATATTAAACTTATTTTTTTTATTTATATTTAATTTATTATGATTTTTTGAAGTTCTGTTAATAAAATAGGGTTTAAAATGGTTTTTTCTATTAAAAGGCGGCGCGGCAGGACAGATGGCGCGCTTGGATTCGCGGGATCGAAACCGCGTGACGGCGGGGACACGCGTCAGCTGCGGGCCGCTTCACGCGGTTTTCACTTAACCACGTCAGCGGCTCGTGGCAGCCGTTGGATTGACCGCGGGTTCGATCTAACGGCTGAGATCGCGTTCCGCTGTTTGATCTCAGCAGAGGAAGATCAAACGGCGGAGGTTTAATCCCGCTGTTCCGAACGGACGACCCTGATCTTGCCGATCGATCGATCGAGTGCTAAACTGAATACACGGGTGAACCAAGGCGCAGAGCAGCGAGATCTAGACCGTTGATCATGTGATCAACGGTCTAGAAAACGTACATCTGCAGCGAACTGCGAATGACGCCCTAGAATCCATTTTTCGGTTCATTCTTTCGATCGGATAGACCAAATCGCTTGAAATTTTAAACTTAAGGAGTATACATGAACAGAAATATTGGGGAAATATTCGTTTTAGCTAAAGCATTCAATACATGAAGCTATTTAAATCCATCTAATGTGAGCTATATCTAAGGTTTTGAGAGATTATATCGTTGGATCTTCGAAATTTCTAGATGGATGAGCTTGTAGACTGTCCAAGTGAAGATCCCTAGCACGAAACAGAGCTCGAACACGCCTGGATCGACTGCTACAAGCCTGGGACGGACAAGGTGGTGGACTCGCCGGAGAACTCGCCGCCAGTGACGTGCAACCACTTGGATTTCATAGTGGGAAGGTAGAGGAGGCCCTGAGGATCTAAAACGAACAAAGAACTCTCTCTGGGAGGCTAAGGTGAGTGAGAGAAGCTACCTTGATCCAATGGGCTCAAAAGTTTCCTTTTCCCCTATTCAAACGGCCTGGGCTGGATTGGATGGCTGGGATTGATGCATGAGCTCCCTAGATGGTGCCACATGTCCCTGGAATAGCTAGAAGGCTGCCTCAAAGGCTGGACAATCCTTGCCTCCATTGGGTGGACTTGGGACAAGTGGGGGGGACCACTGCCATTTAGGGCTAAACCAAGGGCTGGGCTTGGTTAAGGAGCCTATTAGAGAGCTTTAGGACATTAAAGGGTCGGCCTAAGGCAGCCTAAATCAAGGGAAAGTGGCTAAAAGCTGATTAAGACATTTTGGAAAAGTTTAAGCCCTTGGTTTGACTATATTGACCAGTCAACAGGTCAAGGAAGGCTGAGGTGGAATGAGGGGAAGTAGGAGTAGCCAATGGGAGAGCTTCCAAGCCTAATCTCACACTCTTTGAGGTCAAATAGGAGGTTTGCCAAATTCAAAGAGGGATTTAAGGCTTTGTTGGCCTGATTTGACCAGTCAACCAGGTCAAAATTGGTGATGTGGCACTTGAGGAGGTAGAGGGATATTTGGAATAGTTTAATCAAGGATCAAAAGTCCAAAGTCAAGGCTAGAAGGGATGGGAGCAAATGCCATCACAAATTTGACCAAGGATTGAGGGTTGACTCAGTCAAACCAAGTTGGGTTGAGCTCAAAATGGGTTTAGAAATGTTCAAGGCTTTGAATATAATGATTTTAAGGGTTTGAGGATATTGACGTGGTCAAACGGGTTGAAATGGTTCATTTGAAACCTTAAGGGTTCATTGGGTCAAACCATGTTGACTGGATCAACTAGGTTGACCCAATGGGTGGGTTTAGCTGGATAAATTTGAAATGATATTTGGAGACCATTGGAGGTCCCTAGGTCTGGGGAGGTCAAATTGATCAAAATCCCTACTTGAGCCCCTAAGGGCCTGTTTGGTCAACCTGGGTTGACTTGGTCAACCAGGTTGACCCAGGGTCTGGGTTTGGGCTCAACAGGTTTGAAATGATATTTCAAGACCAATGGAAGTTGTTGGATGGCCCAGAGAGGTCATTTGGGTCAAAACACCTATTTGGACCCTTAAAGGGCCCCTTGGGTCAAACCTGTTGACTTGGTCAACCAGGTTGACCGAGGGGTTGGGAATAGGTTCAAAAGATTTGAAATGACATTTGAAACTTGTTGGAGGTGGTTGCATTCAATTTGGAGTTCATTTGGTTTGAAATCCCTATTTGAGCCCCATAGGGGTATTTTAGTCAATTTTGACCTATTGGTCGACTATGGTCGAAAATAGGTCTGGAAAATGCAGTTTACTGCTCAATGGGTTAAAATCAAGAGTCTGGAAGTGATTGGAGGCTTTGATAAGGATTCCAAGGTCAAGATCTCAAAGGGGTTAGGTTCAGTGGCATAGGCTGTAAATATTTGAAGGTTTTACAGCCTTTGGATTTTAATTCCGATTCTGGGGTTAGAGACCTCATAATGAGCTCAAAGTTGAAGGGTAACCTCTAGAGACATGTCTTATCACTTTGCAAGTGATAGACCCTGAATCAGAGACCATTTGACTGGGTTTTGAAATGTTTGAAAATTCTTTGAAAAGGGTCTTTAGGACAAGACCTTAGGGCTTTGAATTTGAGCTTGGATTTCTGGATTTGGAATGGATTTCAAGTTTGAATGATTAGTATTGGAGTATCCAAATCATTTACAATCATATGGTGATTGTTAATGAATGAATTGGGTCAAGACTAGATTGAAGCTTGGATCAAAGTCTAAATTGAAAGTTGGATTGTCAACTTTATTGGATCAAAGTTTGGACATGTTTGAAACTTGAATTAATTTGAATTTGAGTTGAATGAAGTTTGAGATTTAAATTGATCAAAGGTAGGAATCAAATTGAAGTTGGAATTGATCAAATGTAGGAATTGATTTATGGTTGAGGTTGATCAAGGATGGGGATTGATTTGAAGTTGGAGTGGTCCTAAGATCTAGAAGAGTTCTAAGATCTAGGATCTAAGGGAATCCTAGGCTCTAGAGTAGGCCTTAAGGTCTGGCTTTAGGAAAGAATCCTAAGTTCTAGAGTGGATCCTAGGATCTAGAATTAATTTGAAGTTTTGGAAGGGCCTTAGTGACCTCATACAAAAATGAGGTCAACAAATGGACCCCCAATGTGTGTGGTAGAAGGAACTTATGCTGCACACATTGGCATTGAGCGAATGGAAGTAGAATTTTGAGAATGAAAGGGAGAGGATCTCCCGACCTCAAGCTTATAGGATGCTAATGGAAGGCTTACACCTATTAGATAAGGAAAACTGGTGAAACCAAGGTAGGGAATACCTAACCTCGGGTCTAAGGAAGGGCATCACCCAACCTTAGGCCTATAGGATGCTGATAGATGACTTACTCCAAATAGGCAGATTAACTGGAAACCAAAGTAGGGAATACCTAACTTTGGGTCTAAGAAAGGGCATCACCCAACCTTAGGTCTACAGGATGCTGATAGAAGACTTACTCCTAGTAGATGGATCAACTGGAAACTAAGGTAGGGAATACCTAGCCTTGGGTCTAAGGAAGGGCATCACCCAACCTTAGGCCTATAGGATGCTGATAGAAGACTTACTCCAAATAGGCAGATTAACTGGAAACCAAAGTAGGGAATACCTAACTTTGGGTCTAAGGAAGGGCATCACCCAACCTTAGGTCTACAAGATGCTGATAGAAGACTTACTCCTAATAGACGGATCAACTGGAAACCAAGGTAGGGAATACCTAGCCTTGGGTCTAAGGAAGGGCATCACCCAACCTTAGGCCTATAGGATGCTGATAGAAGACTTACTCCAAATAGGTAAATTAACTGGAAACCTAGGATGGTGCCATGAGGGGCATACTCCACCACTAGCGAATGGTACGATCCTAAGGGAGAGAGCAATCCAGCCCTTAGGAGAAGTCGAAAAAGAGCGTTAAAAGTAAGGGAAATTTTTTTTTTTTAAAAAGGAAAGAACTGGATTGCGAAATAAGAAGCAAATTTTATTAATTGATAAAATGAGCTACATCAAGCATAGTATTTCTTAAGGAAACGCCCATTAACAGGTAGCATTGGGTGATTTCCTTTACAATCTACTAACTGATACGAGCCTCCTTCGTAGACAGTCTCTATAACGAAGGGTCCTTCCCACGTAGGTTCAAATTTTCCTCCCAACTTCCGATGGGCCAAGATAGGCCTCCGAAGAACCAACACCAAGTCTCCTACTTGGAAGGTCCTAGGTGGCACTAGCTTATCATGGGCTTGAACCATACGGGACTTATACAACTCTAAACTTTGTTGAGCTTGGAGACGTCGCTCTTCAAGGCCTTCGAGTTCTTCCAACCGCAGTTTTGCATTTTGTTCATTTGTAATTTGATTCTGAACTGCAATCCTGAGCGAAGGGATTTGTATTTCCAAGGGTAAAACGGCCTCAGATCCATACACTAGTGCAAATGGGTGGATTGGGTCAGGGTTCTATAAGTGGTACGATAAGCCCACAAAGCTTCACCAACCGCTCATCCCACTGTCGTTTGTTATCATCAAGGGTCTTTTTAACAATTTGCACCAAGGTTTTGTTGAAGGCCTCGGCCAATCCATTCGCCCGAGGGTAATAGATCGTCGAGTATCTCCAATCAATATTATGGCTCCTTACAAATCTATTGATTTTTGTATACTTGAATGCGGACCCATTATCGGATATGATTCTGCGAGGTATGCCGAATTGATATACGATATGATCACGAAAGAATTTTAAGACATGATGTGATGTTACGTTACGTAGGGGAATTGCTTCCGCCCACTTTGAAAAGTAATCAGTCGCTGCTAATATGAAACGATGACCTCTCGCGGAAGGAGGGTCAATCGGCCCAATGATATCTGTGCCCAAACTTTCAAAGGGCCACGAGGCTATCGTAGGGTGTAACACATTAGGCGGTTGATGTAAAACCACACCATGGACCTGACATTGATGACAGTGCTTTGCAGTATTCATGCAATCGTCAATCATTGTAGGCCAGAAGTATCCAAGTCTTTTAATCTTTAATTTCATTTTTGGACCCGATTGATGTGCACCGCACAGTCCTGAATGAACTTCATTAACAATCTTCAGGGCTTCTCGCTTGTCCAAACAACGCAGCCACATGTGATCGAAGGATCGACGGTACAACAGATCGTTAACTAGTGCATATGATAAGGGCACGTTTCTTAATCTGGTTGGAAATGATTTATCCAGGGGAAGTTTCCCTTCTTTAAGGTAATCGATTAAGGGTCGTCTCCAATCGCCTTCTTCGTCGGTTGTCGAAGAGGCAGAAAGGATCTGAAGGGGAGTCTTATTATGTGTTCCAAATCTATAAGAGAGAGGGCTTTACGACCCTGAATCTCTATAGGAATGGAATCCTCCTCAGGACAGGCAAATTCCTTTGCGAGTTTTGCTAAGGCATCTGCCGCGGAATTGCTACCACGGGAACCCTATACAAAGTAGCAGTAGGAATTTGTTCCAACAAGTGAAGTGTATATGGTGATATCTTAGGAGATTCGGATTCAAGACTTTATAAGTTCCGGCCACTTGGTTAATCACCACTGGGAATCTCCAAATATCTTAATTCTTTAATTCCCATTAGAATTGCAAGTTCCAAACCAGTTATCAGAGCTTCGTATTCAGCTTCGTTGTTTGTGCAAGGCTCGGATAAGTGGTAGGAAAAATGCATCATTCCTTTTTCTGGCGTAATGAAAATTAGACCGACTCTAGCCATTCCATGAATTACAGATTGTTGGGTCGCAATCCTACGAGAGGATGCTGCCCCATCAAAAAATAATTCCCAGATGGCCTCGCCAGATTCCCTCAAACTCATGACTTGTTTTCGTCGGGTAGGTCATCGTTCAGAGGAGAATCTGCCGGCAGTGGGGTGTGCTGCCAGAAAATCGGCGACAGCCTGTCCTTTCACAGCACGAAGAGGAGTGAAAGTAATCTCAAATTGCAGCAATATCATAGACCAACGAGCTAAGCGTCTTGACAACGTAGGTCGGGTCATAAGATATTGCAAAGGATTAACTCTTGAAATCAAACTGATTGAGTGTGAGAGCATGTAATGCCTCAGTTTCTGAGCTGCAAAAACCAAAACAAGACAGTGCTTCTCAATTGACGGGTATCGAATTTCAGTAGGAAGGAGTCTTCGACTAAGGTAATAGAGAGCATTCTCTTTCCCTTCGTCGTTAACTTGAGCCAACAGGGCACCTAAAGACTCATCTAAGGTGCAGTGTAGAGGATTAACGGCTTTCCCGGAATCGGAGCTGCCAAGACTGGCGGATTAGAAAGGTATTGTTTGATGTCGTCGAAAGCATTTTGGCACTTCTCGTCCCATACGAACTTAGTGTCTTTTTTCGCAAGGACAGAAAAGGGTTGACATTTCCCGGAAAGATTAGAAATAAACCTCCTTATATATGCCAATCTACCTTGTAGAGACCTTAACTGGGTAAGGATCTTAGGGGATGGCATATCTAAGATGGCTTCAATTTTAGCAGGATCGATCTCGATTCCGCGGTGCCTCACTACGAATCCTAAGAATTTTCCCGAGGCGACGCCGAAGGCGTACTTCAAGGGGTTCATTTTCAAATCGTAGCGGCGCAACCATTCGAAACAACTCTTAAGTCATACAGATGAGCCTCTTTGACCTTGCTCTTGACAACTAAATCATCAATATAACATTCAACTTGATTATGAATTAAGTCGTCAAAGATACGGGTCATGGCCGTTGGTAGGTTACTTCTGCATTCTTTAAGGCAAATGGCATTACCTTATAACAAAAGATTCCGATAGGGGTTCTGAACGCAGTATTTCTCTCATCTTCTGGGGCCATCTTGATTTGGTTATAACCCGACGAGCCATCCATGAATGATAAAATAGCATGTGAGGAGGCAATGTCCACAATGCGTTCTGGTATTGGTAGAGGGAACTCATCTTAAGGACATGCCTTATTCAGATCCCTATAGTCGACACAAATCAGAATTTGACCATTTTTCTTTCGAACTGGCACGACGCTGGCCACCCAGGAGGGATATTGCCCTCTCGAATGAATCCGGCTTCTGCCAATTTCTTAACTTCAGAAACGACTTGTTGCTCAATCTCTAAGCGCATGCGTCGAGGAGCTTGTTAAATAGGAATGGCATCATGCCGAACCCCAAGTTTGTGAACTGCTACCTCAGTAGGCAAACCTGGCATTTGTCGTATGTCCAGGCAAAGCAATCCCTGAACTCGAATAACAACTAGATTAAGTCTCGGGTTTCACCCTTGCTCAATAAGTACTTATGAAAATCGGACGGGGGTCATCATCGTTTCCCAAGTTAATTTCTCTCAACTCATCGACTGTCGACTTATTTCCTCTTCAAATTCAGGGGGTGCATCCGAACTTGAAGATCATTGGGATCGTCTAAAGTCTCCAAACAGAGTCCATCTAGAGGACAAGGAGGATCTGTAGGGACATTTGGAGAATCAAGGTGGTAAGTTATCATTAGGCAATACTCATCATCATCGAATGAACTAACTGTTCCAAAGCCAATACCACTTGTTGGATTTTTATTTATTATTGTTCGCCAAATATTCTCGTGGTATCTAGCTTGACTCTTAGTCCATCGGTATGGTATAGAACCTTTAGAAAAAGTGTTTTTACACAAACAGGGAAGTAGCCGAAAGGTAATTCCATTAATTCATTAAAATCTGCCTCCTAAAGGGTTACATCACCTTCGTCCCTTGCGGAGGAGGAGCCAGGAAAGAATTTCTGGACTTTCTTAACTTCACCATCCAAGTTGGGGGCCACTTTGACTTCCAACCCTACAATCCTACCTGCCGACAGTGGGGTCAGAGAAAGGGCCTCAATCCTTCTAGTAAGCTTTTCATACATTGTTAATTCAGGCTCGTCACTTTTAACTTTTGAAATATTTATCTCAGGGTCACTGTCCTGGTCTAAGGTGAGATCAAATTTTAGAGGAGCTTTATATTTGATAATCGAGAGAGAGGACAGTACCTTGATTTTCTAGTTCACCATCAGAATCTGATTCCAAATCAATATACACAGGTGCTGCTCTCTATCTAATGAAGGACGGCCTCGACCTCATGCCCTTAAAGCCATCCTCCCACCTCTTTGAGGTAATGTGCTTGGAGGCCTAAGGATAACGATATCAGAGTCGTCTTCACTACTCGATTATGTCATTTCTTGATTGATATTTTTATCCTTTTCCTTCTTTTGGTCGATTTTTTTTTCCAACCATTTTCTCCTCAATTTGATCTCCAATTTAGAACAGGACGAGGACCCTTTTGGTATGAAATACGCAGCATCTTCGTAGATCCCAATTTCTTGAATTGAAAATGGTTGCAAATCACCCTTAATCACATGTTCAATGCCATCTCATTGATACTTAATGCATTGGTGCAGGGTAGATGGAACAATCCTATATTCGTGAATCCAAGGTCTACCTAGAAGTGCGTTAAAGGACGTAGTCGAGTCAATTATATGAAATTTAGCTTCAGTTTTTAACCTCTTATTTCTAGGAGTAAAGTGATTGAACCTAAAGCTCTCTCGCCCTTCTCGTTGAACCCACAAAGCACCAACCTGTCGGTTGAAAGCTTGCTAGTATCACTCTGAGATAAGCATGAGTCTTTATGTTCATCACGTTGACCGATGCACCGGATCAACAAGGACTCTTGATAACTTGAAGTTTCCCACTCTACAATAATGTAGAGGGGGCGATTGTAGTCGGCAGTTCCCAAGAGTAAATCTTCATCTGAAAAGGTAACCCCGGGGACCTCTTTGAAGTAGAGAGCCTCACCTTCTGAAGTTGCAGCCAACTGTGTTAAGCAAATCTCAGGGTCGAGAAGTGCTTTAATTAAAGACTCCCTCATTTCTTTGGAGAGAAGGAGGGCGTCGTAAATACTTAATTTTGCTGGCAACTTTCTAAGGTGGGCTAGGACGTTGTAATCAACCTTAGGAATGACAGACTCAAAACCCGGAGGAATTAAAGGAAATTCTAGTTGCTGAGGGGAATCGGATCAGAATTCGAATAAGGATTGCTTGCCTTTGTCCTAAGGGGGCAACCTAGGAGGTAAGACTTTACCGCCACTGAGTTGCACCTGCTCGATGTCTTCAGGCGGGCAAACCAGAGCGGTGTCTACACTCATTGTAGGCATTGGATCATCGTTTCCGAAAGAGAGTCAGAATCTGAAAACTCTATCTCGATAGGACTTCCCTGAAAATCACATTGAGGGAAATCACTTTCTGATAAGGCTTCACATTCGACATCTTCTTGAATAGTCGATTCGAGGAGGTCGGTGATTAACCTTAATATCTATTCATTAGGAGTTTGATTCAAAACAGGAGAGTCATCAATTTGCATTTGAGATTCATGGCCAATCATCAAGACAGAAGTAAAAGGATGTTTTTTATTCATCTTTTGACCCTTCGCCTTTGATGGGGCAAAGTAAAAAGTCAGATAACAAAAGAGGGGAAAGGGTTTTAACACCACCATCCACCATTCTAATACATCTCTCATCTACACACTTCCTCTCTACAAAATCAAATTTCTTTTCTTTACATTTTTCTCAGTAGTTCCTAAGACTACTGGAGAGGGAAGTGGCTCAACATCCTTCTGCGAAGCGTCCAGGTCAACCTCCCACCGGGGCCTGGGCTATCGTAGTCAACTGTTGAGAAAGACGAAAAGACTTGTAATCGACGTTTTAAGTGCCCGGGACAAAGCAATGTCCCAACCATCTTCAACAAGACAAAAAGAGTTAAGAGGATTACCTAAAATAGTTTTAATTGAGGCCTTTTCTGGATCGACCAAGT